>CM021102.1:409475844-410075844 GCA_007115665.2 Sequoiadendron giganteum | reverse complement strand
GATCCCGCTTTTTAAAAAATGGGATCCCGTTTGCTAGAGGGTCTCGAACCGGCGAAGAGGAAATAGGATCCCGTTTCCTAAGAGTATTTATTTCTTTTAAAATGAAGAAAACTTCATTTTCGCCTGCTCGCACGGGATCCTAGTTTGTGAATGACAATGACTGCCAGAAGACCTCCAAGTACCCGCATTCTTCCTCTTTTTTGTGATTTTACATTCGAAATTGAAATGATTGTTAAATTTATTATTTCTCGCATGTTTATTTCAAAATTTATTTCCATTTTAAGCATTTTATTTCATGTTATTTTTGAAATAATTTTTTTTTAGAAATAGATTAAAAAATACGTCAAATTGTGAAAATTTTCAATAGAAACCAAAAAAAACTTGAATTGTATTTTAGAAAAAATTTAACTTTTGAAAATTGAATTATTTGATGAAACAAAAATAAATAAAAATTTCAAAACCCTAATTGAAACGAAACAAAAAATTGCATTTCAAAACCCTAGAAATTGAAACGAAACAAAATAATTGCATTTCAAAACCCTAGTTGAAACGAAACAAAAAAAATTGCATTTCAAAACCCTAGAAATTCAAACAAAACAAAAAAATTGCATTTCAAAACCCTAGAAATTGAAATAAACTGAAAATTTGCCATCAACTATTTTAATTCTTTTGCATTACTTAAATGTTTTAAATTTGATTTGCATTGTATGGATAAAATGATATGTTAAATTTTAGTTTCAATGTCAAATTATAATTAGATTATAAAAACTTTCCATTTTTTGTGAAATGAGTTAATTATTGCTATATGAATTTTCATTTAGAACTATCTTTTATATGAATTTTGATAATTAATTTTAGTTCAAATAATCAGTCTATTCTAAATCTAACTTCATCTAGGGTCTATTCAAAACCTTAAGTGAGGATTAAATTGAAAATCTAGCTTCATCTAGGGATCTAGGGTTCTTGAATTGAAGTTGAACTACTTAAGAAGAAATGTGGTATTTCGATGAAACCTTTTGTGAATAATGATCAAGTTTAATTAAATGATAAAATAAAGACAATTGAATGCCTTCGAATACTAAGCAAGTTCAGTTGGCTCATAATGTTTAAGTAAATGTGTAAGGGATGGAAAATTTTGAATTTAAATTTTAAAATTTTAATGATTAAATCCATGGTTTAGGATTTATCATATGTACTTAGAGTATTGGTCTAGGATTTAAACTTTTGCACTAGTTACCTAGACACTAAAAAATATAAATATTTTTGTTTTCTAAGTTCTTTTAAGTTCTTTCAATTACAAACAATCTAAAATAAAATACTTTCAATTCAACATTAACTAATTTTATATTATACATGTTTTATATCATAAAATTCATTTAAGTGAGTTCAATATTAATGAAAAAAATATTAAATAAAATAATCTTATATTCAATTAAAAAAAATCCATTTAAAATATACATCAAACTCAATCTTAATCACACATAATTATGTGTTTCTATTACGGAAATAGTCAATCTATTCATAAAATAAAAAAATATTCATAAACTAGGCACTAACTTGCAAGTCCATTATTCCAAGGGCCACCCAAACTTCACCCTGAGTTCGTTAAACCCTAAGCCCCGAACTCTAAAATCTAAACCCTCAACACTAAAGCATCCATTTTGTCTTAGGACCTTATAATCAAATTTGGTTGCCTTAGGAAACTCCACCAAATTAGATTCCCTTAAGCCATGTCATTTTGTCGTAGAACCTTACTACAAAGATCCCCTTAAGCCATCGTATTACCATAAACCCTAAACTCAAAACTATAAACCCTAAACAGGCTAAAGACATCATTTTTTCACCAAATTTTATTCACTTGAGCCATGTCATTTTGTCCTAGGACCTCACTAGACATAGATCTCTTTAAGCCATCCTATCACCCTAAATCATAAATCAATGTCTTAAGGGGTCCTAATATGACATTTCTTAATGGGATGAAAGAAGTTTTTAAAATTTGGTGAAGTTGCCCAAGGCAACCAAATTTAACAATAACAAGATTGTGCAAGATTATAATATGGATGATATTTGAAACAAGACCTATCTCAATCAATTGTTCCACAAGAAAATGTTCTTCACTAAAGCATTCATTTTGTCTTAGGACCTTAAAATCAAATTTGGTTGCCTTAGGCAACTCCACCAAATTTGATTCCCTTAAGCCATGTTATTTTGTCCTAGGACCTCACTAGACATAGATCCCCTTAAGCCATCCTATCACCCTAGATCATAAATCGATGTCTTAAGGGGTCCTAATATGACATTTCTTAATGGGATCAAATAATTTCTTAAAATTTGGTGAAGTTGCCCAAGGCAACCAAATTTAACAATAACAAGATTGTGCAAGATTATAATATGAATGATATTTCATGATCTAGGTTGGTGAGTTGAAACAAGACCTATCTCAATCAACTATTCCACAAGAAAATGTTCTTCACTAAAGCATTCATTTTGTCTAAGTTCTTTTAGGTTCTTTCAATTACAAACAATCTAAAATAAAATACTTTCAATTCAACATTAACTAATTTTATATTATACATGTTTTATATCATAAAATTCATTTAAGTGAGTTCAATATTAAGAAAAAAATATTAAATAAAATAATCTTATATTCAATTAAAAAAACATCCAGTTCAAATATACATCAAACTCAATCTTAATCACACATAATTATGTGTTTCTATTACGGAAATAGTCAATCTATTCATAAAATAAAAAAATATTCATAAACTAGGCAACCAAATTTAACAATAACAAGATTGTGCAAGATTATAATATGAATTATATTTGAAACAAGACCTATCTCAATCAATTGTTCCACAAGAAAATGTTCTTCACTAAATCATTCATTTTGTCTTAGGACCTTAAAATCAAATTTGCTTGCCTTAGGCAACTCCACCAAATTTGATTCCCTTAAGCCATGTTATTTTGTCATGATCTAGGTTGATTAATTTATGGTTTAGGGTGGTAGGATGGCTTAAGGGGATCTATGTTAAACTCTAAACCGTAAACCCTATAACATTCATAAATTGTCTAATATTAATAGTTAATTGTATTTTCATTCAAGTAACTTGCCTTAGACATAAATGAGGCTTAAAAGTTTATTTTATCATATGTATTCAATTAGGCCATTTATATCGAATGGTTTAAGGGTATAAATCCTAAACATGTATCTTACATTTTGAAATTACAAATCTAATGCAGGTTCACTCATATCTTCTAGATATCGCATGGATCGATTCAATAATATCTGCAATCAACCTCCACACCCTCCATCTCCACCACCTTCACCTCCACCTCCACCCACTCCACCTCATAACCCCCCACCTCCACCACCTAAAATCGATAGTGCTCGTTTGCAAGCACGAATCAATTCCAATGTTAGAACCATCCAAGATCAAATTAACATTATTCAAAATGAAGAATTTGTCACACCACCTGTGAGGATGATTGCATCTAGGATGCAAACCATTTTTTATCTTGTCAGGGCTATGGATGGGATCTTAGATGAGCATCGACAATGGCTAGAGGAGAGGAGAACTTCTGATTCTAAAAAGGAAAATTGCAAATAAATGAAGAGATGTTGTAGAAAGCCACAATAGTTTTTAAATTAAGACAATGATCTTAAATAGTTATGAATTTATGAATTTGGTGAGCGATGGATATTTTGTTCGATGAATTTGGTGAACGATGGATATTTTGTGTGATGAATTTGGTGAACGATGGATATTTTGTGTGACGTGAATTTATGATTTTGGTTCTAGATGGATATATATACATGCGTTAGACATAAAATGAGCTTTTTGTGAATGTTTCAATTTTATTGTTTACTATGTACACATTTATTAAAATTGCACATATAGTTGTTAAATTTTGAAATTTGTTTGTACATAGTTTACTTAAATGATGTATGCATGCAAATTATGCATGGTATTTTTTATTTTAAATGTATGTATATTAAATGCATGGTATTTTTTTATTTTAAATGTATGTACATAGTTTACTTGATCAAGTTCAATCAATGTATATGTGTGTTTCAATTTTATATGATCTTAATATATGTATGCATGTATCATATTTAAACAAATTTGCATGTGTGTTTCAAATTTAACTATTTCTTGTAATTTTTTAAGTTTGTATGTTAACTTAGTATAATTTAATGCAGGTGCACACTTATATCTCATATCATGGATGATTTTAATATTGATGATATCATCAATCCACCAGCTCATCCACCTTCACCTCCACCTCCACCTCCCCCTCCACAACCTATTGCATCTAATGAGGCTCACTTACAAGCACACACAAATGATCAGGTTGGATCAATACATAATCAAGTCAATGCTATGCAGAGTCAAGCATTGATTCCACCCCATGTTAGACATTTTGCATCTGCAATGCAAAATGTTGTGGATGCCATCAGGACCATTTATTCTGATCTAGATAAGCATAGACGAGACAGAGAACAAATGAGACAATTTTATGCTGATGGTCTCTCTTATAAAGAAATATTAGACCTTAAAATAACAAAATCCCACCTAGTCCCCTACTTTCTTGATCTCATTACTCGACAACCCATTCCTGCCAACAAATCTAGAATATCCATGAGGTGGTGCATACATCCACAGATGAGTGCACATTTTTGGGATCGATGGTTTATGGTTTTTGATAGTCCCCCACATGCTAATTGGGAGTGCCCATTGCATTTTTTGAGGAAATTATATGTAGAGTTTGTTATGGGGCACAAGCCCAATTATTTTGATTTTAAATCATTTTAGGGTGTTGGTGGCGGCATGCCACAATAGAGGTTAGGGGCAAGGGTTGATCCCCAATGCCCTATGCATGCACAACCCCTTGTCATTGCTCTTGGTCCTCCCGTTCCTGCACCTATGCATCATCAATCTATGGTCTTGACATTAGGTTCCCTTAGTACACTCGCAGGAGACCTTGATCAACATGCTTCTACGATAGCGGGTGGGGAGCATAGAGATGATGATGGAGGAGTGTTCTATGGAGCTGGTTTGAGTACCACTCCAGGAGTTTTGAGGTTCATCCCACATGTATGTACCAGTTGCCATCAACTATGCTATGGACTTGATCAAGCCACACCTAGTTCGGGTAGACGTGGAGATTCTGATGGTTCATTTGGTCACATCAGTTCATTTGTAGAGTTTCTTACAAGAGGCGAACATCCTGAGGACACCGGTACACAGGTATAAATATGCATCTACACGTTCGTTTTATAAGAATTTTGATGAATGTATATATCAAAGTAAAGTTTGCAATACATTTTAACAATCAAACTGTTTGGTGTACAGACTATAGTAACGATGGGGCAATCATTCATTCCACGAGTACATACATCGACACCAGTCCTAATTAGCAACCCTTATGGGGTATTTTGATTTCAATTTTTTAAATTATAAATGAAATGATTTTTAACTTGAGTTTTAAATTTATAATATAATAACATATATGTTTGAAATATTAATGTTGGTTTAGGAAAGTCAATCGGCTTCCATGTCGATTCCACCCGAGGGGTTGTCGAGCACTCCTCCACTATCGGCCATCATAGACCAGGGGCAGGTACATTTATATTGTAAATTGTTTAACTTACATTAGTATAGTTACAATTATGAATTTTTAATTCACTATATATATGAAATGTGCATGTACACTTGAAAATATTATAAGCTTGTGTTACATGTGTCTACATGTTTGTCTAGGTTGATACCACAATCAGAATGGGCATCGGGAAAAAATTAGATTCTGCGGTTACTCGTGAGGCCTCTGATTTTCAGGTTGTTTAAATAAATTTCTACACAAAATGTGCAAACTTGAATATATATATATTTACCTAATTCAAGTATGTACATGCTTTAACTTTGATCTTGTAAGAATTTGTTAGTGCAACTTTCAGCCCTGACCCAAACATAGTTACACCTCTAGGAGGGCATGTGGAGCAAGCTTCAGATCAAATGGTAATTTAAATTTTTTATTACATTTAAATTCAATTATAAATTATATATTGTGAATATATAACTAAATAATTTCAAATTTCAAATTGAATATTAATATAATTTGAGCTAATACATGTTTTAAATTATTTTTCTTTTATAGCATGTGACACATCTAGTAGTTGAGAATGTACAAACATGTCCTGCAGAAGAGGGTGCACAACCTATGGATATGGTACAATTAAAATATAATAAAATATAAATTAATTTCAATTAAATAATTTTTAATTGTAGACTTGTGCATCTAATTTCAACTTTTTTTGTTTTGTTTGTGTAGATTGATTCAGAGGATGTAGAGGTTGCTTCAGGTGCAGTAAAGCATCCAAACCCAGATATGACAGTAATTTAATTTTAATATGATGAATTATAAATTAAATTGTTTTTCATTGTCTTACATATGATTTCATCTTTCTCTTGTATAGAGTGTTTGAAGTCATCTACATAGTCCACATGGCACGAAGAGGTCTCTTGATTATAGAGACAATACATGACCTAGAAACATGATTTTGTGGGTTATATTTTTTCATTTTGTGGACTATATTTTTGGTTTGTCACGTACTCTATTGGACTTTATAATTCATGGTTCTTCAAGAGTACTTAGTTGGACTTTAGTTCATGGGTTGTACTATGATGGAATTTTTTTCATGAACTTAATATATTTACATAAATTATGGACTTTATTATTGTTTGAAATTTTAATTTACACATATACATTTATGCATTTTATGTTCATTGTCAAGATATTAATATAGGACATTAATGTGAAATTAAATATAAATATGAAATTAAAGTTGAAATTAATAGGACATTTTAATATTTATAGTTTACAAATTTAGTGATCTCATACATGATATGTACATTCAATAATTAGCTATAATTAGTCAATGAACTTATTCAATTCACGTCAATCAATAATTAGTCAATAAATCATAATTTACGACGTCTTTAGGGGATGTCTTAAGGGTTAATAATAGAACGCCTTAAAAGGATGTCTTAAGGGTTCATAATAGAACATCTTAAGGGGATGTCTTAAGGGTTCATAATAGAATGTATTAAGGGTTCATAATACAATGTATTAATGGTTCATAATACAATATCTCAAGGGGATGCCTTAAGGGGTCATAATACAATGTCTTAAGGGGATGTCTTAAGGGGTCATAATACAATGTCTTAAGGGGTCACAATACAATGTCTTAAGGCGTCATAATACAACAACTTAAAGATATAATTGATTTAACAATAATGTAATCATGGAATTTTGTGATTTGAAGACATACAAGGACATATATGTACATATGCCATCTCAAAACAATGTTTACAAAATTTGGATATGCCATCTCAAGAACACCTCAAAATCATGCCCAGAATGTACTAGGTCTTCACACCACCTAATATCAAAAAGGTACAAGCAATATCAATGAAATCATCAAAACATACATAATTTAATTTATATAAAACTAACTATATGTACACAACTCAAGTACTTGCATTTAAAAGTATTCCACACGTGTGTAGGTTGAATCCATGTATCCTCTCCTTTTTGTTTCAAAGTATGAGATCAATACAATGATGGCTTAAGGATACAAAAAAAGGATAATAAATCAATTTAAACTATTAATGTACAAGCAATATCAATATGTAATCAAAACATGTATTTAAATATATTTTTACTAATAATTACCTCTATTTAAAAGGACAATATAAAACTTAAACTATATTTACCTCTATTTACTTATTCCATTGTACCATCTACATCTTCCATAGAAATTGTCCATAACATGTTATTTGCAGATCTTCCGCGATACCAATCTAGTTTTATATTTGTTGCCACCACCAAATGTGAATAATGAATTATTTTTTTATGCGGTTCATAATCTTCGAATGCAGGTAGACCATTCTTCCTTGCTAGGTATTTTCGTAGCCAAGTGCCAACAACCACAACCGATCCTATTGGAAAATATGAAAACAATCATCATATAAGTTCTCAAATATTTCTTAATGAGATGAAAAACTTGTTCTAAAATATTGTTTAAGGGGATCAAAAAAATTGTTATCAAAATTTGCTTAAGGGGATGTCTTAAGGGGATCATGGTACCTGTTGGATAATGATAGCCATCATCATCTTCTCAAGGTGATATTAACTTATGTTTACTCTCCACACAACGAGCTAGCCAATATTTCATTTTCTCTTCATTCCCCTTAGGTGCAACAACAACATACACATGTCCTGCAAACAAAAATTGATTGAATAACTTGCGCATATCAATATAAAAAAATTAGTATTACAAAATAACTTAATAAAGCGAAATTAAATAAAATAAATTGACTTAAATTACCTTCTTGTACAAGGTCTGAAACACGGTCATAGTCTTTAGATGCAAACACTTGATCATTTTCTTCAATAGTTCTTTCATATTGATCATGTGCTTGTGAAGGTGTCAACGATCTTTGTTCCCACTTTTCAACCCATTCTATATTTTCACATGCTTCCCAATCTCCCGAGATGTAAAACTGGCAAAAACATGCAAGCTCCCTTGTCCAGATAGTCCATGTGCTTGTTGTCGAACTCCTAAACGAATGCCATTTAGTAGATCCACTAATTGTCTCACATTCAACTCTAGGTACAATGTTATCTTCTTCAACCAACCAAAAGAATCGATGAGCTCTAGAGTACTAACTCAAACCAGGTGTAGATAATATTGTATGACACCAATTGACAATCCCACATGCATCTTTAAATTTTACTGCATCTTCAAATTTTAATTGTTCTCTAGCAAGAATTCTTGACACATGCACCAACTCCATCATGTTCTCCTTTACCATGCCCAGCTTCAAAAAAGCTCCATATATGTTGGACATTAAGTTCTTTGTGAATCCTACTTAACCAATAGAACATTCAAGCATTTTTGAACTACCTCGTACAATTTTCTGACCATATGAGGTGTTCTTTCATATGGATTCCTCTTTCTCTTAATTTTTTGTAAAATATACTGAAACAATATTGAACAAACTCTGATGAGTGTAATTGGTTGTCACTCAAATAAAAATGATACTCCTTCAGAACTTTTCTATCATCCTCAGTGCTATTATTTGCATGTCTATAAACAATATGGACAAACATAGCTACTTGCACTAAATTATAATACTGTGATTGAATTTCCTCTTGCGGAGCTAGAGTATAATTTTCTACAAAATCAACCACTAAAAGTATAGTACCAATTGGAAATGTGTTTCTATATGCGCAAAATTGGCCATCAAGCCATCAAGCATGTTGAGAGTGCATGATATATTTTGGTACTATCTTATTCTTAAATTCACTCATGAATGCATGCACACTAACTTTTTCTATAACTAAATCACAACGCTTTCCTATTTTTCCATCTTTTAAAGAATAGTGAACATTCTTAAATCTTTTAACTTCTACTAATTGTTGTCCAAAATCATTATCAACACTTTCATGCATACAAATTCCTAAGAATGAAAGGTTTCCACAGTCAATGCATTGTCTAGAAATGCAAGAACTTAAATAAAACAATTTACCATTATATCTTTGACAAAACAAACTTGAAATAAATTCCCTTATTGCTTAAGGTGGAATATTAATCCCACATTCTTGTATAATCATGTTAGTATGCAAGGTACAACGTATATATCGAAAAACATCATAAAAATAACGAAATTGAACATGTGTTTTACAACAACAAGATATTCGTTGCTTATTAATTTTTACATACCATGGTTTACATTTTTCAAAAGACCTTTGACTTATTTTAATATTACTGGGTAACACTAAATCACCACAAAATTTTCTATAAAATTCAGTTTGTGTTGTATCTAATAAGTGTTTTGGGTGAGGATCACGAACTTTGGACCCCACCCTTAATTTTAAAACATCTCTAGCATTAGATGAAACCATAGTATTTTCATGCCAATATTTTTCAATCAAAGATTTAATTTCAACATTCAATTTCATATCAGACCTCAGGAGTTGACCACTGAAACTCCAACATTGGTTGATAGGATCATTTTCTATAATTATTCTTCTTTTTGCTGCTCTTAGCAATGTTTTAGGATGTATTTTTAAAACTTCACTAATATTTCTTACCATTCTTTTATTCAAAGTTGCTTTATTAACTATAGCAGTTGTTATAGCTTTTCTTGCTGCATTTTTATCTTTAGATCGACTATTTTTTCCAATCAATTGAATGGCACTAGCAATAGTACACATAGCATGTTTCAATGATTGATATTTTCTTTTTGGTTTAACAAAAAAGCCTAACCTTTTCATTATTTTCCTCATTTTTTGCATTCCCATCAATTGCATCATTAGTTGACATTGAATTGTAAGTTTTTTACGATAAAATAATTCGTTGTATATTTTATTTGCATGTGTTCTTATCTGCCTCCAAGAAATTTGACTAGGAAGATTATCAAAAACACCACTTTCAATTTTTAAAAAAGTATTTTCATTAAATTCAACATCACATTCTAGATTTTCATCTTCATCTTCATTTTCATCTTCAATTTCATTTTCATTTTCAACTTCAAAACGATTTACATTTTCATCTTCAATTTCATTTTCATTTTCATTTTCAACTTCAAAACGATTTACATTTTCATCTTCATTTTCATCAACAAAACGGTTTTCATTTTCATTTACATCAACAAAATGGTTTTTGTTTTCATTTTCAATAACAGGATTATTCTCAATTTCATTTTCAACAAAAGGATCATTCTCACTATCATTTTCAACAAATTCTATAAAAGTTTCATCTCTCTGAATATTATCAATGTCAACATCGTTAAGTCCAGCATCTTGTAAAATTTCTACATACGAATTTACAAATTCACTAACATGTGGATTTGAAGACTTACCTGGATTTGTGCATATTGAAACATTATCCATAGCATTAAAAGAGGGATTTGAAGACATAGTAGGACTTGATTGTATAATCACATTCTTCTCCAAATTGACTTCTTGCAAATTCACTTCATCTACAACCATGGTCTCCGCTATGTTTGCATCTTCAATAGTTGTGGAATTGGATGCTCCCCCATCATTCATTGATTTAATTATCATTCTTCTTTCTCTTTGTCTTTGTCTCTCCTTTTCTTTATTTGCTTCAATTTCTTCAGGAGTCAATGTCTTCCTCCTCTTATTACGAAATTTATTTCCCATGATTATAAAACTCTCAAGCACAAATGAATGTAAATAGTGAAATTCTTCAAAAAATCCGATTCAAATTGGAAGTTGAAGACCTAAAAGGACTAAATTCTTCCTTTTGTGTTCCTAAAAACAAGTAGAAAGCTAGCACAATTTTACTTTAAAACTAATTTCGTCATGCCTCCTTTGAAAAATTTTATCAAAAAAGCAAGTCACCACCTATAAAAAAAAATGCTCAATGAAAAAAATAGAGCAATTTTACTGTTCTCGACCGTACATGTGAAGTTGCAGGCTTCACAATAAAAATTGAAAGTATTTTAAAAAAACCAGTTGAGAGAGAAATGGGATCCCGAGTTTAAAACGGGATCCCGTTTCTCATAATTAAATCTGGTGACCGTTGACAGCAGAACGAGATCGTGTTCTGCTGTCAACGGTCACCAAATTTAATTATGAGAAATGGGATCCCGAGTTTAAAACGGGATCCTGTATCTTTTAATACGGGTTCTCGATTACAAATCAAGATCCCGTTCCGCTATCAACGCTCACCAGATTTAACTATAGGAAATGAGATCCCGAGTTTTAAACGGGATCCCGTATCTTTGAATACGGGATCCCGATTACAAATCGGGATCTCGTTTTTTTTAATTTGAAATTTTTTTTTCCTTGTGGTCGAGTTTTTGCTTTGGATTTTGGTTCAGGAAAAGCGTTGGGAGTCCGAACCTAGGCCTTCAAGCTAGTTTGACCTGCAACTGAAGGTTCTAATAATGTTAGGGAAAAAAATTGAGTTTGGACATATGGCAGACGACCTTTTTTGCAAAATTTTATAACGAAATTAAAACCCATTTTAGATGAGACAATGCAAATTTCAAATATGTAATTTTTTTACAATTGAATTATTTTTTCTATTTTTCAATTAATTTATGATGAAATTGGTCCATAAACTTTAAATATCAATGTTTTATACTATTTTAATAACTTTTGATCAACATAACATTTTGCAAACGGATTGCACAAGGGCAAACTTCAGACAATTCTTTTCAATTCAAAAAAATAAAATGCAAAAAATGATAACTTTAGGTCATCTTATGTGTGTCATACACGACGAGTTTTCTAAACGTCAAATATGCCTGATAAAACATTAACAAAAAAAAAATATTCAAGAAAAAATTACAAAAGAATATCTGAGGCATGCTTCAGTGAGTCACAAGTCTTTTCCCAAAAGGATTTAGAAAAATATGATAATTTAAGTCAAAATATCGATGTCGTACACGTGCATGGTATGGTAAAAAAAAATGACTTTTTAATAGTGGTTTTTACAAAAGCCTATTGAAACTCAATTTGTACAATGTGGGTATTGAAATAAATTACATATTTGGAAACTAGACTCCGAGTACTACATTTTATGATCAGTGACTTGTTTGAAGATTTCATCTCTAAGTGCTTCAAATTTTAAGGTCAAATGTTTCAAACTCTGAAAATCAGAGAAAACACTTCCACTTTTTGGCCAAAAAGTGGACTCAACTTCTTGCCAGCACCCTCTACTTTATTAGTATTGAGGTTATTAGTCTATTTTTTTATTTGAGTGAGTATCATTGGTTTTTTTGTTCATCCTTATGTGATCAACTTGGATAAGGATAACTATGTGTCTTGGTGAGATGGTATCCTGACACATCTTAGGTGGCTTGATATTTTTCCTTATTTACATGGACTCGTACCTACACCAAACACACCGGGGAGTTTACCATCATGGGGCATCATTAGAGATCATATTGTAGGGGTTATTTGTTCTAGTGTTGATCTTGACACTATGTGTGTTGTATCAGACATTAAATGTCCCAACATACTTTAGACACAACTTTGGGAGATCCGTAGATACCTTCATATCTCTCCATAACCAGAAGATCATTCTACGGATTGTCTCATCCCTCTTGCAGATACAGATTGCATACCCTTTTACAAAGATACTTTAGAGGAACTTGACTATATCATAGGTCTTGCATGTTCTAATGGTTCAGAGACTTGCATTCATGTTCCCGCTCTTTAGATCGAGACTACATAAACATCTCCTATTGTTCCTAATTATTTTGACATCGCCACATCCTTAGCCCCTATTGATTCAGTGCAGGAAGACATCATACATCTTCCAAATAGAGCTACTTGGGATTCACATCTAGCAGGCATATCATCCTTGTTTGTAGAGTTCTATATTGTGGATCTAGAGGATTACTATAAGGAAATTAATCTCCTCTTTGTTGATAGCCACATCATCGTTGTTAGCCGACCATCTTCATTGCCTTTGCAATTTATTCTATATTAGTCTTCATAGGATTCTAGATCGACATCATTTCTTTCTTACATATGGACATGTGAGCATTTTTCAGAGGCACACATCACCTGGATTTGGATTCTAGTATCACCCATCTTTTAGGATTTTCTTCTCCAATCACTACTGGATCCTTTTCTTCCTAAGGGGAGAATTTTTTTTTACAGGTAGTGGATCATATTCTATCTTCAGGCATACATCATTGGCACAAGAGCTCTTTCATTATGGGGGATTCATATCTTCATTTTTCCTCTCCTATCAAGGGACATCTATTATACTTGCATGATAGAAGCAGTCCTTGGGAGGTCACATTGAGTCCTCCTTTTATCCTTCTTTCACTAGTGCATTCATTTATTTTTCTCTCTTTTGGAGAGGATTTTTTTCCATGATTTTTTCTCCTTTTCTCTAGTTATGAGAGATTTCAGTTGCTTATACATTGGTACCTCATCGGACCTTGTAGCCAAGACCCATTCTACATTCATTTAATTTCCTTTCTCAATTGTTTAGTTTCTCCCTAAGTTAAACTTAAGGGGGGGTGTTGGAGTAAACAAGTCATTATCTGATAATTAATTAATAAGTAATTAATTATTAGAGGTTTTTTTACTTTAGTTCACTTAAGCTAAACTTAGGAGTTGCATTTTAATCTTTAGTTTAATTCTTATTATTAGATTAGACTAAATTTAGGACAAGTTGTCTCATTGCATGAGATTAATACACTTAACACCATCTTGTTAATCCACATGTAGGGTTTTCTTGTGCTTTGCTTATATAACTATGCACATTCATTTGTAATATTAATCTAGTTTATTTGCATCAATAATAATTCTTAGGTTTTTTAGCACAATCTTGGTTGTTCATCTTCTCTATTGTGATAGGTAATTTCTTGAAGGTGTTTCATGGGAGCTATGGATTGAATTAGTCAATTCCAACATGGTATCAGAGCCCAAATTTGCAGCTCCCAATTCAATTTGTAAAGAAATCTAGCTTTGAGAGAAAAATTGGCTCATCTTAGGGAAAATCAAGCATCACCGTTGCATCCAGAATGAGCAAAACCCTTAAGGTTGCCTGTCATTTCATCAATATCTGAGCAGTTGCAATAAAACACAAAAAAAAAATAGAGGCACACAGATCTGTATAGATCTAGGTGCCTTGATTTGTGTGTAGGTGCACATGTGCACAGGGTTTTAAAAATATTTTTTATTCTGGTTTTTAAAAGTTTCCAGAATTTCATTTTAAAAAAAATCAATCGAAGAAAACAAACAAAAAAATGATTCAAAAGTTTTTTTAAATAAAAAATATTTTCTTTAAAACTCAAAAAAAAGAAAATTGGAAAAAAGGGGGCAAGGGGTCGTGTATAGGGTTGTACCCTACATAGAAGGACCATTCCCTACACTACAGGATGTGGCAAACCCGCTAGGCTATGTGCCTACCAGTTGTGGCCTTCACCACTTTCTAGCCAACACCCTTAGCCAAACCCCCAACTACCTCTTTTTAGCTGCTTAGTAGTTCTTTCAAATCCTCGGTCGATGAAAACCTTCATCAAGTGGGCCCATAAATTTTTGTGGACACCAAAAATCAGGCAGCACAAAAAAAATCAGCGAAAAACATCTTCCTAATGGTAGCAAACCACTAGAATCTTTGAAGATTCCCCCGAATCTCCCACCCATCGCAAAAATCGATAGGGAGGAATATTTGTAAAGATTCCTTGGTATATTCTGCCAACCATGTAATTTTTCCAGCAGGGGTTTTTCACCATTGATGGCTTAGTGCCTGCATATTTTTTTCTCATGAAGTGCTAACGTCAGTTGTACGGTCGACCACTCAAGCCCCCTCGTAGCCTTGATTTGTCATAAAGGAGCTATTTTTTTTCTTGTTGGCATAACTTGGCTATACAGTGTAAAAATCAAAGAAATGCAATATCGTCGAAAAACTTGGTTCCGCAAACATTCAAATGGTGCAAGGCTCATCATCAAATTTTACTAGTGGTTCTATTTATTCTTAGTAAAATTTAGATCGTCATTTTGTGCTTCTGAGCTCGTAACTATTTGTCTGTATCTGTAATTTTTGCTATCCAAGTGGTGTTGGAAAGGTATTTTAGAGCTCTTTAAATATTTTGATGAAATTTTTCTAGAATCTGCCTTAGGTATATTTTATTTAGTATTTTGTGTTTCCACACTTTGCATAATTACTTGGATATTTTGGCACCTAGAGAGGATCTATTTGCGTGAGATGACATAATTCTATCTACTTTATCAGTACTGAGGTTATTAGTCTATTTTTTCATTTGAGTGAGTATCATTGGTTTTTTTGTTCATCCTTATGTGATCAACTTGGATAAGGATAACTATGAGTCTTCGTGAGATGGCATCTTGACACATCTTACGTGGCTTGATATTTTTCCTTATTTACATGGACTCGTACCTACACCAAACACACCAGAGATTTTACCATCATGGGGCATCATTAGAGATCATATTGTAGGGGTTATTTGTTCTAGTGTTGATCTTGATAGTATGTGTGTTGTATCAGACATTAAATGTCCCCACATACTTTAGACACAACTTTGGGAGATCCGTAGATACCTTCATATCTCTCCATAACCAAAGGATCATTCTATAGATTGTCTCATTCCTTTTGCAGATACAGATTGCATACCCTTTTATGATGATACTTTAGAGGTTCTTGAGTATATCATAGGTCTTGCATGTTTTGATGGTTTAGAAACTTGCATTCATGTTCCCACTCTTTTGATCAAGACTACATAAACATCTCCTATTGTTCCTAATTATTTTGACATCGCCACATCCTTGGCCCCTATTGATTCAGTGCAGCAAGACATCATACATCTTGCAAATAGAGCTACTTGGGATTCACATCTTGCAGGCATATCATCCTTGTTTGTAGATTTCTATATTGCTGATCTAGAGAATTAATTTAAGGAAATTCATCTCCTCTTTGTTGATAGGCATATCATCGTTGTTGGCCGACCATCTTCATTGCCTTTGCAAATTATTCTATATTAGTCTTCATAGGATTCTAGATCGACATCATTGCTTTCTTACATGTGGACATGTGAGCATTTTTCAGAGGCACACATCGCCTAGATTTGGATTCCAGTATCACCCATCTTTTAGGATTTTCTTCTCCAATCAGTACTGGATCCTTTCCTTCCTAAGGGGAGAAATGTTTTTTGCTGGTAGTGGATCATATTCTATCTTCAGTCATACATTATTGGCACAAGAGCTCTTTCATTATGGGGGATTCATATATTCATTTACTCTCTCCTATCAAGGGACATCTATTATACTTGCATGATAGAAGCAGTCGTTTGGAGATCACATTGAGTCCTCCTTCTATCCTTCTTTCACTAGTGCATTCATTTATTTTTCTCTCTTTTGGAGAGGATTTTTTCTCCTTTTCTCTAGTTATGAGAGATTTCAGTTGCTTATACATTGGTTCCTCATTAGGCATTGTAGCCGGGATCCATTCTACATTCATTTAGATTTCTTTCCCAGTTGTTTAGTTTCTCCCTAAGTTAGCTTAAGGGGGGGTGTTGGAGTAAACAAGTCATTATCTGATAATTAATTAATCAATAATTAATTATTAGAGGCTTTTTTACTTTAGTTCACTTAAGCTAAACTTAGGAGTTGCATTTTAATCTTTAGTTTAATTCTTATTATTAGATTAGACTAAATTTAGGACAAGTTGTCTCCTTGCATGAGATTAATACACTTATCACCATCTTGTTAATCCACATGTAGGGTTTGCTTGTGCTTTTCTTATATAAGTATGTGCATTTATTTGTAATATTAATCTAGGTTATTTACATCAATAATAATTCGCTAGTTATTGTGCACGATCTCGCTTGTTGATATTCTCTATTGTGATAGGTAATTGCTTGCAGGTTTTTCATGGGAGTTGTGGGTTGAATCAGTCAATTCCAATAGAAACTAGTGGTGCTTCAAGAAGTGCAAAGGCCAATAAGGATCCTGGCAATCTCAACGATCCAAGCCTAGCGAGCTATGAAAAAAGGATGTAAAATCCTCTTAATTAAGATAAAGGAAGGTGGTGAAGATCCTATTCCAAGTAGTGTAGACAACCCAATACTCTAGGAATTCCAAGATTTATTTTTTGAAGAATTACCAAGATTTCCCTCTAAGCATCAATTTGACTTCTCTATTGAATTGGTTCTAGGTGTAGAGCCCATTTCCAGAGCCCCCTATCGAATGAATATAGTTGAATCACAAGAGCTCAAAACACAATTGCATGAACTAATGGATAAAGGTTTGATTTGACCCTGTGTGTCTCCATGGGGAGCTCCTATGTTATTCATTAAAAAGAAAGATGGGATGCTACACCTATGTATAGATTATAGGATGCTCAATAAGGTAACCATCAAAAATAGATATCCTCTTCCCTGAATTGATGACCTCTTTGATCAAAATAAGGGAGCTATTGTCTTCTCTAAGATTGACCTAAGATTTGGATACCATTAGTTGAGAATCAGGGAGGAGGATATTCCCAAGATATCATTTAGAACCAGGTATGGTTACTATGAGTTTCTAGTGGTACCTTTTGGCATAACCAATGCTCCTTCAACATTTATGAGTCTTATGATGTATTCCATGACTTTATGGATAAGTTTGTGTTGGTATTTCTTGATGACATTCTAATTTACTCTAAGAATCCAATGGAACATGAGGAACACTCGAGAATTGTGATGTAGAGGCTTCGAGAACATAAGATTTATGGAAAGTTGAGAAAATGATCCTTCTTTCAACCCAAAATACATTACTTGGGGAGAAACCTATCCTCAGAAGGGGGTTTTTTTTATCTGTCCAAAATTCAAGCCATTATGGAATGGGCACCTAAAAATGTGTCGAAAGAAAGACGTTTCATGGGACTAGCAGGGTATTACAGAAGGTTTGTAAAGGACTTCTCCAAGTTTTCCAACACCATAAACTCCTTACAACGAAAGGGAAATTTTTTGAATTGTCAGAAAAGTGTGAACTAGCATTCTAGCAATTAAAGTGAGACTTAACCACAACTCTTATCTTGTAAGTACCCAATCTCGAAAAATATTTTGTAGTATAGGTTGATGCCTGATTGGAGGGTCTAGGAGGAATTTTGATGTAGGATGTTCAAGTAATTTCCTATGAGTCCCACAAACAAAAATATCATGAAACCAACTATACTACTCATGATTTAGAATTGGTTGTGATTGTCCACGCTTTAAAAATCTGGAGGCATTACCTAGTAGGGAGACCATTCAAGTTAAATACATACCATAGGGGACTCCAGTATCTATTCTCCCAAACTGACCTTAATGATTTCCAAAGAAGGTGGGTGGATTTCTTGAGTAGTTATGATTTCAACATATCTTATGTTAAGGGAAAGTAAAAGCATGTATAAAATTCCTTGAGTCATACGGCCAATTTGGTATCTATTACGCAAGTATAGATCAACCTGTTAGATACCCTCAAGCAGATGCAAGGAAGAAATCCCATTTGCCAACAAATGAAGTTAGATATGGAGCAGTCAATGAACCCTACAAAATACTCTATGAGAAAAGATGGTATCCTTAGATACCAAGGTCGAATTGTGGTACTCGATGAAGGAGGATTGAGAACAATAATCTTGCAAGAAAGCCATAATGCACAGTATCAGGGTCATCCAAGTGTGACCAAGATGTATATGGATCTTAGATCTGTCTACTTTTGACCATGAATGAAAAAGGATGTGGCAGATTTTGTGGCTAGGTTCTTAGAGTTCCAGAGAGTTAAATTCAAGCATTGCCATCCAATAGGGGTGTTATATCCCCATGAGGTACCATAGCATAAATGGTCAATAATTTCAATGGACTTTGTGGTGGGTTTTCCAAAAACTAATCTTATACATGATAGTATACTCATGGTGGTTGATCGACTGACCAAGGTGGAACATTTTATACCTGGTAATGTTAAGGATTCCCAAACTATAGCAAGAAAATTTCTTAAGGAGGTTATTAGATTGCATGGGGTCATAGAAGTAATTATCTCGGATAGAGATAAATTATTCACCTCTCGATATTGGACTACTCTAATGACAGACTTGGGGACCCAACTCAACTTCAGTACAACCTACCACCCAAAAATAGATGGCCAAAATGAGAGAGTCAACCAAGTTATGGAAGATATGCTTTGAATGTGCATCACGGACCAACCAACTAAGTGGGAAGAATACTTCCATTGGTGGAATTGTCTTATAATAACACCTTCCAAGCTTCCATCTAAATGGCACCTTTTGAGGCACTTTATGGTAGGAAGTATAGAACACCAATTTGGATGGGAAGAATTAGACAATAGAGTCTACATAGGACCAGAGATACTTCGGGAATATGACTAACATGTAAAGGTTATCAAGGAAAGATTGAAAGAGTCCTCAGATCGCCAAAAGAGCTATGTAGATGCAAAGAGAACCCCAAGAGAATTTGAAATAGGGGATAAAGTGTTTCTTCATGTTAAACACCAAAAGAGCTCAATAAAATTCTGTAAGGAAGCCAATTTTTCCCCTTGATTCATTGGACTACTTGACATTATAGAGAAAATTAGTCATGTGGCTTATCAACTGGCTCTTCTCACATCTCTCTCTCCCATACATAATGTGTTTCATGTGTCTTTGCTCAAGAAATGTGTACCTAACCTGACCCATGTAATTGATTGGCATGCACTGCAAGTGGAAGATCCTGGAGAAATCCACTTAAGTTCACTCGCAATAGTGGACAAGCACAATATCACACTATGCAGCTACACCATACAATAGGTTAAGGTCCTTTAGGACCAATATGGTGATCATGGAGCCACTTGGGAAGATGAAGAAATTATCAAACAAGAATACCCCTACCTCTTTAACTAGTCGGGATGGATTAGCCAAAGAGGGAGGAATGTCACATCCTCGTAAACATTAGACTTAATTTTGTGTTAATTTTTTGTCAACACCTAATGTAATTTGGTCGAAGGTGAAACCTTGAACCCAAAATTATGTTTGCACTCTTTATTTTGATGATCATAAGAACTTAAATATTAATATAATAGAATTAAATACATTAAATGGCTATTTGAAACAACTATTAAATATTTTGATATTCATGAATTTAATGGTGTTATAAGTTATTTTATTCTTGCATGGATATATCTATACGTATATCAAACTGACCATGCACTAACAATTTTGTGAGAATGTGCATGAGTTTTGCAGGTGCTCAAGTTGCAACAAAAGGTAGACCTGACAACCTATTTTAGGTAAGAACCTTAAACTCAGTAATCTAGTTTGATGAGTTGGAAATCGAGTCACTCCAGTTACTTCACCTAATCAAGAATTTACCCACCACCCTTAGTAATGTTGGACCTATGTAAGTTTCTTCACCTTGATGATGAGTCAATTAACCCACTTATTTCTCTATCGACATTTTTAAATTAAGCCATGAGGTGAAGCCAAAGAAAAATCAAATCAAATCAAATAATAATAAATGAATAGATTAATAAATAAATAAAATAATATTGACTAATTTAAATCCCTACCTTACAATTTTAAAATTAAATATATAAATAAAACATAAGAAAAGCAATTAAAAAAAATTAAAAATTAAAAATAGAGTAAAATGTGAGAAGGTGAGTAAAAGAAAAGAAGATATAGAAACAAAATTAATTAAAGAGGGAATCCATACAAAAGAAAGAGGAAATCAAAATAAAAGTAATAGGAAGCACGTGATCGTAAGGGAATGAAGTTTCAATGAGAGCAGAAGGGCAGATTTAATGCTCGTCACACCAAAAAAACAAAAATTAATGAGGAGAGGGGAGCCAATACAAGGAAGAACTTCACAGTAGTAAAGGCATGGCAACCATATCTTAGAAGCACCTAGAATGCTAGTCGCCTGGGGGAAATGGTCAACAAAATCCCTCTATAAAAACCCTATGATTTCCCCCTTTCAACACACATGATACTATGATAAGAAGAGGTTGAGGCATGAGTGATTAAGGGATGCAACAAGAGGAGTTGCAAAGGAGAGAAGAGGGAAGCATAGGCATGTGGAGTCTAAGCGTGAGAGAGAGCTACACCAAGATCTTTGCATCCTCCTTTCAAGATTCCCCTTCTTACAGAGTCCTTTCAAAAATCTAAGAATTTCTTTTATCTTTGTTCTGCAACTATTTGGGGTTCCAGGGGTGGGGGGACCTAACTCGATTGGCTAAAGAATCCTATTGTAGGAAAGAGGTCACAAGGTCTAGTCTCCCCCCAAACCCATGGTACCGGAGGGTGTGTCATGCCAACATCATTGATCATGTGAAAAAAATTTACCAAGTGCACTGTAGTTTATAGGGGGATAGATACCCAACCAATTCTTGTAGTCTAAAACAAAAAAACTATTTGGAATTCCAATTTTGGTTAGAAAAAGAAAAAAAGAATGAGAGAATGAATAGGATAGGCTCATTGCAAAAAAATGAGACTATGATTTTGGAAAAAAAGAACTCTTATGTTTTAGTTTGGAGCTATTTTGCTACCTTGGTTTATAAATTATTTTTATGGTCTTTTCAACCACAAGAATGCACATAGTGAGCATAAACCATTAAGTGTAGGGTTCGGAAAATAAAGGTTTTTCCATATTTGTTACAATCTGTTGGTGTAATTAAAAGTGTTGTACCTTGTCCTAGGTCATGATTAAACCTTAGTTAAGTTTACTTAGGGACCACATAGGAGGTAGTTGAAGCATTTCCACTTTTGGTGGATCTATCATGTTATTACTTTATCACATCCACCTTTCGTAGACATATCATGTGATTACCTCTCCACCTTTTGTGGGTGATCCACCATTTGTGGTGATTATCACATTATCACTTTTCCACTTTAGGTGGAGTGATAGCTTTTCACAATTGTCTCATGTTATAAGATTATGACACTTGTTATAATCTGATGCCCTTTTAAGTTCTCACCTTGGCTATATAACCAAGGGGTCTCCTATGTACATTGGTACATTCTATTTGCATCATTGGTAGAATACAACTTATTCTTGTCATATTGTTTCTATCTCTCTTATGCTTGTGATTTCTATTAGGCCTCTTGATCTTGGGTGGCTACCTTCATAGCCAATTATTACATGGTATCAGAGCTATTGAAGTGCCTTTGAATTGTCATTTTGGGGAGATATTGAGTGCAATCTTGTATTTTCTTTATAGAAATACTAGATTCTGGGGGAGTTCCTTTTTTGCCCTTGTATTGTAGGTGCATTTTGGGAGCTTGTTGCATAAGATCTGAGCTCACCATTGCATCTGGAGTGTCAGAGATAATTAGATTTTCCTTTTGTTTCGTCCCAGTTGGACATTGGATGCCAAATCTACAAGGGTTTGAAGATTGGAGGTGGTTGCCAGATCCAAGAGCTAGCTACCATTTCAGAGTATTTTCAGCCAAAAAGGCCACTTCCATTGCATTCAGAAGGGCCAAAAACCCCTAAATTGATTGCCAAATCATCGAATTTGGACAAAGTTGTCTATCGAGGCAAAACAAATTTCTTGATCATTGCAGTCGGTACAATTTTTTTTTTTTAATATTATTTATTTCGGAAAATATTTTTTCATAATTGTTTTTGTAAAATTTTTTCAAAAAAATATCATTTTGAAATATTTGTATTAATTTTTTTTTTTCAAAAAATAAATAAAAAATTTTCTTTACGTCTGCAAAGATGTCGACTTTACAGTTTGCGACCTACTGAAGTACCTGAGGGTACCATGCTACCCGTAGGCTCTGCTACGACCACCACACAACATTTGCAGAACAATCCATGCAAGCCCGACGTACCACCCGCAGTCCCCACACTCTCTCACCCGACAGGCTGCCAGAAAATTAAAACCGATGAACATTTTCCTGACGGCCTACAAAGATTCCTGGGGAATCTTGGAGATTTCAGAAATAAATAAAAAAACCGACTGCCCAGGGAATATTTCGACCCATTTTTAGAAGATTTCAGTGGATAAGGAAGAATATTTTGATGGTATTCAGCGAAGGACAGCGGTGAGCATGACGGGCAGATGATCGCCAACTTTTACCCAGACAGAGCATTTTTTGTTGTGACGATTATACGACCATCAAATTTAATGTCATAATCTGATGACTTGAGCACTACATCATCACTTTCTTGAAAAATTAGACCCCCTCACGGTTGAAGCTTTTGAATTTGCAATTCAACTTCAAATGTAGATATCTTGCTCATTTTAGCTCCTTTTTCTGAGATTTTTTTTGTTTTGGGCTAATTTTTCACGCTCTACGTGCTGAAGCAATCGGTTTCTAGTTTTGATGCTTGGTTTTTTCATAGAATCTAATTTTTCATAGGTGTAGCTGAGTTGTCACCATTTTTGCAACTTCTAGGGCTTTGTTCAGGCTCATACAAACTCCTTTTTAGGTGCCATTTTTTAGAAAGTGCATGATTGTTTCTAAAATTCATAGTGGTGCTTTTAGTTTGTAGTGATTGTGATCATAAATTTTACTTTCAACACTTGGTCATTTTTGGCCTATTTTTGGATTTGTAAACATAAGATCTCGTTTTGGTCTTTTGTATCAGTCATTTGAGTCTTTGTAGCCTAATTATGGTTGTTGTAAAACATTGAAAATCATAAGCCCACTTTGTTTGGCTTGCAAGTGGCCATTGTACATGCACTAAGTATAAAGTGCCAAATCATCTTTTTTTTGGGGGGGGGTTCTTTGATTGAGTGAATTTGAGGGGGTGCCTTGTGTAAGTGTACCTCTCTCTCTATCTTGTTCTCTTTCATTTTGGCTACTATGGGTTCTCCTACATTTCCTTTGTTAACTCCACATAACTATGCCTCTTGGAAAATTGATGCTTGGAGTAAGTTAATGGAAAAAGGATTAACTCATTATATTGATGGAATTTTTGTTGCACCATATGATCCTAAAACTAATCCTAATGCTCTTATGGATTGGCTCACTAAAAATACTATGGCTCTTGGAACTTTGAGGAAATATGTATCAAAAGATATAATCTTTCAAATTGAAAAGTGTAAAACAATCAAAGCAGCTTGGGAAAAGTTTGGTCAATTGTATGGCCAAGTTGATGAGATTAGAGGTTATCAGCTTGACAATGGTCTCGCAATGTTAGATCCCAATAATTTTGATACAATCCAAGACTATGTCACTAAGGCAAATGAGCTAAGAGCACAGCTTAAGGATTGTGGCATTGACAAAAAGGATGCATAATTGATCTACAATTTGGTGGGAAAGCTTCCATCAGAATATGCAACATTTTTTTCTAGCTTCCAAACCCATTGCTTGACAGTAGGTAGTTATTTCACTTTGCCATAATTTGATGAATTCATAGAAATTTTGATGTTAGAGCAAGCAAATTTGATAAGCATGGGGATTCTCAAGTCTTCAAATTCCAAAGCTTTGGTGGCTAATCAAGAAAATCAAGGGACTCAAGGAAAGGGTTCCAACAAGAAGGAGAAGCAATCTAAGCCAAAGACACAACAAGATAAAGCACAATCATCCTCTCCACATCAATGGATTTCTTCATCTTCTCCCAAGAAGGGAAATTCAAGCAAGGAGAGACCAACTTGTTCATATTGCAGGAGATTTGGTCATGATGAGCATCATTGCCACACTAAGAAAATTGATGAGTTGACAAATATCATCAAGAAGAACAACATCAATTTTCCATCCACCTACAAGAAGAGGGATTCATCTCCTTCCACTTCCTCACAATCAAAAGGAAAAGGGAAAGAATTTATGACTACTATAGGTTCTTCACAACAATGGATACTTGACTCGGGTGCTGCTCATCACAAGGGTTCTACAAGGGAGTAGTTTTCTTCTTTGGATCCATCTAAGGTACCTCGCATCTTCATAGGTGATGATACTCAAGTGGAATTTGAAGGAAAATGTTTGGTTGTCATGGATGATGGAACATTTGAGAATGTTCTCTATTTTCCTAACTTGAACACCAATCTTCTTTCAATCTACCAAATCACTCACTTTGGAGATGGCAAGAAAGTTGAGTTTCTACTAGATTAAGTTGTGGTTAAAGAGCTTAAGGATGATGCCTTGGTTGCAGTGGGACAAGCCAAACACAACACATGGATATACTCATTTTTGCACTTTATTCCAAAGTCTCCTTCTTAGCATTGCTCACTCATTCAAATTCAAAAAGTAAGTTACGGTATGAGCGGTTTGGACATCTCAATTACCGCTATCTTCAACAGCTTAGCTCCAAGGATATCATTACATGACTCCCTCAAATCAGATTTTCAAAAGGTGTAAGTTCAAGTTGTTCCTTGGGTAAGCATCCAAAAGATAAGTTTGACAAAGGGAAGTCTTGGAGAGCTTTGGAAGTTCTTCAATTGGTTCACAGTGATGTAGCAGATCCATTTCCAGTTCCATCATTTAGCAAGGCCTGCTATGTCCTCACCTTCATTGATGACTACTCCTGGTTCACATGGGTCTATTTTCTTGTTCACAAGAGTGAAGTATTTGACAAATTTCTAACCTTCAAGGCTCATGTTGAGAAGCAATTAGGGAAGCAAGTCAAGATTCTTCGCACAGACAATGGAAGGGAATATGTGAACAATAGACTTGATGAATTTTATACTCTTGAGGGGATTGATCTTCAACATTTAGTTGCATACACTCCAGAGCAGAATGGTGTTGTTGAAAGGAAGAATAGAACCCTTAAGGAGATGGTTAGCTGCATGATTCATGCTCATTCTCTCAGTCCTCACTTTTGGGAAGAAGCTATCAGTTGTGTCACTCACATCCAAAATCAAGTTCCCCATAAGGATTTGAAGGGTATGACTCCTTTTGAGGCTTGGTGTGGTAGAAAACTAGTTGTGAGACACTTCAGAGTTTTTGGTTGTCTAGCTTGAGCACACATACCTCTAGAGAAGTGCAAGGCATTGGAACCTCAAAGTAGGCCTTGCATATTTGTTGGATATTATGAAGGTGTTGAGGCATATATACTTTTGGATCCAAAGACACATAAGCTATTCATTGAGAGGAGTGTTCACTTTGAGGAAATCTCTCCTAGCTTGGCCTCTAATCCTCCTCTTCCTTCCTCCATAGTGGAAAGTGATGATAGTGACTCAGATGATGATTCTCCCTCAACTCTGGCTCACAAGATCATACCTTCATAGGATCCACTTGAAGTTGAGGAGCATCACCCTTCATCTCCTAATAGACCTCATTGGGCTTGAAAAACTCTTGAGTCAATAGGTTCTCTTGTTGGGGATCCTTCAGATACTCAAAGGACTTGGCCACAACATCAAGATTTTCCACATGATTTTATTTCTAGTGCTTCTAATCCACAATCCTTCAAGGAGGCATCATGAGTTCCAAAGTTGGATTCAACAATGGAGGAAGAGAATAGTTCCTTGATGAGGAACTACACATGGGATTTAGTTCCACTCCCTAAGGGGAGAAAGATGGTTTGATGTAAGTGGATCTATCAGAACAAGTATGCAGTGGATGGAAGTGTGGATAAATACAAGGCTTGGCTTATGGAAAAAGGTTTCTCATTGGTTCTAAGTGTTGATTATATAGAGACGTTTTCACCCATTGCTAAGATAAACTCCATTCACTTGACACTTTCTATTATTGCAGCTCATCGTTGGGCCATACATCAGATGGATGTGAAGAGTGCATTTCTTCACGCGGATCTTCATGAGGATATTTACATGGAGTAGTTGCAAGGATTCATACATGATTTTTCTTTGGTTTGCAGATTGAGGAAGTTTATCTATGGCCTCAAATAGGCCCCTTGGTCTTGGTATGCCAAGATGGATTCCTTTCTTCTCTCAATAGAATTCACTAGGTGCCATTCAGATTTGAATGTCTACATTTTGTGAAAAGATGACTCTCATTTGCTACTTGTGCTCTATGTTGATGACTTGATCATTATAGGGAGTACCTCATCCATCATTGGCACTGTCAAATCTACTTTGTAGGATAGATTTTCTATGATTGACTTGGGCTTTTTGCACTATTTTTTGGGATTGAGATCACACATTCAGCTTCTGGGATCTCTCTTTCTCAGCCCAAGTATTCTCTTGATCTTCTAGCTTGGTTTCACTTGCCTAATTGTAAGACTACTTTGACTCCGTTTCTTTCAGGAGTTAATCTTGAGGATAAGTGTTCTACTCCACTTGTTGATGCCACTTTGTATTGTCAGCTTTTTGGGAGTCTCATCTAGTTTACTCACACATGCCCTGATATCTTCTTTGTAGTTGGCATGGTTTCACGCTTTATGCAGGAACCACATGAGCTTCATTGGAAAGTAGCCAAACACATCTTGCGTTACATACAGGGAACACATCATCATGGGATTCACTATGCAGCAAGTACAAGACTTACCTAGGTGGGATATATAGATTTTGATTGGTCTAGCGATCTTGATGATCATAAGTCCACTTCTGGCTACAAATTTCATCTTGGGTCAGGCCCCATTTGTTGGCAAAGTAAGAAGCAGCATTTTATTTCTCTTTCTTTGACTAAGCCTAAGTATCGAGGGTTTGTTAATGAAAATATTGAGGCTATTTGACTTTAAAATATTCTCACTGAGTTTAGCTTCACTATTCCACATCCTTCAATCATTCATTGTGACAATCAGAGTTCCATCCAAATCTTGAAGAATCCTATTCACCATCAAAGGACCAAACACATTGAGATTCATATGCACTACATCAAGGAGCCAATACAGGAGTAGGTCATTGATTTGCAGTATTGTCCTACAACACAGTAGGTTGCAGATATCTTCACCAAACCTTTCACTGAGAATACATATCATCATTTATGAGCTCTCTTGGGGGTGCGAGGTGTTTCATCTGAAGAGGTCTCTTGACTTTTTCATTCTCTCTTATGGGGGGGGACATTTTCCTCTTCTATGGGTTTTTTCCTTCTTATTGAGAGATTTTTCTCTTATTTTTCATCTCTCTTTTTTGGGGGAGTTTTTTTCCCATGTGGTTTTCTCCATTTCTTTTCTTTATGAGAGATTGCATTGAATTTGTACATGGGTACCTAACATGGCCCAGTTGTCAGGGCCCATCTTGCATTATTTTCTTTTGTGACTATTCTCCCTAAGTTGCACTTAAGGGGGGGTGTTGGTGTAATTAAAAGTGTTGTACCTTGTCCTAGGTCATGATTACACCTTAGTTAAGTTTACCTAGGGACCACATAGGAGGTAGTTGGAGCATTTCTAGTTTTGGTGGACCTATCATTTTATTACTTTATCACATCCACCTTTTGTGGACATATCATGTGATTACCTCTCCACCTTTTCTGGGTGATCCACTATTTGTGGTGATTATCACATTATCACTTTTCCACTTTAGGTGGAGTGATATTTTTTCATAGTTTTCTCATGTCATAAGATTATGACACTTGTCATAATCTTATGCCCTTCTATGTTCTCACCTTGGCTATATAACCAAGGGGTCTGCTATGTACATTGATACATTCTATTTGCATCATTGGAAGAATATAACTTATTCTTGTCATATTGTTTCTATCTCTCTTATGCTTGTGCTTTCTATTAGGCCTCTTGATCTTAGGTGGCTACCTCCATAGCCAATTCTTACACAATCAAACTAGCTGAAAGAGTTAAGTCCTTTAGAAACTTGTTATAAACTACCTCCCAAATAGATATAGCATTCACTCAAGAAAAATAATAATAATCTTAAACACTTGAGTCTCCAAATGATCAATTGCAACAGATATGCAGTGTTGAACAATAAAACAATATTAGTTATGGGCCAAATAATCAAAAAGTTTTAACAGTCGGCGTCTAATCTAGTTGTTGGTGGTGATATTGATGGTGAGATAAATCAATATGCCACTGCAACTTATTATCCAGCCTAGGACATGAGAAGATATTTATCAAATCTAGTATACTAATTGTGTAAAGAAGAGCTAGGAAAATCTTGATCAATACCCTATAATTTAAGTAGAGAAAGTGAAATATTAAATTCCTTACTAATTTTCACAAAGTCATCACAGATTTCTTTTGCAACAAGTAAATAAATACAAAAATCTCAAGCCTTGTTAGGATGAATAATGCCTTAGAAACCTCAGAAGCACTATATTTACCCCACTGTATACAAGTTATTGTGTTTAATTTAATCTAAAGATAAAAAAAGGAGAAATTTCAATCAATCCATAATTAATATTAGGTAGGTAAATCGTCATTAAGGACTAAAATAGAGAAGTAAAACTATTCCCTCGACCTTAGCATAACTATTTTATGGGAGAAAAAGTTGTCAAAATAAAAGTGAAGGTATATGAGCTACACATGCCCCTCCTTTTCCCTCCTCCAATTAAATAAGGAACTAAGAACATCACCAAAACACTATTTAGGATGCAGGTTGTATGTTACAGATTACTAACCTTGTATGTCAAAAAAAGGGTTTACACCAATTATCTCATGAGTTGTAGATTACCTGCCAGGTTGAGACCTTGACACCTAGATTACCAAATGTGACTACCCTAGGTAGGACCCAAGTGTTAACCACCTAGATATATCAGAAGTGACAGGAAATCATTGGACCATGCCAATGACTGATGTTTTGGCCACTGCTAGGGACTAGACGACATTCACTTATTTCACGGAGGTGAATGTTGCTATGGGCTACCCTAGTTATGATGCAGTCATAGTGGTTGCACATGTAGGGACCCATACATGCATGTAACACTAATATGAGGATAACCGCTATATTTAAGGGGTTCACTAGCTATCACTGGTAATCATGGAAGTAACTGATGCCAAATGTTACTCGGGTTACATGGTAGGTTCACTACTTGGGAATTCTCTAAGACCCTTGGGATAGAGGATGGACCCACGGTGTAGTATGGGATGCACTGAATCCTCTACCCAGATGACCAATACCCATACCATCACCCCACCTAGCACAAAATACCAAGGAACGAATGGGACCCCCAGTGTACTGCACAATGCACCATCATTCCTTTCTATGGGATGCTCAAGATGGGATAGTGGTGATTCTTCCCCCCCATACATCTACCTATCATACCCACACTTGTACTAAACCCATTGTGATGAGGTTGGACCCATGGTGTAGTATGGGATGCACCGAAGCCTCTTCATAGCTAAGCTTTAACCTTGTTAGTTATCTTCTTGACCACAACCATAGCAATTGTAGGTATGTCCCAGAATAGCTTGTTGGGTCCACTTGGTTGGGGTGGACTGGGTTATGGTTCACAAGGTTGGGTGTGTTTCACCCCATGACGAAGTAAAGTACATGTTGATTACCCATTTTGGCACCTACATATACCAAGTAATCTAAATCATGAATCTTCCTTTGATATTTAGTTTATGGACTTCTTAGCTATGTATACATAACTAGTTTTGCTGCTAATGATTTGTGGATATTGCAATGCTTATATGTGAAAATGTATTGTATAAGAAAAAAAATTCTCTCATGGTTGGGTCTTTATAAACCCTTAAACCCTCTCATTATTTAATTATAAAAGAAGAAATAAATTAACTAAAAAATTTAAAATACTTATAAGCTCTCATTATAAGACAAACAAATCTAACACCCTCTCATTGTATGACATAAAAAATTATCTTTTCATAGAAAATATACATTAGTGATATCATTACAAGATAAATCTAAACAATACAAACTGTCAAGAATAATATTGTGGATAATATTCTTTAGCATTCTTCTAGGATTTGTTCAAATATTTTACAGTTACAATCAAACACAATAAAAAGGAAATTGAGTGTACTTGTCCAAATTTGTAATGGTCATGAATATAATTTATGACTGTTTTTTAGGGATATGCCTAGAAAACTTGCATTCAAATTCACTTATAGAATAAATCAAATGCCAATCTATAAATTTTTGAGATGGACCATATCTAAGACATGGGAATGAACATGGATATTTTCACATGTTTATCAAAGTTATTATGTTTGGAAAAGCTAGAGCAGACATAGAGTGTGGTAAATCGTCCTTAGTATGTGTTGAAAAGGAAATTTGAAATAAATTGATTTTATTTAAGGTTTTCTGCTTCTATATGAAGCTAATTACATTGAAATATGATGAGAAAAATTAGGTGATAGTTTTCTTAAATTATATTTCCATATTCCATCTATGATCTAGACATGTCTATTATGATATGTTGACATTTTTCCATTACAAATGTATAACTAGTAGTTAATTTAACTATAATTTTAGGTTTTATAAAATTCATGTCATGCCTGAAGTAATGTATGGAAACTAGAAGTTCAATATAGATATTCCCTAGGATTATGTAGAGGTAGAGGTTAGAAACTTAGAGGATGAACTTCAGTACTCAAACATGTTTTAGAGGGAAAGGTTAGAAACATAGAAGTTTCCATAGTGAAGTGCTTTGGGATTGTATAGAAGGGACAAGGATGTGCAGAGAGGAGTTCAAAAATAAGAGGAATAGGTAATTTTTAAATCAGATACAACACAACACTACATACTATCTAAATCCATGCACAACCACCCATGCTTAATTTCGCTCATACTATAGGGTACCCTATCTTTCCCACAATGGATTCCTCCCTTACTGCATTTCAAAGGAATGGAAGAAAAAAGAAAGAGAATAGAGCCCTATGAAGACGTGGGAGAAATAACCAAAGATTTAGTATTCATGCTAGCCCTATCATTGTAGAACTATAGTGCAGTTCTTGTTAATTTTAGTGAGACAAAGGGCTCAAATTCTAGTCCATGTTTAGTAAGACTTGTCAGAGGAATTCTTTAGAGGGAATATAGACTAGGGCTAGAGATAGATGAGCTTGATAATGTAAGGCTTCCCTTTAAATGGTGAAAGCATCATAGTATACCTCAGAAACTCTAAAGGTAAAAGCACATTAGAGACTAGTCTTTTAAACATGGCATTAAATTTAAGGTTTTGTATAATTTTCAATCCAAAAACAAGAATATATGTTCATTAAGATGTGTGTATAATACAACATAAAATTGATTCAAATACTATATTTATGTTTAAAATGAATGTAGTTCTTCTTGATCACCATTGAAAGGTTTAGTGGTGCAGCTACATAGGTATATTCTAATTTTTCCCTATATATACCATTGTCTCCTCCAAAAATATCTCATAGATTTCTCTAGGATTTATCTACCAGTTTTGATTTTCCATATGATAAAGAAAGTCCTTTGGCCAGACTGCAATATGAATCAAAATTTAAAATATTTGATCTCACCAAAGCTTGAAACTAAAGTGTAATTGTATCAACCAAAGCTAAATACTATTGAATCATAGAAAATAAAAAATGAAGGAAAATGTAGTGATTATTTCAAAGGTGGGGTCCAAAGACAACAAAAAAATATTTGGAATTTTATATTAAAATGAGTGAATTAATTGAACCAAATACCTCATGACACCAACGAGTTGCTTGTTGACAAGGAAAACTGTCAGGAAACAACAAATGATATCGGTTGCAAAGGAAGTGCACCTAATCCAATAATAAATTGGGCATATTAGTATAATTTTATACACCAACTACTAAATCGTAGTTGATGCCCACAATTTTTTTGATAAAATGCTTCAAAAAGATGTTTGCTCATGTTTGTCAATGTTTCTAAACTATGCACAAAACTAGATTTCTTGAAAATACTTTAGAAACTTTCAAACAAATGTGATAGTCAAGTATAAAATTTAATACAAAAACCTTTGGGAATGTAATAATTAGCGGTATGTTTCATTAGTTTTAGAACTCATGTGTTGGAAATATAATCTCACCTACTTCATTAATTTGCCTAGTTGGACCTATCATGCTTCGTATCAACTTTTGTATCAACATTGAATAAGATTTGAATAAGATTTCATTTGATCTTCTCCAACTTGATCGTTGTCCTATCTGCAACCTTCACATGTTTTTTTGGGTGTTTAGAAATATATTATTTTATTTTTATGCTTAAGTCTCTCGAATGTGCTTAGGCTTAATATATATTGAGTTGTCTACATTTTTTTAGGTATTCTCGAATGAGTCGAGCTCTGTAGAGATGTAAAGAAAATAATGTAATGGTGAGTCGAACCTCTATAAAACAATATTTGGATTAATAGAAAATACTATGTTATCGTTTCTGTTGTTTGTTTTCATTTTTGTTCTCACCTTTCAAATCCAATAAAGTGGTATCAGAGCTTATGGTAGAAGATCTTGAAGATGTGAGTAGAATTTTGTTGAAGTAGTTAAAAATTGAGGGAGCCTGGTCAATCTAAAGAGTTGTGTTCCACTAAAGAAGATCTGGGGAGAGCCAAGCCAAGTTACAGATCCCCACATGAAGGATGGACACTTATTGGAGAATGATGTAAAGAAGGAAAAGTGCAGAAATTTAAAGAGCGTGTATGGGCCAAGCTATAAATCAAAGATGAAGTCGCACAACCAAGGGACATTTTTTCCACTGATTGGAGTAGGTTTGACACCATAGATAGAAAAGAATCGCCATTTTATGAAAGTGCCCAGTCAAGAAAAATGATCGTTGTTTCTTATTGTCATACTGAAAGTCTAGTAAAGAAGATTAAAAGAAGATGTTGTAACCAGGGAGGTGTTCGCTGCAAAATTCAAACTAACTAAAGTACTGATGAGAAGGAATGTGAATTGCTAAAGGAGAAATTCAAGCCGTAGTGGTTAAAGGAAGAAATAAGCATTGGAAGAGATTTCAAAGTGGAGATCTAAATCAATCACCAAGTAGATAGTGATTGAATCAATTCAAAAAGATCATTGGAGGAGGCACCAGACAAAGGAGTTTTGTAAGGAGACAATCTTGAAGGATGTCACTGCTGAGAAGATGAGAATGCAATTGAGAGGTGAAAGAACCAACCGCTAGAAAATTAGGAGCATAATTAAGGTCTAGTGAATTACTTCCAAAGACCTGTAGTATGAAAAGGTGGATAAAGTGATTGGTGTTTGAGGAGCTGCTAAGAAATTGCATGAGGTTGTTGGTATTATTGAAACTATTCTAAGCTGCCACTAAAGGAAGGAGATCATTGTTAGGGAGATCGGCCTAGAAAGGTGTATAAAGCCGCCTAGGAAAAGAGGTGTATATCCGAAGGAGAAAAAATCCCATGATTAGAATATTTTATGACATTTCTTTAGTTGGTTGTGTTTGAAGGCTCTGCATCTACAAAGGAAAAGATTAAAGGTGTCATCGATGCATGAAGGACACATGATAGAAGAAGAAAGTCGTCCAAAGGAATTGTTGAAACTGCAATCGTTGAAGACCTATTGCCAAGGGATGTGAATAATTTGTTTCAAGAACATATTAAAGTCAGAGTCTGACTTCCAAAGGATATCATTCGTCGCTAAGATGTCAAAGGTTTCTAATACTTGTAGAGTGCAAACCGCTGTCCACTAAAAGAGGTCAAAAATTGATGCAGAGTTGATTGTAGCTATTGTAAAGAGATTTTGAAGGTGCCAGACAAATAAGTTCTAAAGATCATTGAAGTCGTTGTAAAGAAAGAAAGTGACGCCAAATCGTTGTTTCAAGCCCAGTCAAAAGAATTCATCGTTGTTGATAGAAAGTCCCTATTGTTTCAATCCATCAGTGTTTGTAGATTGAAGAAAAGATAAAGGTTATCAAATTCCTTAAATAAATATTGTAGGAGACTTTCTAAAAGGAGTCGTAGTTGAAAAGATGGAGCGTCAAAGGTGATAGTTCAAGTTAGAGATGATCCATTGAGAAGAGACCTCATTGACATTGTAAAAACATCTGTAGTTTGTGAAGGATTTAATCAATCAAAGGAGATTGTGATAGTTAGAGAAATATTGTGAAGAACACTAGTTTCATGATCAAAGGAAGAGTTGCAGAGCCAGTTGTTGAATAGGGTAAAACAGAGACTGTAGAAGATTAAAGGCACCTAAAGATGTCAAAAGATTAATCTTTGTAACAAAATCAAGTAAGGTAAGTTGAAATTGTTTATTACAGATGGGGAAAGTAGGAAAAGGAGTTAAAAAGGAGAATGACAATTTAGTAACTACAAAAGATGTTTTAGAAGAAGAATTTTTAAATGTTAAGAAATGCAATTCAGAATTAACCTAGCAACTTTAAAAGAAAGAGTAAAAGAGAGATATAAAATCTTATGTGAAAATGATGTTTTGAGTAAAGAATTGGTTGACGCTAAAAGGAAAAATACAAAATTGGAAGAAAAATTGAAGTGGTCTAAAAATGAAAAAGAGGAAATACAAAACAAGTTGAATTTTTTTGAAGTTTTGGAACGAAATCTGAAAAAATTAGAACGAGAAAACAGTTTTCAAAAGAATGAAATGTTAAAATTGCAGAAAGAAAATGATTTTTTGAAGACAAAGCCATTTGTGTGTGATATTTCATGTGATACAAGTGATTTGTGTTTTGATCAATAAAATGACAAGTGTAAGTTTTTTGAAATTATTTATGAAGAATAATGTATTGATGGGGATGAACATGTTAATGAGTCTGAATTTGATTCTACAAATGTTATTTTTTTTTATGATGATTTTGGTATGAAAATTATGAAAAGAATGGGATATAAAGGACAAGGATTAGGAAAACATGAACAAGGAATGAGAGATCCAACTCATCCAATTATGAGGCCGAAGTATGAAGGTCTCAGGTATTTCACAGGTAAGGGGAATGATGCTACAAGTTCAAGTAAATTCGTTCAAGAAATGAAGAGTGTTGAGTGTATACATTACCATAGGAAAGGTCATACCAAGGATAAGTGTTGGAATTTACATCCTTGTAGTATATGTGGATTAAAGAATCATTGTGAGAAAATGTGTTTCAACAAATATTGGAAGAAAGATTCTATGATAGGATGCATAAGAATGGATTGCAGATGGATCTATCGACCAAGTTGGAAGAAGATCATAGGTATGATCAAAATATTGTTCAAGTATTGTCATCAAAGATATAAAATAAGAGAGGTTTGATTATTGTGTTGTAACACATTATGCAAATAGTAACTATATTGGGTATGTGCAAGATCATGATGGGCCAAAAAGTGGTGATATGTAAGTGATATGATGGCCCATGTGGCTGCCAACTTCTATTTTTACCCAAATTTGATGAAATGAAAAGGGTTTTTAAAGGAGATTCTCATATTTCCACCAATATAAATTATGTTGTACTTTGAATTTAATAAATAATTATTATTCATTTTTTATTTGAATTACGATTAAAGTCTTAATTGATAGGTTGATATAAAAAAATATATATCTTTCAAACGGTATCACATTTTTTGAGTCTAAAACATGCATCACATTCTATGCTTCCCATACTATAGGATTAAAAAAATTTAAATTAAATTTCATGAAGTTTTGACAAAGTTAAGGTGGTCAGACATACGGGTTTTTTATATTTTTTAAAATTCATAATACAAAAATCATAATTAATTATTTACTTGGAAACAAATTACAAAAATATATGCATCACATCAAGACATGATTCCTCTACTTATATCTAAAATATTGTAAAAAAATATTATCATTTTATTATGGTTAGGGTGGTCAGACAAACACTTGCTTCTTATTTTTTCCCTGAAATTTAAGTACTACTACATTGAAATTTCAAATTTTCACCAAATAGATTTTTTATTTTTTTAAAATAAACCTAGTAGGTTAGAAACTACATTCAATTTTCTACAAATTCTATTCTTACATATTTTTGAAATATATAGATAACTTATTCAAATTTTTACGTCAAGTTGCCTAACTCTGATTTTTTGAATTTTTATTGCCACTTAAGGGCCTATTTTTTCCATGATGATCCTATACATACCCTACTTCTACATTAAAATTTTGAAGATTTAAAAATCAATGGTTTGAAGGACTATTGCAGCAACTTGAGGGAGCCAAAAGAGAAGTTGAAAAATGGTTTGAAGTTATCAACAAAGAATTTTTTTGGGAAAAGATCTAAAGATCTTGGAGTTGATATGAAAAAAAGAGATTCTGGAAAGTTTGAAAACTTGGCTGCAACCACGAGAGCAAGGAGAAGAAGTATCTATAGCAGCATAAAATATTGCATAGAGTGCAGAGCTCTAGTGCTCTAGAATTTTTGCAGCAGCAACACAAAGCTACACACACAAATCTATGTTGCATTGGAAATATGAATAAGTCCTAGCAAGACAACTCCAGAATTTAGAACATGTGCAAACAAGATAGCTCTATAAAAATTTCTCTAGAAATTTTGAATGGTCATAAAAAATAGAAAGGCTCAAGATTAAGAGGGAATGTTTAGGAGAACAAAATAGAAAAGAAAGAAATAGAAAAAGGACAATAGTCGGTTGAATAGATTTTGTGCAACAACACACAAAAATGATATCATTGATGTCGCATCATTAGTAAAAGAAGTCAAAAGAAGTGAATTTCCTGCTCAAGCGAAATGAGAAATGTAGGTCATTGTAAATTAGTTGAAGACACTGCCATGATAGAAGGAAGATTGTTGTAGAAATAGACAAGAGGATCCAGAGTCACAATAGAAAAGAACATGAAAAGAGCCGCAACTCTCAATTCATTTTTATTCTAAAAAAAAGGGACAAAGTAAGAATTTAGATGAGTTCATAAAAGGATAAGAAGATCTTAGGAGAATATCAATTGTATGAGATCATCAAAATTCAACTAAAACTGTCAATGGGTAAAGAAATAACATAGTCAAATGTCGCAGCATTATGTAAGCAATGTATGAAATCTAAAGATAGAATCTCTAGAAATTTTAGAGCAGGAAATGAAGATGGATGCTCCGGAAATTTTGATGAAGATGGATGCTCCAAAATTTTTTATGAAAATGGGTGCTCCAGAAATTTTTATGAAAATAGATGCTCCTGAAATTTTTGAGATGAATGTTCATGGTTGAGATTAAGGGGGAGTGTTGGAAATATAATCTCACCTACTTCATTAATTTTCCTAGCTGGACCTGTCATGCTTCGTATCAACTTCTTTATCAGTATTGAAGACAAACATCCTTTGTATCAACATTGGATCTCAATCATTCCCAACATTAATGACAAGGATTTGAATAAGATTTCATCTGATCTTCCCCAACCTATTAGTTGTCCCATCTGTAGCCTTCACACATTTTTTGGGTGTTTAGAAATATATTATTTATGTTTATGCTTAAGTCTCTCCAATGTGCTTAGGTTTTTTATATATTGTGTTTCTTACATTTTGTTAAGTATTCTGGAATGAGTCCAGCTCTGTAGAGATGTACATACAAGAATGCAATGGTGAGTTCAAGCTCTCTAAAACAATATTTCAATTAATATTAAATACTATGTTGTTGCTTCTATTGTTTGTTTCCATTTTGTTCTCCCCTTTCAAATCTAATAGAAGCCCGATTTTAGTTGAAAATTTTATTATTTCTCAATGCCAAAACACATGGATTATGTAATCACGCTCCAAACTACAAAGAGACAACAAAGGAAAAGTAGAGGCTTGATCGATGATGGGAAAAACTCAAAACAAGAAGGTATACCTTGAGAAAATTTATGAATACATAAGGCGAAAGGAATATCAATACTTCCAAGGGAAGTTCTGGTAGCGTTTTTAAGAGAATATTACCTTAAAGGAATGTTGTTCGATGCAATGGGATGACGCCAAGATTATGCATGAATATGGAATGAGTTTTGAAACTTTTGAGACAAACTCAAATCAAAGGTCCAAATCTCGTCTCACTATCTCTTTGTGAGCAATATGTCTACGCCTTCATTACAAAATAAGAAATTAATGAATCTCATGCCTAAAAACTTAGTGATAGATCCAATCCTCAAAGGATTTTACTTGGCTCTTCAACAAATTGAGTGCTCATAGTGGCAGAATTCTTATATATTTTTGCTTGACTACTTCACCAACAGAGATTTAAATATGTGATAAAGGAGATTGACTTTGAGTTGTGAGGGGATCAGTCCCAAAGTTACTCCAAGAAATGAACCAAAAAAAGTGTCAATTATTCACTGAAGTTGTAAGGGGCATACCCCAATGATGGAGGAGTGATCTTGAGATGTAGGATAGCACTGTTTGAGCATAGTAACTGGTGATGATAAGGCAGTGAACATAATAAAACTTCCAAGGAAACATATGATGACCAAAGGGGTCTCAAAAATTAAATGAGAAGTTAATCACTTCGGCATGTCTTGTCCTTGGCATGAGAAATTTAAATAGTTTTCAAAATAAAAATAATTCATTTATCAAGAGTTAGTTACAAAGAAGAGGGCAAGGGATGAATTTATCTTTTAATTTAAATAAAAGAAGCAGTTATAGGATGTAAATAAAATGAAGATTCTTTCAATTCTCCGCCTCACTGACAATCATGAAGCTCTTAGAACATTTAATTTTAGATGTTTCAAATGAAATTTCCTTTTTAAAATGATTCTTTAAAAGAATCAATTATGTAATTGTTCGGAGGTCAAAGCTTTGAAAGAGGGAAAACTTTTAATATGTAATGGGTAGCAATATGAGGATCTCTCTCTTTTTTTGACTATCAAACAAGGGAAGTTTTTGTGAGAACTCTTAGGGTAGATAGTTACTTTCCAATTAATTGTAGTATTTCTTTTTTAGCTTGACCATTTTGTGTAGAGATATAGAGTTCGTGAGCTCTTATTTCATCAAATAATAAGATGTTTTGATCTTTATGTCCAAATGTTTCTTTTTTATTATAAGTTTCCAGTGTGAGATCATGATCATTCTTTGGTGAATACTCTATTATGAGTGGTTGTATATGTGCACGCTAAAGGATTTGTGAGTCCCGAATATTTTATATCTACTCTCCTATGTGAAAGAAATTATTGTTAAATCTCTTGATCATTATTCATAGGCATGTAATCAATGATCTATGTGTCATTTATTTTTCTCTATATTTATTCTAGTTTATCAATCATGTTTATATCATTGTTATGCACATTCATTTGCTCTCCTTTCCTTCTTTTTAGTTAAAAGCATACCCAAAAAAATCAATCAAATCATACAAGAGAGTTGTACCTCTAAAATTTAGAGGAAAGTCACAAATGAATTGTGATATTTGTAGGTTGTTGGAAATTATTGCACCTTTCTAGGAAAAAGATAGTAAAACTACAAGGTGCCTAATCTGTTAGCCAACATATTTTTGGGGACTCTGCTAGGGAAAGAATTAAAGTACCAATGTCTTTCAGTATTTTCTTTACTTAGAAATCTAAAGGTACCTCCCCAAGGATGGAGGTTGGAAACTCTGTAATATGCAACCTGCTCATAAATTATTTTGGTAGAAGACCTAGTCAATATTTTTCTAAATTTGCATTGTGGCATTGGCTTTACCCCAACTATGGTGTGCTCAATTTGGGCCTTTAGCACTACCTCAATATTCAAACCTACCTGCAGGTTCAAGAAAGAATTTTCCAAAGTTTAATGGAGATGACTCACAAGTTGCAGATGATCATAATCGAGCCTTTACCATAGCTTGTGAATTTTTGGGGGTAAGAGATTAAAATATTTTTGTCAGATTATTTATTGAGTCTCTCATTGGAGCTACTGTTGTTTGGTTTCAATATTTAGAGGATGGATACATTATGAATTGGGATAACATGAAGAAGAATTTTCTTTGAAGATTTAAACCAGATGTGTATACACTTTCTTCTCAATTTCTCAACATTAAAAAGAAAGAGGGTGAATCTATAAAAGAGTTTGTAGAATGGTTTGATAGATGTTTAAAAGGATTCCTCATAATCTTTAGCCAATTAAGGAGATTAAAATGATCACTTTTGTTGGAGCATTACATCCTAATATCCATTTCCTCTTGAAGCAAAGTAAGGTACGTGATGTAGAGATCATAAAACAAGAAGTTGTTAATATTGAAGACTTTATTTTATCTAGGGTGTGGAAGAAAGATAAAATTAAAATATATGTACAAAATTGTGTGGTTCAAAAGTATAAAACCCAAAAGTTTAATATAAACTCATCAAACCTCTTATGCCCTTCAATTGAGTGTTCAAATCTCACAATTTTTTATCAGAATCATTTTCAAAAAAATGAAGTAATTAAAATGGTGATTAAATCTTTTAATGCTAAAATATATAATCTCAACTATGAGATAGATAAAGATGGTTCTGATTCTTCTAGTGATGAAGAGAAATACTCTTCTTGTGAGCAAACATATGTACATCTTTTACTTCAGCTGCAACAAATAATAGAGATGTATCTACTAATATGAATAATCTAAAAATAAACAGAAATAGCAAAGTGTTGAAGCCTCTATATGTCCCATAATTTGAAGCGTTCAAATTTGAGATTATTGATATGGGTTTATCAAGCAACATGGTTAGAGGTCCAATTTCAAAGAAAAGAGATATAGATGATTTATCAAAGATGGAGGCTTTCATATTTGAAGACGTTAACATACATTGTGTAGTTGAAGGTGAAATTAAAAATCAACTTCAAAAGGTAACTAAATCATCAAACATTTTTTCTTCTAGTTCGCAGCCTGAATATGAAGGGTTTAAGTTTGTTGATGAAGTTCACACAGATAGTGTGATAGATTATGAGGTAAATAATCATCCCATTCTTGATTATTTTCATTTTGAAGTAAATATTGCACAAAATTCAAGTTGATCTAGTCAAAATTTTGAACCAATATGTGGGATGGATAAAAATGAAGAAGGTATTGAGACAGGTAAATTAACAATTAAATATGATAAATTTGTTGATATTGCAAGTTGGGGCCCCAAATGTTTAAATAATGCATTCACTCCCACATGTAGCAACCAAGAAGTCTCTTTATCTCATGATTTGTATGCGAGATGTCCAATTCGAGGGTTGGTTTCTTATTGTTCAAAAAATCAAGAGCAGAGAAATATTACAGTTGATATTGTACAGGAAGATCTTAGTAGCCATAAACAAGGCAATGCTGATATGAGTCATTTGATTGCTGAAGTGTACAATGAGGAATGGATTTTTGAGCATCAAAATTTATCTAAAAAATTTTTACAGGGTGTTGGTCTTACTTTTTTTTATTGCAGTAGTTGCAAGGTACTAGTTGGTTGTGCATGCACTTTTCCTTTACCAAGCATTATTATGCATTATTAGCTACTTCTCCCAGCCTATTAATGGATTTGTATGATCATCTTAGAGGTGATTTGAGGTAGGGTCTTCCTATCGTGTACCCATTAGGATTTTTTTTTGGTTGGTAGTTTAGGTGATTTTCTGCTTCGTCTCATTTTTGGCTTGTTCTTGCTCATCCTCCTTGCTCGTTGACTTTGTGGCCCAATGGGATTTAAGCACTAGTCCATGTTTGAGATTATGGATTCCTTGCTTCATCCTTTATAGTCCTCGTCCTCAGATAGAGCCAATTGTTGGCTATAATTTTTAAATGGCCCATTTTAAACTTCCAATACTTCCCCGCAAGCATTTTTACCTGCCATTTCCAAAAACCATTAATTTTGAAAAAATTTCAAAGATGGTATTGAATACTTTGGTTGGGTTGATACTAACCTTATTTTTTCGCATGTGACCAATTTTCATGCCAAAACTCTGCACTATTTGAAAGATTTTGAATTTTTAAGTTTTTGGCTGGCAAAATATAAATGAGGTCAAATTCTAGAATTTGTACGTCTAGAGAAAAAGATATTTATGGGTTTTGTTTTGCATCAATCATTCATTCTGCTATCCAAATTTCACAAGAAATAGAGTTTCCAACTGAAATTTATGATTTTTTAATCTTTGGACAAAATTTTGATTGTAAAGTTTCATGGTTAAGTATTTCACTAAGTGTTATGGCAGCGCTTTGCAAGGTTTGCATAACCATGGAAATTCTTGTCGAGGTTCACACAACCATCACTTTTCCTACCTACCTTATGAAAGGAAAAAATTAAAGTTAGAAAGTGAAATCCTTTGACTTATTTAAAAGTAGGAGACATTTTTCTTGGTCATGCAAACTTGAGCAATGTTTTATGTGGTTTTGATAACCACTAAAAAGGGATGCTTTGATAATATGAATGAAGGAAAAACTTTGAAAGGTCATCGGTATTTTTGAGTAGTTTTTCAATCAAAAGAATCCCATGATCTTCATCAAAATGGAAGATTTGGAACATAATCTGAATCGATCAGAGGAGGATTTTTGTCCCAAACTATTGGAAAATTAAGCAATTTGTATTGTCATTGAAGCCTATCTATTCTCGAACAAGATTCTCAAATGGCAAAATGAATTAGAGTTCAAAGTCAAAAATTCAGAGTTTTCTCAAATACCTTTTCACTTTGAGGCATTCCCACCTATATCCTTTTGAATCAAAGGGAAGATTAATATGAGGGGAGGAAAAGTTGGTTGTACAGTTTGAAGTTGATGCATGTAACAATATGAAATTTGAATTACCTTAAAGTTATCCAAAATAGTTTGCCAAAGCTTCTAGATGAAAGGCATCACTGTTATGAAGAAATGGGATGTCACTATTCTAGTAAGTGATTATGGTATGGCAGTCGACTATGGCCAGATATAATCCTGGTCTTATTATGCAAAGAATTTGGTTGGGTATTTCTATAGGTTGACTCTGTGAGAAGTGTGATGGGAAAAGAAGTGTCAAAATCCTTGAAGAGAAGGGCACGCTTTTGGCATTGAAAAGAGAATATGAACTTATGAAGTAATAATATTGTAATTGTTGTTTGAAGCTTATAGATTCATCTCTACGAGTTGGTTATCAAATATCCTTGGTTTGGGGATAGAGAATGTCATTAGCTTATGGTAGACACCAGGATGTTGGCTACTACAACAAGTCATTATGAGCATACTATGATCAAAGAAAGGAAGCTTGATTTTAGAAGAAATTAATTCAATGGTAATATTGTCTCTGGTCGACCTTCAATAAAGCAATAGATACATCGAATTAACTAAACTAGATACCTCACGACACCAATGAGTTTCTTGTTAACAAGGCAAAGTGTTAGGCAATGATAAAGGATCTTGGTTGAAAATGAAGTGTTGGATGTTGTGGTTGTGTTTCTAATATGTGGTTTTTATTGATTTCAACACTATTAGCATTAATTTCTTGAAGGTTGTATATGTTGAAGATATTGAGAAAATTATAATAAATATGTTGCAGGCAGTCTATGAAGTTGTGAAGATTAGAGTGGTGGAAAGTTTAGTAAGTTGGTATTCAAAATTCGTGTATTAAAGGGTTTGTTTTTGATCCTATCTAGTATATCCTCCGAAATTTTTAGTGGTGTGCATCAAGATTGGAGCAAGTTATGAGTTTCTATGTTCCTACAATTATTTTCTCACTGTAGCTGATGTTTCTGGAAGAGGAGAATGTAATTCTAGTAATTTGAATTGTTGTGTATGATCCTGAGATGTTCGTTGATGTTTCTATATTGTGCTATATCATTCTTGTACGTCTTCATTGATCGGTGTGTTCGTGATCGAAGATTTTTCCTTTGCATGTTCGGGTTTTCATGTTCCTAGATGACATGGTGGTTGTAGTGTGTTGCAGATCCTTGTGGATTAATTTTTGAATGCTTGGCACATTTGAGGATATCATTTTAGGTATTCATTATGTTGTCACCAACTTAGGTTGGTACACATTGAGATTTGTTCATGAATTGGGTGACAGTTTGTATTCATCTATTCTTTATTTTTGGCCGACAGAGTTGTTGATGTAATTTCATGAAGTGGATATATAAGAGTGATTTTTTTCTTCATTTGAAATGAATGTATGTGAAGTGTGTGCAAAGTGTCTGTGAGATATGTGTGAATAAAGATTAGATCATTTGATTGCAAAGAAAAGTGTGAAGGAGTTTGAGAAAAGTGTGAAGAAGTGTTTTTGTGCTTAATCGAAACTGTCATCATGATTTTCAAGAAGCTAATTTCTCAGTTCAATCTCTTCAAATGGATTTAATCTAAAAAAATTATGTAAGGTAGTGAGCCTTCCCTTTTGAGCACTGAGCTCTAGGAAGTGTGCCTGAATGCATGTGCATTCCTTATTCACTTCTCTTATACTTTTAACAGGGTATAAATTATGGATTAACCTCCATCGTGGTTTTTCCCCTAATAGGGTTTCCACACAAAAATCTTGGTGTTATGTGTGTTTCTGATGTGTTGTTGATTCAAGATTTCACTGTTAATTATCAAATATGAGATTAAAGGTTGATAAGGTTAAATAAGTCTTAAATTTTGTGACAACTGATTCACCCCCCCTCTCAGTTGTCCATCCTTGTTTTTTCAACAATTAGTATCAGAGTTGGTTCCTCTGAAGAATTTTAATAGCTTGAGGTGATCTGAGATGGCATAATACAAGAAGGACAGTCCTAAATTTGATGGTACAAATTACTCTCTGTGAACCCCTAAACTTGCAATTGCACATGGACAACAAACATGGTTAGTGTTAGATCAAAATGCATGCAAAGAGTGAAGGATTCCCCATGAAATCCACCTATTCAAACTAAAATTAGGAAAATGAAGAACATAAAACAAGAAACTTAAACTAAATCCTAATTAAGCCAATAGGTTGATGATCTTATGGGGGAATTGGTGCCAATGAGGTGTTACAATTGGCCCTTTCCCAATTCCTATGGTTGCAATGTAGATTGATGGAGAAATGGTCAAATCTCCAAAGAGATTTGAGCATAACCTTGGTGCAAATATGAAAATGTGAGGTATGCTTGGATGAAATGGGCAAAATTAGTTCTCAATTGAAGAGAGTAACTTTGCATGTGAATTGTGGATGAAGATTGAGGAGAAGAGTCTCCAATTTATAGATTCCAATCTTGGAAGAGATAATGAAAATAAGAAATGTGGGACAAAAGATAATCCAATGGCATTGTGCCACTTGTCCACATGTGATTGGATGAGGAATGAGCACATTTTGGCCAATGTGTATGATAAATGCATAAATTTGAATTTGAAATGGTGAGTTGACTTTTTGAAGGGGGAAGAGAAGTGAAGTAAATGTCACTTGGCTCAAGGTCAAGGACATGTAAGAGGCATTGAATGCCTTGTAGGAAGGACCAAGTCCACTTGGCCTTTTGAATTCAAATGAGGGAATATTCCCTTTTGATGCTTTGTGAAGGAAAATAGAAGAATTAATAAATCAAAGTAATTGATTTATTATGCAACTTGCATTCTCTAGAGGAGTTTAGTGAGAAGGATTAACTTAATCAATGTTTTGATTAATTTAATGAAGAATTAGGTGATGTGAGAATTTTAGACTTATGTTTATGAATTGATTTAAGTCAAGAATTGAGAGAAAATGATTTATCAAATAAATGATTTGATTTATTTAATCAGGAAGGAATATGTTAGATTAAATCAAATAAGGTTTTAATTTATTTAATTTAGTAGGAGGACTTTAGAGATTTTAATTAAATAAAATGATTTATTTAATTAAATAGATATGCAATGGTTAATTAAATTAATTGATTAATTTAATCATTGAAAGAGGAAGACTTAATCCAATAAATAGTGATTTATTGAATTAAAAGATAGCAAGTAATGAAATGTTGAGAATGTGAGGAAGCGTTGTTAGTAATCAGGATCAGGTGTGCCAAAATGAACTTGTACTTTTTCCATGTCTACATTTTGCCCCTCTTTGAAGCAATGTACCTGTTGCATTGATTCAAAGAATAAAACTGTTGTGATCAAAAGTTTGGGATTTTTTGAAAAAAATTTAGATGCCCCACCGTTGCCCCAGTAGAAGGATATTGCTGGATATTGCCCCCTCGAGAGATCGGACGAAAATTTTGATTTTTTGGATGATCTCATGAAAAAGATGACAAGGTGCCCAACAGGCCATAAATGCCCTAGAATGCCCGAAAAATGCATTAAAATGCTAGAAGGGATGCAAAATGACTCTCGGTTAGGCGAAAATGGGATCGGGGCATAAAAACCCTTTTTAGAAGGTCAAATTAGGTCAAAAAACCCTAATTTTCAAGCTTAAATAGACCTCGAGGGGTCACTTTCAAAACATTTGCACTCTTAACCTTTAGAAAATTGACATTGAGCTTTGAGTTTTAGACAAAATGGCACGACGAGAGCTTCCCTTGCACGTGTCAGAGCAGGTACGAGTATATCAGTGACCAGTCACTGCAGGACCCACGGTATGTAGCCCTATCTCACTTTTATTTTTATCATTTTACATGCATTTATTAGGGTTTAGGTACGGTCAAGTCGGTGTGGTGTGATATTGCGTTGCGGAAAATTTCCAAACTGGCCCGCGCTATCCTATATAGGGCCGCGTGTGCATAGAGAGCCGCGCGACAGAGTTTGTACTTAGGGATTTTCAAGTTTTAAAGTTGACCACACACTCAAACAATGCCACATGGGCCAGTTAGCTATCTAAGTGCGCCATGCGATACACTTTGCAAAATTTTGCTATCTAACTCCGTCGCACGGCACAGTTTGGAGACTTACAAACTGTGCCGCTTTTGTTGTTTCAAAAGCAAAAGGTGATATGAACACTAGATTTTTTTCTAGGGAAGCTGACGCGGTACTTTTCCTTGTGCAGGAGACACCTGAGGTTATTCATTCGAGGCAGCACCAATGGCCAGTACTTGAGTGATTAGCTGATATGCACGTATTTTTGCAGGAGCAACTTGGGATGCTTGGTCTATGGTTCGTCGCCTATGTCCCTCCCGTGTGAGCTCATCTAGGTATGATGCATGCTTTGGCCAAGCGGTGGCATAGTGAGACCTCATCTTTTCATCTTCCCACTGGCGAGGCCACTATCACTCTTGAGGATGTCTGGCACATCCTACGACTACCTATTCATGGAGAGCGAGTGATTTACAATTTGGAGGAGGGGAGGAATGCCTACTTCAATGTCATGGGTGTGGATGAGTTCATGCTCTATGATGGTTAGATAGATTTGGAGAGGTACCAGGGTATAGCCCCTACTTACAGTCTCATTGTGGCCACCATTATTTCTCGCCTTGTAGCTCCTGATCGGCACGACTGATATTTCAGTCTAGGTTGGGGACTAGCATGGCAGTAGATGTGCGCTCGCCGAGTGTGTTATGCCTAGGGACCAATGTTGTTGGCCTCCTTATACAGGGACTTGCATGAGTTTGCTTACTTGGAGGGTCGGGCTCTTGGGGCTGGATTGACTCTTCATGTTTAGGCATTTGAGTGGATTCCAGTGCTTTGCCTGTTTGTGATACCAGTTGCCTTAGATATTGATGATCCTTTGGTGTAGTAGAATGGTGAGGCGAAGATTCATTTCACCCATATGGGCACAAACGATATAGTTCACTGGCGACGGGTTCTGGATGAGATGACAGTATTCGTTTGGAGGTCGTATATGGGTATGGGCCCATGGATGGATGATATAGAGCAACTCTTCTTTGCTCGCCAGGACAGATTTATGCAGGGTCGAGAGCATACTCTGATAGAGAGATACCTTCCTGATTGGGTGGTGAGACAGTTCGGGGATGTGCAAGATATACCCGATGCTCAGTATACAACCATCTTTGCCCGTTCGGGAAAGGAGATAGCCTGGGGATAGCCCATTCTTGCAGATTAGGCAGTGACCTCTTTTAGGTAGTTGGTGGCTAGGCCTTGGGTATATGATCAGGGGCCAGTAAACGCAGGGGTGACTCCAACATTCAGGGCATGGTTCAGGTTGCTAGTGAGATTGCCAGTTCTGGGGGCAGTGCTTCCACATCGCAGACCGAGAGGTAGGTCAGTAGGCAGGGGTCGGGGAGGTATACCACCTCCTCAATAGTCACCTCCGAGGGATCCCACACAACATGTAGCAGGACAGGATGGGCAGCCCCATATGCCAGCACAGTAGCAGCTAGTAGTACAGCCGGCAGGACATCCAGCGGGACAGCCAGCGGGCTAGCCAACAAGATAGCCAGTAGGACAACCAGCAGGGCAGCCAGCGGGCCATCCAGATGCCTGTGACATGTTGATACAGGTTCTGACAGCTGAGTGGGATGAGGCCCGATAGCAGGTTGCTACAGTTACAACAGAGAGAGACCAGGCACGATCCGAGAGGGATCAGGAGATAGGCCAGTGGAGACAGTTAGAGAGTGTTGCTTCCACATCCCAAGGCCAATTAGTCGATATCTGAGATTATAGGGATGCCATCAAAGAGGTCGAGTACTATCGGCACCATTACCAACAGGTAGTACCATCTGACCGTAGAGTGCCATACTTTTCCCAGTAGACAGGGAGGTGACTGGCAGAGGCACATGGTGAGAGGCAGGATGGGGAGGGCAGCAGCCAGCAGGGCCTACCCCCCTTTTGATCATAGGGCAGTTTGCTTCATTTTTGATACATGGGTTGCAGTACTTTGGCCTTATTGTACCACGTATTCGATGTACACCTGATCCGATTTTGTATCATAACAGTATTTTTTGATGATATATATGAGATGATTCGCTCCTTTTATGATATGCATGGTGCACATGTATGATATGCAAATGTATGATGCTTATGAGATGTTTATGAGATGTTTCTATTCTTGTGCTTTATGTTATGCAACGTATGTAAGCGATGCATTTTCTTTTGTGTATTTTTCATGTTTTAATGACGTAATGCATATTAATGATGGTAATGGATGCAAACAGTAACGGATGCATATGATTATGTATGATGTAATGCTATCTTAAGATGTTTAGAATAACAAATTTATATTATTCCTCATAGCTTAAGATAATGATATAATTGCCATGTGTTTTAATGTTGATGATTATGTGGATGCAGGATGTATGCATGGGCAATTCTTTGATTACTGTTATGATACCATGTTAGTGTCGAAGGAAGACAGAAGAAGAATGTAGAATTAAAGAGTTAGTTATGATGGTGATTTGCATTGCTAGAAATTTGGGATTTTCAAAGGGTCAATTGTGTTATATTTGATAACACACATAGGTACGATGCATCAACGTATAAAGGACCAAGATGGCATTTATACCTAGTGTGATGGACTTTGACTTGACAATTAGATAGGAGTATTCTTGTTCACACTTAACATACATACTTTATTGAGGATGTAGTTCAGACATCCTAGACATCTCAGACCAAAACATAGAAAAGCAAGCTTTCCTATGTGGTCAACAAGATACCCAAAATATCCTCTCTACAAACCAAACAAAATATACATGACTAAGTTATTTTAAAAGCATATCCCACAAGCACATCAGATAAAAAAGATAATGATCATCGCCCCATTCCTTTATCTCTAAACCTATTTTGTTTAGGCAACATCTAGAGGTCCTTGGAATAAGCGTAAAATAAGATAAGTCAAAAAGACCAAGATAAAGTAAACAAACAAGCTAATGTTCTTCGTACCGCTGGCCAAGACTAACTACTATGAGGGGTACCTGATGCTTATGTCCATCGTAGGAAAGCTTCATCCTAGGACATGTAGTGATCAAGGTTTTAGTGGGACTGATTGGATGATAAGCTATTGATACTCGGAGTTGACCAACTTGCTTGCTTACTGACTTAGACTTCCAAGACTTTTGACAATTGGGCATTCACTTTAGAACCTGCTAAAAAAATTTCTGATTGACTCACCAAAGGGTGAAGGTGATGATTGACTTTATTATGAGTGATGACAATCACAGGTGAAAGCGAGATGAAATGGATGCACCATTTTGGTTTTTTTGATATTTTGAGGTTGTTTTTGGTATTTTCACATTTTTCAATGTTTTTGGTATTTTCAATATTTATGACAAACAAACTAACTTAAAGACCTATCCTAGGGGTCTCGGGAGCTGATTCATAGATTAGCCTTGTCTACGTTGTATACGTAGAGACCACGTAGTTTGACTAGGTGAAAGACTGACAAGACTGTTGATGAATTTTTGAAGATTTTCTTGATATTTCAACATGTTTTTGATGATTTTTTGATGATTTGGATGTTTTTGGATTTTTGATGAATTTTGAAGAAGATCTCGAGAATATACATGAATCTGATCTGATGTATGTGGGAACCTGCCCCCAGCATGGTGTGATAGACTACTTCAATAAACGCAGGACAAACTGACCTTAAGAATGCCAAGTAGTTCCATGGTGGAATATGGTATAGACACCAGCTCAGGCTATGGTACGGATGCAAGCGAATGGGTGGATGGATGATTTATTGAGATGTAATGGAATGAATGAGTCGTGCAGATCCTGGTAGATGGGGGGTGCTTTATTTACACTTGGTGCCTATTTTCCAGGTTTTCACCAAGGTACTTGCCCAAAGCACCACCGAAGTGGTTTTCACTAGAGGACAAATTTTTTCTTTTTGCTATTTTCAATCCTTTTTTTGATTTTTTCAGATTTTTGCATTTTTTGTTGTCACCAAGACTCCTGTTTTCTAGGTTTTCATCAAGGTAACAATTTTTCAGGACTCTTTCTGATTGTTTTTGTATTTTCTAGTTCTATACCTTGCAAGATTTAGGCATAAAACTTTTTGAAGTGAGAGCTATTCATGGGCTTCTGTAGGGGCTCGCCTTCTGGTGTCAACAACTGATATGCCCCCGATTTGTAACTTACAGTGATGAAAAAGGGTCCCAGCTAGTTGGGCTCAAACTTTCCTTTTGTATCCGGGTTTGGCACATTCTTTTGGTTTTCTTTCAGTACAAGGTCACCAACTTGGAAAGTGTGTTGTCTGATCTTCTTGTTGTAGCTCTGTTTCAGGCGATTCTGGTAGACCTATAGATGATTCAAAGCATCCATGCATCGTTCATCTAGTAATTCCAGCTCATTCAGTCTTGTAACCCTGTATTCCTCATCTGTGATGAGGTTTTGCAGTGATATCCTTAGTGATGGGAGCTCGATCTCAATGGGAAGGATGGCTTCTGATCCATAGACCAGAAAGAATGGGGTGATGCCTGTTGGCATGCGAATGCTAATGCGGTAGGTCCATAAGGTGGGATTTAGCTGCTGATGCTAGTCACGACCAGAATTATTGACTATTTTCTTGAGGATTTTCAAGATGGTTTTGTTTGTAGCTTCTGCTTGGCCATTGCCTTGTAGATAGTATGGAGTGGAAAAGCAATGCTGGATTTTGAATTTTTCACATAAATCACGAACATCCTGATTCTTGAAGGGTGTCCCATTATTTGAGAGAATTGATTGGGGAACACTGTATTGGAAAATGAGGTAGTTCAGGATGAACTTGGATATTTGTTTTCCCATGATGTAGGTCATGGGAATTGCTTCAACCCACTTTGTGAAATATTCAGTGGCAGTGATAATGAACTTGTGACCATTGGATGAGGTGGGCGGGATTTTACCAATGAGATCGAGCCCCCACTGTGAAAAGGGCTAAGGTGTAACAATGGGGTGTACTTACTGAGCTGGTACATGAATAAGGTCTCCATACTGTTGGCATTGTAGGCATCTTTTGAGAAAGTTGTGTGCCTCTCTCTCCATTGTCGGCCAGTAGTACCCGGTTCTCAGCAACTTTTTAGCTAAGGTCATACCACTCGAGTGCGAACCGCATGTCCCATTGTGTACCTTAGTTAGAGCAGTCATGGCCTCCTCAGGTTTTAAACAACGTAGCAAGGTTCCATCGATACTTCTACGGAAAAGGGTCTCTCCTAGGATGACGAATCGTAAGGCCCTTTTGATAAAGGTTCGCTTTTAGGTTTGGGGTGATGTCAGTGGGGAGGATTCCTAACCTTAGGTAGGTGTATATGTCATGATACCAAAGATCACTGGGACCAATGAGTTTACACTCGTATTCTGACTCTAGTACCTCGAAGTTGGGTATGAGAAGCTGCTCTACCAGGAATTTGTGTTTCGAGACGTTGCGAGGAATATCTAGTAAGGATCCGATGGTTGGCATTGCATTGGCTGCTTTATTGTTTGTCCTTGGTATCTGCTCAAAGGTGATGTCGATGAATGATTCCTTCAGGCCTTCTACCACCTTCTTGTATGGTGCGAGCTTATCATCCTTGGTTTGGTATTCACCATTGACTTGGTTGATGATAAGTTGCAAGTCCCCATAATGCCATGATTCGCCACTGTGCTACAATTTTGAGGCCTATGGTCAAAGCCTCGTATAATATAATATTGTTGGTATAGGGGAATGCTAGTTTATATGATCTGGGTATACAGTCTCCTTGTGGGGTGATAAAGAACACACCGGCTCCTGATCCATGTTGTGTGTGGGAACCATCAAAGTACAATTTCTAGTGGTCGGTTGCACCAAGGTTGAAAAGGGACTCATCTAGGAATTCTGATATGAGTGGGTTGTCTGTGTAGATGGGAGCTTATGTGAGCTGATTTGTAATGACTTGTCCCTTTATGGCTTTTCGTTCTACATACTCAATATCATGTTTGGATAATATCATTACCCACTTAGCCATTCTACTTGTAAGCATTGCTTTTGACAATAGATATTTTAGAGGGTCTATCTTGGCAATCAGCTTGATTTGGTGAGCTAGCATGTAGTGTCTAAATTTTTGAGCTGCAAATACTAGTGCTAGGCAAGCCTTTTCTATTGATGTGTAATTGAGCTCATGTCCCACCATTGTTCTGCTGATGTAGTAGATGGCCCGCTCAGTTCCCTTTTTATCATGTTGGGCTAAAAGGGCACCAAGGGCAGCTGTTGTTGCTGATATGTATAGGATTAATGGCTTCCCTACAATTGGTGGCATCAACACAGGTGGTGTAAGTAGGTATTCTTTAATTTTACTGAATGCTTGCTCACATTTGTTGTCCCATCTAAACGCTACTCCCTTGTGAAGCAGGTGTGAATAGGCAATCAGCTTATCTGCCAGTTGTGCTATGAATCTACGGATGGATTGGAGTCTTCCTTGTAATCCCCTGAGTTGCTTTAATGTTCTTGGAATTTCCATTTCAAGGATTGCTTTTACCTTTGCAGGGTCTACTTCTATCCCTCTCATTGAAACTATGTATCCCAGCAGCTTTCCCGATTGTACCCCAAAGACATACTTCTTTGGATTGAGCCTAACCTTGTATTGTTCTAGTCTATCAAAGATAGTACTTAGAGTTGCTATGTGATCCTATCTCTTCTTTGATTTAGCCAGTATGTCATCCACATACTCTTCGACTGTTTTATGGATTATGTCATGGAAGATCAATGTCATGGCTCTTTGGTATGTAGCTCCTACATTCTTTATCCCAAACGGCATCACATTCCAGCAGTAAGTGCCCTAAGGACATGTAAAGGTTGTTTTATGTTGGTCCTCCTTTGTTATCATTATCTGATTGTACCTCGAGAAACCGTCCATTAGGGACAGCATCTCATGTCCGTCTGTCATGTCCACTATCATGTTAATGTTGGGTAGTGGAAAATCATCCTTAGGACATGCTTTGTTTAGGTCTCTGAAATCAGTGTAGATGTGGATGCCCCCTTTTGGTTTTGAGACAGGTACAAGATTTGATACCCATTCTAGATAGTTGATCGGGCATATGAAGCCAACATCTAGAAGTTTCTATAGCTCAATCTTGATGAGCAAGGAAATTTGTGGGTGCATCTTCCTTAGCTTTTGTCTGACTGGTTTTGCTCTAGGGTAAACAACCAAATGATGAACTACTACTTCAGGATCTAGACCTGGCATGTTAGCATAGGTCCATGCAAAATTTACTTTCCTTTCTCTTAGGAATGCTGCCAACAGTTCTTTTTCTTCTACCAAGAGGGACTCTGTGTAGAAGGTGATTTGTGGTTCTGATTCTGTTCCTAAGTTGACTAGGTTGCACTATTCTGCCAATACTACTGATTTCTCCTAATGTAGAGCATTAGGGGGGAGATTGAATCCTTCATCCTCTAAAACCTCAAAGAGGTTTTCACCATTGGATGCGTCCTTTATTTTTACTATTCTATGGTTAGAGAGTGCCATAGTGTGGTTTTCACTCAGTAACTTCGAGCTTATTCTCGATATTTTTCTTTTACGACTGAAGGACTCAATCACCTCCCCATAGTATGCTTGGGTGTCTAGTGTGATGTTGAATCCATCCTTGTGGTCTCCAAATGGAATTGTATCCCTTAGTCCCATGAATTTTGAGAGTGCCTCATCGTTTTCAAACGAGTCTAGAATCGGTGGTCCCCGTTGGTCATGATCGATGAGTTGGGGGTGTACTAAGGTGATTCGGTGGGTTGGTTGGTTTGACTCAGGTGTGGAGGCAATTATCATTGACAAGGTGGAATCCTTGAAAAGCCTAGGGAGGCCTGCTATGGTATCATCATCATCACTACTAGGATAAACATCAATGACGTCAAAGGTGTAATTATTGAGTGGGATACCTAAGCAAACGGGCGGTCTTGGGGTGGTTGTTGTTGCCTAAGAGGACCTGACTACTCTTCTAGGAGTACCTCTACCACATACGGTTATACTCAGAGGAGTATACCCTGAGCCAAGGTTCCGCATTCTTCTTTCTACAATGATGGGCTCCAACTGTCCATCACTATTTCTTCCTAGGCTCTGATTCCTGTTATAGCCCATGCCAAACATCATTTGTAACCCTCTGTTAGTTTCCTCCATGGGTAAGGTGGGAGTGGGTCTTTCATCTTGGTATAGTGTGTTTGTTATGTCCTCTTCGTCCACATTCTCCTGACTGAGATCCCCCCAACGGTGGAATCTAGAGGGTCCTGCCCTATCAGTTCAGACAGGTGTTTGAGTTGGCTGGGGTTGTCCATGTGACCTAGGAGATTGTGGTAACTCTCCTACAATAAAAGCATTTCTTTTTACTCTATAATCACCGCATCCATCATCCTAGATCATTTTTTTAATCTTAGATATGTCGGGGATGGTGAGTGTCTCTGTCATAGAAGTGGAGGCAAGATTGGTTGGGTCTATGTATGAAGTAGATAGTCCTTCATCATTTTTGGGCACTTGGGGGATCTTATAAAACTTGGCTTCCAAGTTTTTGCAGTAGGCAAAGGGTTCGGGATCCCCATATATAGTGACCTCCTCATTTTGATGTGAGAACTTGATGCATTGGTGGTAAGTCGAGGCCACTGTTTTCATTCCATGTATCCACGGGTGTCCTAGGAGGATGTTGTAAGGTAGGTCAAGGTCGAGGACTTGACAGGTGGTTTCCATAGTTGTCAGCCCCACTTGGATGGGGATCCTGATAGTGCCTTGGGACACTCTTTCTTGGTCGTCATACGCTCTTATTGTGATGCTTTTGTTCTTGTTGATGGAATCCTCAACGAATCCCAATTTCTTTATGAGTTTTAAAGAACAAATATTAAGGCTTGCACCTCCATCTATGAGGACTCGTTTGACTTTCTTTTTGTGGATAAGGACTTGTAGGTGGAGTGCGCGGTTATGAGAGGGTTGTGGAGGCAAATCTTGATCCGAAAATGTAATGAGATTTGGGGTAACAATGTTACCCACCATAGCCTAAAATTGCTCTGTGTCAAGGGTAGCAGCAACAGTAGACGCTGCTAGTGCTTCATCAAGGATCTTCCTATGGGCAGCAGAGATTTTTAATAGTTCCATGATGGAGATTTGGGCGGGTGTTCTTTTCAGCTGGTCAATGACATTTTAATCATAGGGTATGGCCTTTGTATTGGAAATGGGGGTCTTAGCAGGTGCCCCAACAATGGTAACCTTTCTGCCTTGTGTGGTGACTCCACGGTCATTTTTGGATCCCTTAATATTTATGACAGTGACCATTTCGTCGATGCATCCAACTATCTCCTCGTATACTAGATTAGCACTAGCATAGTTTTGCTTGCCCTTATTATTTCCTTGGTTATTTCCTTGATTGTTCCCTTGCTTATGATTCAGCATCGGATTCGTGTATATTTTTCAGGTCTTGGTTTCTGGTCGGCTGCTCGATGTTGATGACCTTGTCCTCAAGGAGGTCTTGGATGATGTTTTTGAGTCTCATGCAATTGGCAGTGGTGTGTCCTTTGACTTTGTGAAAGTCACAAAGGAGGCTCTCATTATACCATGGTAGCTTGGTCATAGGTTCCCTGTACTGCTCAGAGTTAGAGATTTTGATTAGATTCTCTTTGACCAACTTCTTCATTACGGACTCAATCAATTCACCAAGAGCTGTGAACTTCCTCTTGGGGGGAAACTTGTTACGGGGAGGTGGTCCTCCTTGATTACCCAAATTTTTGACTTGATTGGTGGAAGATGGTTGTGGTTGTGCTATTAACACATTAGTCTACACATTGTTGTGATTATGATTTTGTGGTTGGTGATAGTTTTGAGTATTCTGCTTAGGGGCACGGATGACCACCTTAGCATCGACCACGCCGTCATTCGTGATATTTTTATTCCTCGACCATGTTTGAGGTTTATCATTGTAGTTGTTAGATGGGCGGTTATCCTACAGAGGTGTGAATGTTTGTGCGCCCCCTCGGGTAGTAAGGGCTCTTTCGATGTTGAGCACCTTTGGAATTAGTTGATCATAAGATGTGATGCACTGCATTTTTAGGTAGAATGCCAAGTTTTGATCTAGATTTGCTATGATGGTGCAAACTTGTTGTTCCTCTGGCATGGTCCACTTGCTTTGATTGGCTTTGGATCTCCATCTTTGCAAGAAGGATGTGAATAGCTCTCCTTTTCCTTGTTTAAGTGCATACATTTCTTCCAAACTAACATCCGCACACATGTTGAAAGCGTAATTTTTAAGGAAAGCCTCCACAATTTCCTCGAATGTTTTAATGCCCATGGGTAGGCAAGAAAACCATTCCATAGCTGGACCAGTTAGGCTATGAGGGAAGAGTCGCATTAGGTATGTGTCGTCATATGCGACCTCCATGCAGTGCACCTGAAATTCCCTGATGTGGTTTTCAAGGTTACCCATTCCATTGTATTTGTCAAATTTGGGGATCTCAAATCCCTTTGGGAATGGTACCATGGTGAGACTCCTATCGAACGAATAAGGGCACAAATTGCCTGGTGCCCTTGTGGCTTTTCCTACTTGTAAGTCCAACACTTGCTGTGAAAGCTATTTGATTTGTGTTGCGACATCTTTGCTCGGATCGGGAGGTGGGATGAATGAGTTGTGAGGTGTTGGAGGTGTTTGATGGGTGGGGAGAGTACTGGTGGGAATTTGCTGCAAGCTCATTTGTGCATTAGAAGCCTGATGGTATGCATACATTTGTGTCAACAATGCTTGTTGTTGATCTTATTGCTGTTGTTCCAACAACGCTTGTTGTTGATCCATCTGTTGTTGTTCCCATGAAGCCTATTGTTGGTCAATCTGCTGTTGAGCTAGTAGAGCTTGTTGTTGGTCTAGTTGTTGTTGCGCCAACAATGCTTGTTTTTGGTCGAGCTGCTATTGTGCCAACAAAGCTTGTTGTTTAGCTTGTTGTTGTGCCTGAAAATCTTGCGGGGCTGTTGGTAGGCCTGTAGATGAATCGCTTGCAATTGCACTTGGTACTGTGCTTGTGCTTGTTGTTGGGCTTGCACTTGCACTTGGGCTTGAACTTGTGCTACAACTCGCGCTTGCGCTTGGGCTAGAGCTTGTGCTTGAGCTTGGGCTTGTGCTTGGGCTTACACTTGAGCTTGCTACTTTTGCTAGAGTACTCTCTGTTGGTTGGCCTTTTGAAGGGTTTCGATTAGCGTGATGAATGATTTTGTCGTATTGGCTTTTGGTGGAATTGGTGGTGGAACAGGAATCATGCCAACCATTGTGACGGGTGGATGAATTGTGGTGGTGATTGGGATTTGGGTTGCTGGAGGGGTGGTTGAGATGATTGGTCCTTGAGATGGCATGCTTTGGGATATATGAGAACCAATTATGGTGGTGGCTTGAATGGTTGCCACTTGTTGTGGTGATGTCGGCAAGAAGAGGGAATTGGGCATGATGCTTAGATTGCTAGGTTCTGAGAACCCAACAATGTTGATAGGAGGAAAACCCAATCCAAGAGGTGATGTGGTTGTGAATGAAAATGGGGGAAGGGTTGGAATGTTACCTTGGAAAAAAGGATTTGTAATGCCAATTGTTTCAAACAAGCTTCCTTCTTCAAACGGTAGAGAAGTTTGTATGTTTGATTGACAAGCTGGTGTTGCACGGAATGAAGATGAGCCAATGTAGTTATGGAAGGTAAGCGGGACGTATGGGTGGGATGAATTTTCCAGAACAGACATAACCGACGTGGTGGTGATGATTGCTTCTTTGTTAACCACAAGGCGATGTTTTTGCAATTCTTGGAACATGGCACTCCCCTTGTTCACATTCGGAGGTGTTGGTGTGATGGCCGATGTGGTGCAAGGTACTTCTTGATTGATATTTGACATTGGGGATGCATTTGGAATAGGCACATCTGTGCTAGTGCTTGCATCAAGGTTGGGAGGGGGCAAGACCCCTCCTCTTGCTATCGTATTTAGGTACTTGAACATAACACTGACAATTTTGTGGTTCTCTGGATTTTGAACCATTTCCATGATTTCGGATTGTCTCATCCCCATGTATTCATTCGTGATGTCCTCTTGATGACTCTCCACCTGAGGATTTTGTGATGATAAGGGAGAGTTGCTTGGCGGATTGCTTGATCCTGCTAGGTTCACTTCGGTGTTTAAATGACTCATGTCCATAGAAGTTGATATTTCTTTGATATTCTCCATGTTCTTCTTGTATTGAGATCTTGTTTGGACCATAAAAATAGGGTTTTTTTTTATCCTAACCCTTTAGGTCCAAAAGAGAAGAACTAGGGAAGCTAAAAGATCAAAGATGGTGGTAATGGTGATGGGCCAAAATGGATGCGTGAGTGAGTGAAAACCTCCTTGAAGAAATTTTGAGGGTATATGCTAAACTTTGCAAGGGCTTTTGAATTGATTGATTTGTGATAATTTGACTAGATGTGTTAAGTCAAATAGGATTGTTGTGAAGTTGTATTCCCTAGGAAGTTGCGTTATCCTAGGGGAACTTGCACAAATGGATGAATTGGCTAAATATGTTAAGCCAATGTAATTGTGAACTAATAGACTTTAGGAAGTTGCGTTATCCTAAAGAAAATTTGTCCAATGGTTGAGACTATGTTGGCTAGGTGTGTCAAGCCAAGATAGGGTGATTTTTAGCCCTCTATGTTTAGCGTGATGATTGTTTCTAGAGTTCACAAAAGTTTTGATGATGAAATGGGATTTGGTTGATGGAGGAATGAATGAGAATGACGACTTTGATCTTGAACCTTAACCTAGACACGACTCTCTCTACAAAACCTCGGTATTGAAGAACATGCTAGACTTCCTATGGGAGAAAAGAAAACCTTTGAAAAAGTTCAAGATTTTGTTGACAATAAAATGCATACAATGCGGGATTATTCCTTGAGGCTTTTTTGTAAAATTTGTATACAAGTCTTTCCCTTACTTCAAGGAGCATCTCAAGGCATTGCTCATGGATTTTTAGACTAACTTTCTTGAACTTTGGCTTTGGGATTTTGATCTTGCAGGAAATCATTGGAAACAACACACATGAAGTTCAATTTGTTTCTTTATCTTAGTTTAATGAAATTCTTTTTATCCAAGACACTTGCTTGCTTAGGTTTCAAACTATATGTCTAGTATCCCACTTTCTTTCTCATCCCACAAGGTCCATTGTGCGGAAATCGAGGAAAATAGGGCAAAAGTTCCTTATGTTTAGCCTTGTTGAAAACAAATGATGGTAGAATTTGTGCACTTAGAAACCTCTAGGAATATGATCCCTTGGGAAAGCAAGAGTGCCCAAATTCGTCAAGAGGTATTTGTTTTCCACAAGGTGTTTGAAATTTTAAAGGTCTTTGTGAATGTTTATTTTCAAATGTTTTCAAGATCAAGCAATATATTTCTTCCAAGCCCTTTTACACTCCTAGGATGATGAGGCAATACCTTGTTGGATTCCCACTTGGATAAGTACAGCTGCACATATCTTGTGTGAATGGCTAAATGCTTGACCACACTGGCGCCCGTCCATGGCACTCACTTATTCGGGTCAGCCAAGCATTAGTACCCATGAATCTCCCATGGCATACTTTCCATTTCCACAACAAGACCGCATGTATAACATGGGGTGGCTTCAAAGGACATGACCTTTTGCACCAACAAGATAGACAAGGTTTTGGCCTTTTTCTAAACAAGGGGTTCTAATTCGGGCATTCCATTTGTGGGGGATTATCCAACATCGGCAAGAGTCCATTGTTGTCCATCTCGTCAAAATAATCCTTGTGATTCTTGAACTTTCCTCAAGAATTCACACTTATATACCGGTTGGAAGTTGCTTGGCTTTAGCGTGTTCCCGGTTGGGTCGTTCCCTTGGGTGATTACTTTTTCCCACAAGGCAGGCCCTCTAAGATAAACAATAGCGAACAAACATTATTCATAGTTCGATCGAATTTTGTTTAAAAACAAAAGGAGAACACTCGCAATAAGTTTTATTCACACTCGCATGTTTTGTTCAATTTTAAGTGCCCAAATCAAAATGTGGAGGCAATCTTTTTAACAACCTAATATTACCAAAATGTTTTTGATTCTCAAGATCGCAATGAAGCATGAGAGAAGCGCATACACATTTTAGATAATATTAATTTGTAAAAAAGATTGCAAAACATGGAAAACATTTGTTCATTTTAAACCTCAATGCAATGATGACTTCTTTTTTAGCACCAAAAATGAAGTGTGAGTTTGCCTTGTTCAATTGTTACCTTTTAAACAAAATAAATTGTGTTTGCCTAAAGTTCTTTTTAGCCCCTTGGCAACTTTTGAAAAGAAATTTGATTGTCCTTTTTAGAGCCCAATGAAAATTTAGTGTCCTAAGATCAATTTTTTTTAACAAATTGCTTAAAGAGCTTGTTGAAGAACACTTTAGTGTTTAAAAACACTTTGTACAATATAAGCATGGTGTCATGAAAAATTTGATTGTTCTTTTTAAAACCCAAAGTAAAGCTAATGTTCCTAAGGTCAAAGATTTCTAACAAATTTCTTAAAGAGTGTTAAAGAACACTTTTAGTGTTTACAAACACTTTGGTTTGGTACACATGATATCATGATGACTTCTTCCTTTGCTCCAACCTGTAAAATGACAGAAAAATAAAAAGCAATAAAAACAAGAAATCAGATTAAAGGTTAAAAAAACCCAAATTAAAAAAACACATGTCAATTTAAAAATTTTACTGTCTTCCCGCGATAGAGTTTGAAAAAGCAGTGGAGTTCAGAGAAGCGACAAAGTTTGGAAGATAGTCGACGCTATATAGCGCCACACAGGTGACTTTGGGCGGTGCTCTGTAGAGGCAGAGAGCGCAAAAGCAGCGCGATAGAGGCCCGTGATGCAGTTTGGATGTGGCCTAGTTTGAGAATTTGGAATTTTTAGGAGGGAAAGGTGATGCGGTGGAGTTTGGAGAAGACGCCGCGCAATATAGAGCCATGGTGGTGAAATTGGTGAAGTTAGGACCTACGCGGTGGACTTAGGAATTTAAAAAAAATGACAAGCGGGAATTCATGGCGGTGTTTGGAGGACCCAACCGTGGGTTAATATGGCATGACAGTGCTGGATGCGGCGAAGTATTGTGCCACGGAGCTGAAAGAGGTGCGATATAGCGTCGCACAGGCTAGTTTTCCTGTATCTGCAAGAAAATGTTAGAAACTGCAGAATTTAAAAATGTGATTGAATTTTTCGATTCAATGCCCTCCTTCTAGCACCAAAATGTGAACCCCTAAACCTGCAATTGCACATTGACAAAAAACATGGTTAGTGTTAGATCAAAATGCATGCAAAGAGTGAAGGATTCCCCATGAAATCCACCTATTCAAACTAAAATTAGGAAAATGAAGAACATAAAACAAGAAAGTTGAACTAAATCCTAATTAAGCCAATAGATTGATGATCTTATGGGGGAATTGGTGCCAATGAGGTGTTGCAATTGGCCCTTTCCCAATTCCTATGGTTGCAATGTAGATTGATGGAGAAATGGTCAAATCTCCAAAGAGATTTGAGCATAACCTTGGTGCAAATATGAAAATGTGAGGTATGCTTGGATGAAATGGGCAAAATTAGTTCTCAATTGAAGAGAGTAACTTTGCATGTGAATTGTGGATGAAGATTGAGGAGAATAGTCTCCAATTTATAGATTCCAATCTTGGAAGAGATAATGAAAATAAGAAATGTGGGACAAAAGATAATCCAATGGCATTGTGCCACTTGTCCACATGTGATTGGATGAGGAATGAGCACATTTTGGCCAATCTACATGATAAATGCATAAATTTGAATTTGAAATGGTGAGTTGACTTTTTGAAGGGGGAAGAGAAGTGAAGTAAATGTCACTTGGCTCAAGGTCAAGGACATGTAAGAGGCACTGAATGCCTTGTTGGAAGGACCAAGTCCACTTGGCCTTTTGAATTCAAATGAGGGAATATTCCCTTTTGATGCTTTGTGAGGGAAAATAGAAGAATTAATAAATCAAAGTAATTGATTTATTGTGCAACTTGCATTCTCTAGAGGATTTTAGTGAGAAGGATTAACTTAATCAATGTTTTGATTAATTTAATGAAGAATTAGGTGATGTGACAATTTTATAATTATGTTTATAAATTGATTTAAGTCAAGAATTGAGAGAAAATGATTTATCAAATAAATGATTTGATTTATTTAATCAAGAAGGAATATGTTAGATTAAATCAAATAAGGTTTTAATTTATTTAATTTAATAGGAGGACTTTAGAGATTTTAATTAAATAAAATGATTTATTTAATTAAATAGATATGCAATGGTTAATTAAATTAATTGATTAATTTAATCATTGAAAGAGGAAGACTTAATCCAATAAATAGTGATTTATTGAATTAAAAGATAGCAAGTAATGAAATGCTAAAAATGTGAGGAAGCATTGTTAGTAATTGGGATCAGGTGTGCCAAAATGAACTTGTACTTTTTCCATGTCTACACTCTCTGTGGAAGGTCATAATGGAGTGTCATTTGAAGTACATTGGTGAACCCTTCTGGAATATTATAAAGAACACATATACTATTCCTCAGAATGGTCCCTCTACTCCTAACGAGATCAAAGAAGTCAAAAATAATATCAGAGCTATAGAAGCATTATTGAGTGCTTTGACAAATTCAGAGATCACAAATGTGATAGGTCTGAAAATAGCACATGAGATCTAGAAGAAGTTGAAAACATTATATGAAGGAGATGCACAAGTGAAAGTTGTTAAGCTACAAAATCTGAAAGGCAAGTGGGAAAACTTGAAAATGAGTGAAGATGAAAACATTATTGCTTTCATGCAAGGTAAATGAACTAGTAATGGGTACTAGATGTGTCAATGGAATTTTGGAAGAAGATGAGATTGTAGCTAAAGTACTCAAATCAATGCCTGCTTCTTACAAAATGAAATCTCGTGCTATTGAAGAGCTCAAGGCAGTAACAAATGTGACAAGAGACATGTTGATTGGTAAAATTGTTTCCTTTGAGTTGAGTGAATTTGGTGAATCAACTCCTAAAACAAAATCTTCATTTAAAGCTACTGTATCTAGAAAAATCCAACAGAGATATGATCTAGGAGAAAGTTCCAAAAAGACATTCAAGCATGAAGATGAGATGAAACAGATTGAAGATGAAGAAAGAGAGCTAGAAGACCTCGAAGAATTAATTGTGAAAAGAGAATCCAAAGGACAAGGTAAGTATAAAGGAAAGCTACCCATTAAATGCTTATCTTGTTGTAAGATAGGTCATTTTGCATCAAGGTATCTTGAAAGAGTTGGGTATGTGCAAGATCATCATGGAAAAAATATGCCCTTAAGTGGCAATAAAAAGATAAAAAATCAGAGTTAGACAACTTGACATAAAAATTTGAATAAGTTATCTATATTATTTCAAAAAAATATAAAAATAAAATATGTAGCAAATTGAATGTAGTTTCTAAAATACTAGACCTTTATTTTATTTTTAAAATCTATTTGGTGAAAATTTGAAATTTCAATGCAGTAGTATTTAAATTTCAAGGTAAAAATAAGAAGTAGGTGTCTATCTGACCACCCTAACCACAATAAAATGATAATATTTTTTTATAAGCTTTTAGGTATAAGTAGAGGACTCATGTCCCGATTTGATGCATATTTTTTTATAATTTTTTTCCAAGTAAATAATTAATTATTAAATTTTTATTACAACTTTTAAAAAATATAAAAGCTCGTATGTCTAACCACCTTAACTTGGTCAAAAATTAATGAAATTCATTTTTTTTAAATCCTATAGTATGCAAAGCATAAAATGTGATACCGTTTGAAAGTTATAGATATTTTTCAATCAACCTATCAATGAGGACTTTATTCGTAATTTTAATAGAAAATGAATAAAATTATCTATTAAATTCAAAGTAAAGGATAATTTATATTGGTGGAAAGCTGAGAATATCCTCTAAAAACCCTTTTCGTTTCATCAATTTTGGGTAAAAAAAAAGTCATCAGCCACATGGGCCATCATATGGCTTACATATAGCCACTTTTTGGCCCATCATGATCTTGCACATACCCAGTTTCTAAGTACAAACCTAACAAGTCTAGATTTCAAAAGAAATGTTATTATGTTGAAGAAGGTTTTTGTGATGATGAATCTAATAAAGAAAATGGAAATGAAGATGGATGGGTATTCATTTCTATCAAGGAAAATGGTCTAGTGTCCACTGAATTTGCTAGTAATCAGAATATTGTGAAAGCTCTTGCAACCAGAATTGATGAAAAGGATGAGTGGGTGATTGACAGTAGATTCTCACATCATATGATTGGTGACAAAAGAAAGTTTATAAGCTTGGAAAAGTATGGCAGTGGTGTTGTAAGATTTGGAGATAACAATGTTGGTGTGATTTGTGGCAGAGGCACTATTTCTCTTGGTGGTAAATATAATAGTGATGATGTCCTTTATGTTGAAGGATTGAAGCATAATTTGTTGAGTGTTGGATAAATGGTTGACAAGGGATACAATCTTAAATTAAAATATGGAAAATGTGGGATATTGGGAAGCTCTGGAAATGTAATTGCTTCAAGTACAAAGACAAGAGGTAACATTTTTTACCTGAGTGCTGCTAGTGAAATTTGTTTAATTTCTCAAGTTGATGTAAGTTGGTTATGGCATAGGAGGTTGTGTCATGTGAATTTTGATAACATTGTCAAAGTAAGCTCCACACAAGTAGTCATAGATCTACCTAAGTTAGTAAATCCTACTAACACCATCTGCAAGGAATGTCAGATGGGAAAGAAGACTAGAATTTATTTTCAAAGCAAACAACATCATTCTAATGGATTACTAGAGTTGGTACATATTGATCTATGTGGTCCCTCCAGAATCAAAATTCTACAAGGATAAAGGTACTTTATGTTGCTTATTGATGATTACTCTAGGATGATATGGGTTCCTTTCTTGAGAGAAAAATATGAAGCACTAGAAAAGTTCAAATATTTCAAAGCTATGACAGAGAATGAGACAAGTTTGAAGATCAAATGCGTAAGATTAGACAGAGGTGGTGAATTCACTTCTCGGGAGTTCAATTCATTCTATGAAGAGCATGGAATCAAAAGACAGTTATCTGCTCCTTGGACTTCTCAACAAAACGGAGTTGTTGAGAGAAAGAACAAAAAAAATATAGATGTTGCCAGAACTATGGTGTTGGAAGGTAATGTTCCTCATATCTACTAGAGAGAAGTTGTAAGAACTGCTATATATACTATTAACCGGGTAAATGTCAATGGTAATTCTAGTAAGACTCCTTTTGAGTTTTGGTTTGGTTATAAGCCTACTATTAAATATTTCAAAATCTTTGGAAGTAGATGCTATATCAAAAGAGATGAAGATATAGGAAAATTTGATGCTAGGAGTGATGAAGGAATCTTTATGGGTTACTCTACTAAGATCAAGGCCTATCGATGCTCTAATAGAAGATTGAAGAAAATGATTGAAATTGAAAATGTCATAGTTGATGAGGATACTGCTAGATCATCCAGATATTGTGGATATGATTCAGATGACCAACATGATAGTACTAAGAAAGGGAAGACTACTTAGACATAGAATCAAGTTCAAATTATTTCGGTGAATCAAGATAATCATGAAGGAGAAGCTAGTGGAAGTGAAGAAGTAAGAACAAAAGAACCAGAAGTTCGAGAGAATCCCAAAGTCCCAAGGTATGTAAAGATAAGTCATTCTGAAGATCAGATTATAGGAGACAAGAACAAAGGTGTGCAAACCAGAAGAAGAATTGCAGAAGAGTGTTGTCTGATTTCCAAGATTGAACCTAGCAATGTCAATGAATCATGTAAATATGAATATTAGATGGAAGCAAAGAAGGAAGAAATGATGCAGATAGAAAAAAATGATACATGGATTCTTGTTCCCAGACCTCAAGATAAAAATGTGATTGGAACCAAATGGGTCTTTCAGAATAAGTTAAATGAAAAAGGTGAAGTGGTCAAGAATAAAGCAAGACTGGTATGTAAAGGGTACTCACAGATGGAAGGTATTGATTTTGAAGAAACCTTTTCCCCTGTTTCTAGAATTGAAGATGTAAGGTTGTTTCTTTCTTATGATTCTTTTAAGAACTACAAAATCTATCAAATGGATGTAAAGTTAGCATTTCTAAATGGCAAGTTAAAAGAAGATGTATATGTTGAGCAACTAGATGGATTTCAACTGACTGATGAAGGAGACACGGTTTGTCGATTAAAGAAAGCACTATATGGAATCAAGCAAGCCCCTAGAGCTTGGTATGCTAGACTAGATAGATACTTGTTGAAACTTGGATTCAATAAAGGTACTGCTGACAGTAATCTATATTTCAAAGTAGATCAGGATAAAGAGTTGATCATTGAAGTCTTTGTTGATGACATCATTTTTTAAGGTGATGATGACTTATGCATGAATTTTTCTGATGAAATGAAAAGTGAGTTTGATATGTCAATGATTGGAGAGCTCAAATTCCTTTTAGGATTGCAAAGTACTTATTTAGATGATGGAATCTTTATATCTCAGTCCAAGTATGTAAGAGAGTTACTAAAAAAGTTTGGCATGGAAGATTCAAAGCCTATAGGTACACCCATGGTAACTAGATGCAAGTTAACATAGAATGATGATTCTCCTAAAGAAAATCAAACAAGATATAGGTAAATAATTGGTGGATTGCTCTTTTTGACTCAGACTAGACTAGACATCATAAATTTGTATGCATGGTTGCTAGATATCAAGCTGATCTAAAGCAATCACATGTGATTGAAGTAAAGAGAATTTTCAAATACTTGAAAGGGACGGTTGATTTTTTCCTATGGTATCCTAAGGATTATGATCTTACTTTGAATGCATTTACATATGCGGATTGGGTAGGAGATGTGGATGATAGGAAAAGTACAAGTGGTGGTACATTCTTCTTGGGGAAGAAGTTGGTGTCTTGGTTAAGTAAAAAGCATAATTCCATTTCCTTATCTACTAGTGAGGCAGAATATATTGTTGCTACAAACAATTGGACTCAAGTAATATGGATGAAGCAAATGCTAAGAGATATCATAATTGAGTATGATGAGCCTATTGCTATATTTTGTGATAACTCAAGTGCCATAAACATTTCCAAGAATCTGGTGCTACATTCAAAAACAAAACAAATATCTATCAAGTATCACTTTTTGAGAGACAAAGTAAGTGATAAAGAAGTCAGATTGGAATATGTGCCTACTAAGGAACAAATTGTAGATATCTTTACTAAATCGTTGCCTAAGGATACTTTTGAGTATCTCAGAGGAAAGTTAGGGGTGATTTCCCCTCCTAATTTGAACTAAGATGCAAGTCTTTACATCAATCTGTGCACTCACAGTCAAATCTAGTTTCAGATTGATGATATGGTGGCTACTACTCAGGGAGACTAGTCAAATGATTCAGATATGTTGTTCGGATCTTGTGTACATTTTCCATTGATGTCAAAGGGGGAGAAGAGCAACGCAAAAAACCTTTGAGGAAGAAAGGGAGTGAAGAGTCATGTGAAGAAAATAGGAGAAGCGTACAATATCCAAGGAGGAGACTATTGCAGAAGAGCTAGTTGTGTTGATGGTATTTTTCACATCATATGTTGCTATCAATGCCAAAGGATGAGATTGTTGGATGTTGTGGTTGTGTTGCTGATATGTGGTTGTCATTGATGTCAACACTATTAACATTAATTTCTTGAAGGCTATATATGTCGAAGATATTGAGAAAATTATAATAAATATGTTGCAGGTAGTCTATGAAGGTGTGAAGATCAGAGTGGTAGAAATTTTAGTATGTTGGTATTCATAAGTCACAATTTAAAGGGTTAGTTGTTGAGCATCAAGATTGAAGAAAGTTATGATTTTTTGTGTTCCTACAGTTATTTTGTCACTGTAGCTGATGTTTTTCAAAGAAGAGAATGTAATTTTGGTAATTTGAATTGTTGCGCATGCTCCTGAGATGTTCGTTGATGTTTCTAGATTATGTTCTATCATTGTTGTATGTCTGCGTTGATTGGTGTGTTCGTGATCGAATATTTTTCCTTTGCATGTTCGAGTTTTCATGTTCTTGGCCAACATGGTGGTTGTAGCGTGTTGTGGATCCTTGTGGATTAATTTTTGAATGCTTGGTGCATTTGAAGATGTTTTTTTAGGTCTTCATTATGTTTTGACTGACTTAGGTTGGTACGCATTAAGATTTGTTCATGAATTAGGCTGATAGTTTGTATTCATCTATTCTTTATTTTTGGCCGATAGAGTTGTTGATGTAATTTCATGAAGCAGATATATAAGAGCGATTTTTTTCTTCATTTGAAATGAATGTATGTGAAGTGTGTGAGATATGTGTGAATAAAGATCAGATCATTCAATTGAAGAGCAGAGTGTGAAGGATTTTGAGTGAAGTGTGAAGCCTAATCGAAACTACCATCAGGCTTTTGAAGAAGCTAATTTCTTAGTTCAATATCTTTAGATGGATTTAACCTAAAATTTTTATGTAAGGCAGTGAGCCTTCCCTTTTTGGCAGTGAGCTCTAGGTAGTGTGTCTTAATGCATGTGCATTCTTTATCCATTTCTCTTATGCTTTTAATAGGGTATAAATTATGGATTAACCTCCACCGTGGTTTTTCCCCTAACAGGGTTTCCATGCAAAAATCTTGGTGTTATGTGTATTTCTGATGTGTTGTTGATTCATGCTTTAACTATTAATTATCATATCTGAGATTAAAGGTTGATAAGGTTAAATAAGTTTTAAATTTTGTGACAACTGATTCACCACCCTCTTATTTTTCCATCCTTGTTTTTCCAACAGGAAGTGCACCTGGTCCAATAATAATCAGGCATATTAGTATGAATTTTATACACCAACTACTAAAAGTAGTCGATGTCCATAATTTTTTTGAAAAAATTATTTGAAAAGACGTTTTCTCATGGTAGTCAATGACTTTCAACCATGTACAAAACTAGATTTGTTGAAAATACTTTAGAAAATTTCAAACAAATGTGATAGGTATAAAGCTGAGTACAAAAACCTTTGGGCATTTAAACATTGGCAGTATGTTTCATTAGTTTTAGAACTCATGTGGAAGCCCGATATGAGTTTGAAAATTTTATTATTTCTCAACACCCAATTACATGGATTATGTAATCACACTCCAAACTACAAAGATCCAACAAAGAAAAAGTAGAGGCTCGATCGATGATGGGGAAAACTTAAAAAAAGAAGGTATACCATGAGAAAATCTATGAATACATAAGGTGAAAATAATATCAATACTTCCAAGGGAGGTTTGGTAGTTTTTTTAAGAGAATATTGCCTCAAAGGAATCTTTTTTGATGCAATGGGATGACGTGAATATTATGCATAGATATGGAATGTGTTTTGAAAATTTTGAGAGAAACATAAATGAAAAGTCCAATGCTCATCTCACTATCTCTTTATGAGTAATATATTTATGCCTTCATTAAGAAAGAAGAAATTAATGATTCTCATGCCTAAAGACTTAGTGCTAGATCCAATCCTCAAAGGATTTTTCTTGGTCTTCAAAAAAATAAGTGCTCATAGTGGTCAAATGCTTATAGAAAATTATGATCCCTCGATTTCTCACTCTATTCATGACCGATTCATAGTTCTTCAATCCCACTAAAGGCTCAAAATGATTTCTTCAATTTCATAGATTACTCCATCTATTTCTTCAATCCCATAGATTATTTGATCTATTTCCTCAATTCCATTGAACACTCACCATGATTTCTTCAATCACATCGATTACGTAATCAAAATCCACTAATTCTTCCCATCTAATTCCTCTCAATATTTTTGAACCGTTGATTAGGATATTCTACTATGTGATCTCGATCGTTCATCTCAAAAAACAAAATCTATATAAAAACCTTCTTCTTCCTAAAAAATAATCAGAGAATCAATATATTTTACACAATGAAGTAATGTTGAAATCATAATCAATATTTTGATAAAGCTTTACACACATCTTTGATCGAGACACACACAAATTTGAATCTTTTCCTATGCACAAATGGAGGCTTCACATTGATACAACAATGATCCAGCATCTTTGTGAGTATACTTCAACATGGGATGGTAACACCACATTTTTATGAATTCATTTTATGTTCTTTCTTTTGATTGCATCATTTGAGTTTGTTCTTCATAGCTTAAATTCGTGAGTAATGGGCATGAATCGTCATCATCTCTTTGTTTGAATTAGATTAGTTTCAATTAAATCAATGGAAATCAAGTGTCACCCCCATCTAATCAAGGGATACCTCTTTCTCACCTAACTAATTTAATTCTTATCATAATTATGATTTAACTCATCATATACTCAATATGTTTCATTTTGACTCACTCATCCAAAAGGCTTATACATGTATTCTATTATTTGAATTCAATAATCAATAAATTGAGTAATGAATATGAATATTATTATTATGTATTTCTAGTTTTGTACGTAATTCATAGGAATTAGGTCCTTGGTTTATTTTTTATCACAAAATCTAAATTCAAATGAATGTTTAAAATAGAGTATTTTCTTCATGAACATGTACCCATTCTAGCATATGTTTTGAAAATAATGATTCATGTTATCTTAGGAATATAACTAAGGAATCTTAAAATGATTTCACAAAGCTTTACACACATATTCAATCAACACACACACAACTTTGAATCTTTTTCTACGCACAAATGGAGGCTTCACATTGATATAACAACGATCCAACATCTTTGCAAATATACTTTGATACACGATGGTAACACTAAATTTATATGAATTCGTTTTATGTTCTTTGTTCTGACTCCATCATTTGAGGGTGATACCACAATAGTGGTTTACAATTTTTGGCCAAACTGGACACTAAATTATTATTTTTAACTAAATCTTCACATTCAGGAACCTATAGCGACTAAACCATGAGGAATTTGTAATGATGTAAACTAGAGTCTCATCAAATTTTGTGTGTAGATTCTAAAAATTATTTTTTCAAAATTTTTGGAATCAGATTGCACTTCTTTTTCCATCTCCCACGAAAACTGGTTTTTTTCTAAAAACAACATTTTAAAAAAGTGATGCTCACCATATACAACATAACTTTTTTTGTATGAAGGATAAAATTCTATTTTTTTTTAATTTATCTTTGTAACTACGATATATAGCACTTTCATTTGGTCTCATAGTTTTTTATTGAATATTTTTTCCTTAATCAAGTTTCAAAATCAAACCAATTGCAATTTAGACATAGGTGGACTGTATACAACATAACTTTTTTTGTATGTAACGAATTTTTATTTATTTTTAATGGATCAAGGACATCAATACCTAGCACAAACATATTTTTTTAAATTTTATTTTGATAATCTGTTATTTTTCCACATGTGCAAAATAGAGAGCTTGATTTTCGGTGAAAAACCTATGTTCAATAAAACTAAAAAAATACATACATAATAAAACCAAAACATATTAAAATTATATTTGTTGGATAACTCATTCTGAGAAATACTTGATTCTAGTTGGGTTTGTGAAGATTCCTCCATTTTCATCCTCAACTCGAGCTCCAAAGTGCCAAAATTTGGATTTTTTTTGTGTCTCAAATGGGGGATGAGGGATAAGGGGGGTTCATATGAACCCCTTCAAAGAGGTTCACTCGAACCCCTTTCCTATGCAATTTTTTTTTTTTTTGGCGGCCAAGATTCAAAGGGGTTCGGTTGAACCCTTGTTTGAGTGAACCCCTTATTGATTCAGTCGAACCAGTAGGTTTGTACGAACCCCTAAAATCACTTTTTTTCCCTTGGTGTCATTTTTTGTGAGTTTTCCTTCCTCACTTGAATTGTAAACCACTATTGTGGCTTCACCCTTGATTTTTTTCTTTGTAGCTTTATTTCATGAGTAATGGGCATGAATCATCATCTCTCTGTTTTAATTAGATTAGTTTAAATTCATTCATTTTGATCTTATTATGCTTATTCAATTCCCCCCTTACATATTGGCATGCTTGGTGGGACCACGGTCCTTAGCACTAACTATTTTATGAGTGAATTTTTAATAGATGTAGTTTCTAGAAACACAATTGAAAATTTTTCATGTAGAAGCTACAAGAAATTCACATGGTCGGTCTTTCGTTTTGAGTAAATCACCCATTTTTTGGTTGCTTTCACCATTTCAATTGCTTTTTCCAAAATAACAGGGGAACTCTTACATTTTTTAGCCACTTTTTCTTAAATAACAGAGGCTGCTTTTGATTTGTTTAGCCACAATTGCTTCTAATAGGGCTACTTTTTCTTAAAATTTCACTTTTTTTATATTGCTTTTTTATCTGAAATATGAGAAGATGTTTTTCATTTTTCTGACACTAATGGGTTATTTCTGGTGATGTTTTTGTTTTCTAACTTCATTTATGCAGCTCTTGCAGGATATGGAACACGTTAAATGAAAAATAACTCAAAATTGTGTTGTAGAGAAGGTGAACAGTCCAAGTCAAAGGTTTTTTTAAGAGATTTCTAGATAAGAATTTTTTTAATTTGGTACACAAAATGAACTCCACAACTCACATGCCTTCAATTTGGTGCTCTAAAAATAATGTTCATTAAGCTTTCTAGATTAGAATAAAATTTCAAGTTGGTTCTTTAAAAAGAACATTTCAGAAGCTTTCATAGTTTAGGAAATTTTTGATTTTGGTACCTAAAATGAACCTCACAAATCCACACGCCTTCAATTTGGTTCTCTAAAAAATAATTTTTAAAAGTTTTCTAGATTAGAACAAATAATTCTTTTTGGTGCTCTAAAAAATGCTTTCCTTTGACCAACGATTTCAATATGTTGACGAAATGAGTGATTTCCTTTTGTTGACCAATTAAGAAAAGGCTTTAGAAACACTTCAATTGGTAATTAAAATTGGACAAATCAAATTTTTTGAATTCCACACTGCTATCTACATTGCTTGATATCTCAAACACTTCAATTTTGGTGCAACATAAAAAATGATTTTCTAGTCTCTTGTACACTTTATTTGGTTGGATAGCACTACTCAAGGGGCTTAAAAAGAACATTGTGATGAAGTGTATATTGTGTCTTCTATTTCTGAAAAAATAAGTACCTATCCTCTCCCCTCGCGTATTTTGGGTGATCTTGGGTGAGAAAAAATACTTTGAGTTTCGCATTTTGGTATTTTTATTTTTACCCTTAAAGAGGGGACTTGCTAGGAAATAAATCTCATGATGGTAATTCATAAACAAGTTCTCGAAGCATGTTTACTAGCAGGCTATATCAAAGGTTGTGATATCGTGAGAAAGTAACTCCAATCTTGAGGCATCAATGAATCGCACCTAATCCCATGCCTTAAGTGGAATGGGAATGGTTAAAGAGTCTTAAGTGACCAGAGAACAATAGTGAATGACAGGTGTTCTCGGTTTGTTGTTATTAAAATATTTTATTTGTAGTGGCCAACTTTGCGTATTTTGGGGGGGTCTTTGGTATAAATCTTCCACGAGGGCCTCTCTTCCTGACCATGCAAAAAAGGAAGTCAGAGGGGGGATCTTTTGTTCTAAAGAGGTATTCGAGGTATATCCTATTAACACTCAAGCTAGAAAGCTATGTCCCTAGCAACAACACCAAAAAGTGATATGATGGACCATTAGGTCCCATTACTTTAGAAGATAAAAGTTCAATATGTCGGTCGGGCAATGTCCAAGGAAATTTGCAATAGAAGAAGACCTGACTATCTCCTTTAGATTTTCTATTTTTTCAAAAATTGCTAATGCTAATTCCTACCCTAAGGCCATCTAATTGTTTAACTAGAAAACATATTATCTTAGGAAAACTAAAAGAACATTAAACTAGAAAGCATGAAATGATTAATCTAGAAAACATGATGACTAAATGAGAAAGCATGAAAATGATAAAACTAAGGAATGTGCAAACTACAGAAGTAGCAAAGCTTGTAAACAGACTAAGAAAAATTTAATTAAAGACAACAATAACAACTTGTAATAGTAAAAATTTTATGGAAATAATAGATAGTGAGTGCTCTGAAACTTAGAAACTTCTACAACAACAATGCTAATGACTTCTACAAGACTAAAAATTTCAAGTGACTATACTTGTAATTTTAATGCATGCAATAAAAGCAACAGGAAGGAAATACTTATCTATTTAATCTAATCTCCCTCGAGTGTCCAACTCGTGGGTTACTACTTCCTCCTCAGGTTACATACACAACTAATTATTACATTTCTCCATTAAAAATAATTACAATCCATAACTCAACAACTTAGAAATTGGTATATAATAATCTCTTTATTCATATGTATTCAAAAAACATGTTGACAACATAACATTACTATTTTGCGTTATCTTCTACTTTTGGAGATTACATCTTTATAGAAAACTTCTAAGTAAGTCCTATATTTTAGATGGTGTAGATAACCATTGAAAAAGTCTATAATAGATTACAAACAAACTTTTATGTCTTTAAAACCCATTACATAAATATTAAAGAGGCTCAAGTCGAGCCATGAAGTCTTTGAACTTAAAAGAATAACATAAATTAAAGCTATGACAACTATATCTTCGGTCCATCAACCTAAAGTTCTGGAGCATGTTTCTAGCATACAACTTTAATCTTTTCTGGAGCACGTGTTGGTTAAATTCTTTCCAACTATTGTTTGATGACCGATTATTATCCTACAAAACACTCAAAACAACCCATTAAATCTGCATTGGCATGAAGATACTTCAATAAACCATAAGAAATAAAGTTTGTACATTTTTTCTTAAAAGGCAAGTAATTATTTCTCCTAAAGTTTAATTAATTGGAAGAGGATGAGGATTTTGCATATATGAAATAGGTCTCTACTATGTTATTATGATGAGGTTTTTTTTACCTCATCAACATGTATGTGTTATATAACACATATGTGTTTTTAGTGCATCTATTTTTTTTAGCGCATATGTGTTTTTTAGGCTCGAGTACCCAATGCATAATGCATATGCATTTTTTAATAATGCGCATGTGTTTTTCGCGAGAATTTTTTTGGCCAAAATTTCCCCTCTTCATGGAAAAAAATTCTTTCTTTTACCCTATAGTAGTGCGAGGGAGCCAAAACAAAAGTTGAAAAATGGTTTGTAGACCTCAAAATGGTTTGAAGTTATAAACAAAGTAAATATTTGAGAAAAGACTTGAAGATCTTGGATTTGATATGAAAAAAAGAGATTTTAGAAAGTTTGAAGACTTGGTTGCAACCATGAGAGGAAGGAGAAGAATAATCTGCATCAGCAACAAATATTGCACATAGTGTAGAGCTCTAATGCTCCATTTTTTTTGTAGTAGCACATAGAAAGTTGTATTGCACCAGAAATTTGAACAGGTCCTAGCAAGATAGCTCCATAATTTAGAACATGTGCAAAAGGATTGTTGAAAAGTCTAGATAACTGATAGGGAGGGTGAATCAGTTATTATAAATAATTTTCTTGACATTAATTAATCTGGAGAAAATTTAAATCAATTAGATAATAATCTAATAAATATGAACATGAAAGCACATAACAACACCATGCATAATGAACACCAAAATTTACGTGGAAACCTAATAAGAGAAAAACCATAGAGAATGTTGATTCTCAATTATAAAACACGGTTAAGGTGACACTAATTAAGGTGACTTTTACAAGGGATCACTACCAAAAATCTTACTATAGGTAAGGCTCACTGTCAGTGGGCTCACTACCCAACTATTAGAGCCAAAGATAAAAGGCTCATTTCCAAAAGAGAAAGGTTGACTACCAACATAAAATGACTCACTGTCGGAAGAATGATGAAAGGGAATCCATTGTTGAAATGATTGTCACCAACAATGACATTGGATAGAATCTCACTGTTTGTTGCCTCTATTTGTATACTTTTGCACAATGTCTAGATTTTAGATTCACATTCACCACACTTAATTTCATAAAAAAGAAACAACTTTGACTTATACCATTTCATTTCTTAGTAATCTTCCTAAGTCGACCAAAAACAATTCCATTTCATGCTTCCATAAACTCCCAAGTCATCCAAACACAATTTGAATTAGGTCACCACAAAAACATTCCCACAATGGAAGGGAATGAAACATGGACCATACAAAACCTCCTTGATCAAATCAACATGCTACATATTACTGATGATATCATGAACCAAGTAATAAGATATACACATTACAATGCAAACAATGTTCCAAGACACACTAACCACTTTCCAGACCACTCAAAACTCATAAGAGTGTATCTATTTATGTTGCAAAATTAATGGGACCACGACAATCATGACAAAAGATAGATCATCATAGTACACTATCTAGAGCACACCAATCTAAATCACCAAAGCATCAAAACCAAACCTTAATCAATCAACCAATATATGTTGACATCAATGACAACAATCAACAACATCACATTCCAATAATATCCCCCTTTGTCATTGATGGCGGCATTCATGAACGATAAACCAAACAACTCAAAAACAAAATCAACATCATCAAGGAAACTCTTTTCTTCTCCCCCTTTGACATCCATGACAAAGGGAAAAAACTCCCCCTGAATAAACTTACTTTTCTCCCCCTATGAGGAAGCCACCAAACATTGATTTAGAAAAGAGTGGGCATATAATACTCTAGACCAACACACACCCTAATGCAAATTATTGTAGACTTGGAGGGGGTAGAACCCCTAACTTCTTTCGAAGATACTCAAAAGTATCTTTACTCAACAGTTTTGTGAGAATGTTTGTGATCTACTCTTTTGTAGGTGCATATTCAAGTCTTACCTCATTCTTCAATACCTTCTCTCTCAAGAAGTGATATCTGATGGATATATGTTTTGTTCTAGAGTGTTGTACTGGATTCTTGGAAATGTTTATCGCATAGGTATTATCACACATAATTAAGATCGATTCATCGAATGATATGCCAGTTTCCTTCAACATTTATTTCATCCACAATACCTGAGTGCAACATGAGCATGTTGCAATGTATTCAACTTCAGCAATAGATAAAAGATATAAAATATTGTTTCTTGCTTGACCAAGCAACCAGCCGAGAGCTAAGGAAATAAGATCCACCACTTGTGCTCAGCCTATTATCAACGCACCTGGCCCAATCAACATTATTGTAGGTTATCAAGGGGAAATATGAACCCTTTGGATACCATAACTCGATATATTTTGTACCCTTCAAATATCTAAAGATCCTTTTTACTGCAATAACACGTGATTCCTTCAGTTCTTGCTGAAATCTAGCTGCTAAACAAACAACATACATAATGTCTGGTCTAATGGAAATCAAATATAACAATCCTCCAATCATTGACCTATATGTACTTGAATCAGATTTAGGTGAATCGTCTCCTTTTTTCAACTTACATCTGGTAATAATAGGTGTAAAAATTGGTTTGGAGTTCTCTAATCCAAACTTCTTTAATAATTCTTTGGTATACTTGGACTGAGAAATGAAATTTTCTATGTTGTTTTGATTTACTTGTAATCCAAGGAAGGAATTTAACTCACCTATCATAGACATTTCAAATTCCTTCTACATTTCATCTTCAATTTTTTTTCACAAATCATCATTTCCTCTGGAAAGATTATGCCATCAACATAAACTACAACAATCAACATTTGATTTGAGTGAATTTTGTAGTATAAGTTACTGTCAGCAGATCCATTTTGAAATCCTTGTCCAATCAAGTACTTGTCTAATTTTTCATACTAGGCTCTAGGTATCTGCTTCAATCTGTATAAAGCTTTCTTCAACTTGCAAATAGTATCTAGGTCAATTCTGGACTTAAATCCCTCTAGTTTCTCAATGTAGACATCTTTCTTCAGTTATCCATTCAAGAATGCAGATTTTACATCCATTTGATAGACATTGAAATCCTTAAAAGCTGCAAAAGCTAGGAATATCTAGATCACTTCCATCCAAGCAATAGGGGCATATGTCTCTTCAAAATCAATACCTTTGATCTGAGTGTAACCTTTGCAAACCAATCTTTCCTTGTTTCTCATTACCTTTCTGTTTTCATCTAGCTTGTTTTGGAATACCCACTTTGTTCTAAATACATTTTTGTTTTTCAGTCTGGGCAAAAGATCCCAAGTCTAATTTTTCTCTAGCTGATCAAGCTCTTCTTTCATTTCCTTCACCCAATTCTGATCATTGCATGCTTCTTCCATGGTCTTTGGCTTAGTTTTTGAGAGGAAACACAATACTACTTGTTCTTGAGCAACTTTTCTTCTTGTGATGATTCCTTTATTCTTATCTCCAATAATCTTTTTTTCTGAATGGTTTCTCTATACATACCTTGGAGTTTTGGTTGTAGTTTTCAGAACCTCCTTTGTCTCTTCTTCTTTCTTATCCTTTTCTCCTTTGTCATCCAAGTTATCTGATTCATATTCAATATTCATATTAAGATTTATTTGAACATCTTCATCTACTTTCACATTCGCACTTTCAACTATCTTGTTTAGTCTCTTGTTGTAACATCGGCATGCCTTTCCTCTTGTAGAGTAACCCAAAAATATTCCTTCATCAGCTCTACTATCGCACTTTCCATGATTTTCCTCATCTCTCCATATGTAGCATTTTCTTCAAAAAAATTGAAGTACTTTACTATGGGAGCTCTACCATGCCATAGCTCATATGATGTCTTTCCATATTTCCTCTGGAACAATACTCTATTAAGAGTGTATGTTGTTGTGTGTATCACTTCTATCCAATAGACTTGTGGTAATCCAACTTTATTGATCATTGTTCTAGTTGTTCCTTGAACTGTCTGGTTCATTATTTCCACTACACCTTTGTGTTGTGGTGTTCTGTAATGCCCCACCAAGTAACCTTAAAGGAAGTTGCAATTAACATCATAAGCGAACCAATTTTTTTTTTATAAAGTGCATTTAACATACACATTCACTTACTAATTAACAACAACCTCTAAGGCTACAAGGTCAGGATTACTTAAACCCACATATACATATTACATATAACCATAGCCTTATGAACTTTATGAAATAAACATCATACATCATAAGAATACCACATAACATAATAAGATAATCAACCAAGATACAATCTCATAAACATTATCTTAATCCAATAGTTACATCACTCATTCCCAAAATGAGGCAATAGTACATAAGATTACAATTACATAATTCCACCTCATAAATATAAGAGGGGTAAAATAATTTATACAAGTTAAAGTATTACAATGCAAGAAATTACAACAAGAACCGCGAGCTATCCATCTGGATGTCTCGCCACCAAGTACTGAAGATAGATGGGGACCTAACGGTTTTAGTGCATGTTCCACCCTACCAATGTGGTACCCGAAGGCCCACCCCCCATGCTAGGAGATAGTAACAAAGTAACATGGACAAAGATTCTACTACCTCTAACTAAAGGCAGACTCAAACTGACTCATATTGTTATAACCAACCAAATGAATTAACAAATACAACTCATTCACCATACAAGTACGAATCAAGTACAACTCAAGTAAAATACAAGTATAAATCAAATACAATACAAGTACAAATCAAGTACAATACAAGTACAACTCCAACATCACTAACATAGGTCACATTGCTTCCAGACATGAAGTAGATCAAGTATGTTCAAATAACCATACACATAAAATAATTAACAACAGTTGTCCTAGATAGAGTGTCATCGCAAGGTTTGTCATGAGATCTCCTCTAAGAATTCTTCATAGGCTCCAACACAAGTAATCCTACTGGCCTCACCCGAATCCCGACACTCATACTCACTCATGCGGAATCAACTACCTCTCGCAAGAGCAAGATAGTTGATCTTGCCATTCCAGACCTTCTCACTCATCCCAAGTCTAAACAAGCCCTTGTGTCTATGAGTGGGGATTAAATTATCTTGATTAATGTGAAGTTAGTCCTAATCTTTTAAGTACATTATTTTAATTATCACTTGTTTAAATCACTCCTGAAAGTTATCCAGTTTACCTCTTTGGGCTTTGGTGACTAACAAAAGCCACTCTTCTATTCGACAACACACACCCAAACAATCCACCAAGGGAACCACAAGTGCATACCAACTAGGCATCATAATCCACTCCAACACAAGGAGGATACAAATAATAGAAACTCACTCCAAACATCTTGGAGGAAACAACACATAGTCCACTCCTTTCACAGGAGGTACAAAATATCTCACTCTAACATCTTGGAGGCAACAACACATAGTCCACTCCTTTCACAGGAGGTACAGAAGATCTCACTCCAAACAAGGAGACACAGATCCCATAATCCGCTCCTAAACCAAGGAGTTGCAAACATCCCCGTTCGTGAAAACTGGGTAAAACTGAAAAGATGCCATGCACTACCCAAGGGAAAACAATTGGATGGCATAAAGATTCAACAACCCTTATCATCTAAGTTCTTCTGGAAGACTTATAATTTAGGACTAACACTAAATCCCAAAACCAACAATGCAACTTGACGATATAGCAACAAAAGCATTCAAGTCATCAATCAAATCTAATATTTGGATTTCCTAAATCCATAATCATTCAATAAGTAGTGTTGACAAAGTCAAAGACATGATAACTAGATCATCTAAAATAATCATAACCCCTATTTCCCTTTTCATTATTGAAAATTTAAAACAATTAAACTTACTTCCCTTTACTGAATACAAAGAATTAAATCCTTTAAGATAATCATGAGGAAGATACTACTTTTGGATATACTAAATCCATACCTCTTTCATAATCCAATCACAATGATTCAATTAATCTAAATAGAAATTAATAAATAACATAATTGATTGTCTCATCAATAAAACTTCTTAATTTACTTTTGAATCGACACAAATCTATGCAAGTAAACTCTTTCCATTTCTTAACCAAATCTTACATTTCATTCAATTTCCTATTTAGAACATTCAATCACTTTAATATAATAACATATTGTTTCTCTACCCATTTTCCATATACACTAATCAATCCATTTTTAAATCTCTATTCAATAATACATTGCATGCATCTCATATTAATAATTGAAAATACTCATGGATATATATATATACATTTCAATATGTTTTCTTCAACCATATTAACAAAGTAAATATTTCCTTTTAAATCAAGTAATTACTTCTATTAAAAAATATCTTTCTCTATACATTTTCTACACATACTAATCATTTCTTTTAAAACACTAATAATACCCAATTTGCAAACAACAGAATAAAATAATATAAAATATTATTTATTCTCTCAAATGGATATATACCTTCAATATATATATACTAAATATAAATTAATATATTTAAATATATTTAATCATTAACATATCTTCTATTCTTTACAGAATATCAAATTGTTTAATTCAAAATAAAATATCCCTTATCATCAATTTTCCAAAATATAAATATATTTTTCCAATTAAATCAAATTAATAATTGGACCTTTTACATATGAATTTAAATTCCACAATTAAATTTTAAATTATGCATTCTTTAAATCAAATATTTAACTTCTTCAATTAAACTTTAACATGCCATTTTAAAATAAACAATAATTTCCCCATACGTTTATAATTTTAATTCCACTAATCTAATATACAAATTTTATTTAAAATAATATAAATAAATATAATACTTTAGTATTATAAATTATAATATAAAATATTATTAAATAATATTTTAATATTATAATAACAATACCTAAAATATTAATATTTATAAATATCAATTTATTATTATTGTATTTTCAAAACAGCCATAGGAAAATAACTTAACAACAGTCTCATGTTTCAAGCCTAACTCAAAAAATACGATCTGGGTATTTCCCTTTTTTGGACAGGAGTAAGAACATTTCAAAATGCAAAAACCCTTTAAATTTCTTGAAAACCCAGTTTGTGAAAGTGAAGTTATAGGCGACGCAATTAGACCATTTTACCATGAAAATTATAACTATACTGCAGATTTTAAAATCCATTTTTTAATAATAAACAGAAGGTTTCATTTTCTAAAAACATTCTAAATGCATTTTTCAATCTCTATGTTTAATTTCAATAACAACAAAATTGATTTCCTCAATTAATTTAAATTCAACTAAGGTTTTCACAATTTTCACTCAAGAATTTTCACAAGTAAAAGCTATAACTTTGTTTAATTCTTTTCTTCTAATATCAAATTTGTTTTCTAAAACAGATTTCACAAACAAATCTTTAATCACTACTATTTTAAAATAAACAATCAAGAACAATAAAACACAAAGAGAAAAACCTGGTACTAGAAGCTACAGGAAGAGATGAATTTCTGATGCAAGCCTCCTCCAAAGATTTCCTGAATTTTCTTCAATCCTCCAATGAATCCAATACAAAATCCAACAAATGCAAACAATCTTTCCTTCAATCAATTTTACAATCAAACTTTCTTCAAACCCTTGTGCAAATTTTCCAAATTTTCTTCCCTGCTGTAAAAATGTATTTTTCTAAAACCTTTCTCCCCTAAAATTAAAACATGTATTCTTTATAAATCAAAAATACCTAATACAACCCTAATTCACATTACATGCAAATTAGATATTTCAATTTTTACAACCCTAATTCACATTGCATACAAATTAGATATTTCAATTTCAATTTCAATTTCACTTTTGGAAAACCCACTTTCAATTTAAAATGCAATTTGAAATCATAAATTAATTTCCAAAGTTGCAACCAATTTCTCAAATAAACATTTAATTACAATTTCTAATTTAATTCCCACACGTTGGAATTAAATTCCAAAATTAATTCTAATTCTTTTATTTCCTTTCATTCTCTTGCATCACGTTTAATTAATTAATTTAATTATTTAATAACTAAACTCAACCCCTTGGATCAAATTTAATTAATTAAATAAACTAAATATAATTAATTAATTTAAGTATAAACTTTTATCCACATTGCATTATTTAAATTAAATAACCATCAATATGATTTAAATGCAATTATTCTAAATATCTATTTCCAAATCAAGAATGCTTCAGAATTAAATAACATCAAAGCAAGACAGACAATGACTCGACACACACAACTGACGACACACTAAGACTAGGGTGTAAACTTGACACATGTTACCTAGCTACTATCTCCCGTTCAACTTAACCGTTGGATCGACACGCTCAAACATGTGAAACCAGGTGAAGTCGATGTCATGTACCTGCAATCCTGCAACCAAGTAAACAACATCATACAATATATCCAACATATAATACACACCGTGAAGAAATAATTACGGATTCGCAGGGCGCTCGCAAGCGAGTGATGCGAACTCGTCCTCTTCACCCATACACTCATCGAAACTGACACTTCTATCATAATCTAATAATCTCATAATAACATCTCATGTTAACATTACAATATCATTAATCCATAAAGCATGTGAAACAATAATCAGATAACTACATCCCACAATAATAGTTTTCGCTCAATAGTAGTGATCAAAACATCATAATGAAATGTATCCAGAAGCAAGGTAACTGCAACCAAATATAGCATAAATCAAACCGAACAAGAAGCAAAACGGAGGAGTATTACATGTTCTAGGGGTAGATAGTTGTTTTTTATGTCATGTTTCTCATAGAACTTGTTGAATAATTCATCAAAAGTAAAATATCCTCCTCTATTAGATCTTAAACACTTGATTCTCCTATCAACTTCATTTTCAACACTTGCCTTGAAAATCTTGAATTTTTCTAAAGCCTCTGATTTTTCTCTTAAAAATGCAACTCAGGTTAATCTAGAATAATCATATATTAATACCATGAAATATTTCTCACCTTTCAAGCTTTTTTTTTGGTTGGACCACATAGGTCAATGTGTACAGGGTCCAACAAACTAGTAGAGGATTCTTCTTTTCTTCAAAAATTTTCTCTAGTCTGCTTTCTTTCTTGACATCCTTTGTAGATAGTGTTGTCTGGTTTGGTCAATCTTGGCAAGTTTCTGACTGCTCTTATTCAAATTATCCTTACAAAATTGTCAAAGTTGATGTGACACATCCTTTGGTGTTAGAGTTAACTATCATTACTCTGAGAAAATAAGCATCTCTTAGGAGTTCCTTCTAGTCGATACATATTCCCACTTGTTATTTTTCCTATTGCAATAACAATTCAAAAACTCTTCTAGATTTCGCAACCATCATCTTGAAATACAACATTATAGTCATTCTCGGACATCTATCCAACACTCAAAAATATTGTGATAGAAACCCTTCACATAATAAACATTGTCAGTGTTATGTTTTCCATCAAAGGTAATATAACCAATTACAACAATCTATGTCATCTTATCATCTCCAAATCTAGTAGAACCTCCATCATATTTCTCAAGCTTCACAAACTTACTTTTGTCACTGGTCATATTCTTCAAACATCCACTATCAATTAACCATTAATCTCTATTTCTTTTGACAAGTAATGCAACTTCAGTTTTATCATTAGATTTTAGACAAATATTAGAGAGATCAAATCTAGGTTCATCTTTTTGAACCAAAAAAAAACAATCCTCATGATCTGATTCATCATCTGAAATATTCTCATTAACATAATAGGCCTTATTATTGATCTTTTCTAAAAAAAATCCTTATTCTTTTCTCCAGACACCTATTTGCTAAATGATCAATCTTTCCACATCTAAAGCATTTGAGAGGTAACATACCTTTGTACTTTCCAATACCTTTCTTCAGTTTCCTTGTGAAGTTTTCTTCCAACTCATTTGAACTTTCACTATCTAGATCTTCTTCTATTTTTGTGGCTTTGAAGGTTGTTTCATATTTCTTAATTTTTTTTCAAAATTTCTTCATCTCAAATGTGGTTAGGGTGCCAAATAGTTGCTCTTTGGTGAATTTCTTTAGATCATAAACTTTGTCAATAGCTGAGATCTTGTCACTATAGCTTTCTGGTAGGGTCATCAAAATATTTTCCATAACATCTTCATCTATCAGAGTGCCTCCTTGATTTTTGACTTCATTTACTGCACTGTCAACTCTCTGAAAATAGCTTGCTATATCCTCACCTTCTTCCATCCTCAAGTTCTCATATATGTGCTTAGCTATCAACTTCTTTGATAATTTGACTCTATCATTTCCTTCATAGATTTCTTTCAACTTTTCCCAAACATCATAAGCAACGCCTAATGAAATAAATTTTTCCAACTCAGCCTTAGACAAATCACTACATATTGCATACCTTGCCTTCTCACTCTCTTCATAGGTTGAAATCTCATCCGCAGAAGAAGGACCATTTGATGGTTCAACATATTTTTCTCAACAACTTTCCAAGTTTTATACCCTAGAGAAATCACATAACCTCTCATCTACACTTTCTAAAAATTGTAGACATATCCATCAAACACAAGAATTATCAGTTTGTGTACAATCAAATCTACCCCAAGTGGTTAAGTTGTTCTTTGGGGAACCAAAGCTCTGAGACCAATTGTTCAATAGTCTGGATAACTAAGAGGGGGGTGACTCAGTTATTATAAATAATTTTCTTGACTTTAATTAATCTAGAGAAAAATTAAATCAATCAGATAATAATCTAATAGATATGAACATGAAAGCACATAAAAACACCATGCACAATGAATGTCAAAATTTACATGGAAACCCAAGAAGGGAAAAACCATAGAGAATGTTGATTCTCAATTATAAAACACTAGTTAAGGTGACTAAGATTAAGGTGATTTTTGCAAGTGCTCACTACCAAAATTCTCATTGCAGGTAAGGCTCACTACTTGTGGGCTCACTGCCCAACTATTAAAACGAAAGATAAAAAGGCTCACTGCCAATAGAAAATGACTCACTGCCAGAAGAATGATGAAAGGGAATCCATCGCTAAAATGATTGTCACCAACAAAGACACTAGATATAATCTCAATGTCTACTACCTCTGGTTATATACTTTTGCATAATGTCTACATTTTAGATTTGCATTCACTGCACTTTCTTTCATCGAACAGAAACAAGTTTTACTTATACCATTCCATGCCTTCATAATCTTCCTAAGTTGACCAAACACAATTCCATTTCATTCTTCCATAAAATCCTAAGTCAGCCAAACACAATTTGAATTAGGTCACCACAAAAACATTCCCATGGTGGAAGGGAACGAAACATGGACCATGCAGAACCTCCTTATTCAAATCAACACGCTACATACTACTCATGATATCCAGAACCAAGGAATAGGATATACACATGACAATACAAACAATGTTTCGGGACATGCTAACCACTTTGCAAATCGGCCCAAACCCATAAGATTGTATCTCATTATGTTGCAAAATGTATGGGATCGAGATAATCATGACCAAAGATAGATCATCACAACACACCATCTAAAGCACACCAATCTGGATCACCAAAGCATTAAAACTGAACCTTAATCAATCAACCAAGATATGTTGACATCAATGACAACAATTAATGACAACAATCAATAGCATCACATTCCAACAAAAATAGCTCCAAAAATTCTACTTCAAAAAGACATTGCTCTAGAAATTTAGCTCTAGAAATTTTGAATGGTGATGAAAAAAAAAATGCTCAAGATTAAGAAGGAATGATTAGGAGAAAAAAATGAAAAAGAAAGGAATAGAAACATGACAACAGTCAGTTGAATAGATTTTGTGTAGTAGCACACAAAAATCATATCGTTGATGTTGCATCATCCGTAAAAGAAGTCAGAAGAAGTGAAGTTGTCGCCCAAGCGGAATGAGAAATGTAGGTCATTGTAAATCAGTTGAAGATGCTACCATGATAGAAGCAGATTTCTATAGAAATAGCCGAAAGGATCCAAAGTCATAGTAAAAAATAACATGGAAAGAGCTACAACTCTCAATTCATTTTTATTCTACAAAAAAAAGGACAAAGTAATAAATAGGATTTTATAAAAGGATAAGAAGATCTTAGGAGAATACCAGTTGTATGAGGTCATAAAAGGTCAATTGAAGTTGTCAATGGGTAAAAAAATAGCATAGTCAAATGTCACAACATTTTGTTAGCAATATATGAAACCTAAAGATAGATGCTCCTAAAATTTCATAGATAGATGCTCCAAAAAATTTAGAGCTAGAAATGAAGATAGATGCTCCGGAAATTTGAGTACTAAAAATGAAGATGGATGCGCCATAAAATTTTTAATAAAGATAGATGCTCTGAAAATTTTCGAGCTAGAAATAAAGACAGATGCTCCAGAAATTTCAGTACTAGAAATGAGGATGGATGCACCGATTTTTTTTTAATGAAGATGGATGCTCTAGAAATTTTTGAGATGAATGTCCACAATTGAGATTAAGGAGAGGTGTTAGAAATATAATCTCACCTACTTCATTAAATTATCTAGCTATACCTGTCAGATCAGTATCCTCTGTATTAGGCTTTATATCAACATTGGATTGTAGTCAATCTCAACATTAATGATAAACAATGGAAGCAGATCTTGGAAAAGATTTGAATATGTTTGATATTAATTTCTCCAATCTGCTTGATGTTAATCAACTGCCTTCACACATTTTCTAGGTGTTTAGAAATATATTATTTTATGTATATACTTAAATCTCTCGAAGGTTCTTTTAGATTTCTATATGTAGCAATGAAGTAGTGTAACTCTCAAGGAGACAGCTCTTAAGAGCAGTAAAGAAATCATAAGTTTGTAATCAAATTGATTATGAAAGAGCCGAAGCTCTATAAAATGATATTTTGATTAATATAAAATTACTATGGTGTTGTTTCTATTACTTGTTTTCATTTTATTCTCTCCTTTCAAATCCAAAATAGGAATCTCCTCCTTCCTCATAGGCTATGCCCTATGGAGAAGGGGAGATTCCCTCCCCACATGTTGCACTCATCTTCAGGGCACATCCCCTTGATGGGTGTTCTAACCCTATGCAGGGGGCACGACTCTATCAGAAGTCAGCCCTAATTAAAATAAACTATAAACTTGCATTATTTCAATTTAAAAATATATATATTATAAAAACAAAACAGGCCCTTGACGATCATCTTGCCTATGTTAATGAAGCGAGGGAAAATTAAAAAAACACACTGATCCAACAGCTCCCAAAATGGTTAACGCCTCACCTTAAATCGCTACCTATTTTTTTGGGTTGTGGAAACCCAAGCCAGCCGTGCCCTATAATGCTTTTCCTCCCAAGTCTTTGGCTACAATCACTATAACAAAGAAAGTTAATGCTGGTTTCCATATCCTACAGGGATACCATTTTCAACCAGCTGGGTTCTACTGGTTGTATGCACGTGAAAGCAGCAAAATTGAAATGAAAAAGTCTTATATTTAGGTTACAAAATGTTAGGGTTCCCACTCCCGGATTTAGGCGCCTTCCTTACTATTAAAAGAAGGCCGAGTTTATATAAGAGTTCCACTTGACATATGTTTGGATATATGATTATCAGGTTACTAGAAATAGACAAATACATATAATTTAGAATGAGATTCAGCATGAATATTAAAAAAACTTCAAAATAAATGTCATTATCATTATTATATTTAATAGTATTATTATCAACGTAAATACAAACATTTGACCAAGTATTAAAGTATCTTACCAAGTAGACAGGGATATTAGTATTTATGTTGAAATTGAAGGAAATAATTGTAATATTATATAAAGATCGTTAATAATACTACTAAGTAAAAGAGTCAAGAACACATAATAATGTTAACTTGCAATGCAACAACACTAATATTGAATAGTATTAAAATAGTTTTTAATTTGTCGAACACAATGGAGAAGGTTCTGAAGCTTTTAATTATTTTAGGTCTATATCGATAAACGTATGGAAAAATATAAAGTGTTAAAATAAACAGAATTTAGAATAGAGTTTACTAATGGGTTATTGTATCAACATGATGGAATGGGTACTAACCGTTACTTATATAAATACAAATATCGGTGTTAATGTGAGTATAACTATTAATGATATTAATATTAATATGATATAAAAGATATTATCATTATTTTACTATTAATATTAACATTACTACAAATGATATCACCAATACAAGTATTAAAATTATAGTTATCCAATAGATCAGTCGTTAATGTCATTGTATAATGTTTATTAATTATATTACAAAATCTATTAGTGAGAAATGGTGTTAGGTATGAATGCATATTGACTTGAATGGGTGGAGTTTAATACTCATGTTTAAGAGTTGATGTCAATGATAATTGTCAACCTAAGTCATTTTCATCCATAAAATAAATGTGATACCAACATAAGTTTATTGAAAATCAAATCATGATAATATTCTTATTAATATGGGAATTATTTCCAATAATTAGTATCAGTATTAATGTAGATAAATCTTAATGCACAATGTGGTTATTGTTACATAGGAAGTTGTCATGTTGTAATTCATTATGGTAGACCAAAAGAATAATGATACTAATAAATAATAATAAGGAAAATATATTAACCCAAACATAATTATTGGCATTGTAAGACTTTTACTAGAATGGTTCATCAAGTTAATAATGGTAATTACATATACAACATTCAATTATATAATATATAACTATTATTGAGTTATTGTCAAATAATGAGGTTATCATGATTATTACTTCACAAGAAATTCACTATCACTAATACTCAAACTTCAATTTGAATAATAACATGACCTAGAAGTTTTGGATTCCTAGGATAAGCCTTCCTCATTTAGGGAGAGTGAGATGGTTTCTGCACACCCTAATCGATCCCACTTTCCACACCTCACTCTTGGGTGATGCATCAAAGATGAAATTGCACAAGAAACTTGTTCATTGTGTATGTTTTACACACCATGTTTAAGAATGGTTAGCAAATATTGGTGGTTTTTTTGTTAATTGTTAAAAAAAATTGGTTGTGTTGTAGCTCATTAAATATAATTATGGGCATGACACAATCCTCAACTACACAACAACTAGCATGGGGTATTTTTTTCCTTTATCACATAATACTTAGAGCTCTATTCTCCTATCATTCATCTAATATCCTTCTATCTCATATCACCATCCATCCACTCAATCCCTCCATCACTCCATATTTATCCTAAGCCTTGGTTCTCCATTATCATTGATTCCTATTCATTCCACTATCATAACCATCATATCCATAAGGTTACCCTCTCCCCAATCCTCATGTAATCCCATCACATCTAATCTATTTATCCTCACTCCATCCCTCACATATTGATTTTGCCTAATCTATGTAATCAATCCTAATCCATGCAATCCACTTATACAATCTAGTGCATCATCCCAAAGCATCCATCAATTTTTATCCAAGTTAGCTGATAATCTATTGATCCACTTTAATAGAATTATCATCAAAGGAATAAATCATTCCTAATCCTCATTTTTTCTTATCGTAACAACAAAATCTTGTGATATGCATGGTTTAACATTTTTAATGGCATAATCCTAGTTTTATATTTTCTTTTCATGTACACTTTTTTGTTGCTTATGTGTGTTTTCATTACTTTCATGTATCATAGTATTTGCACCATATCAACATAAAGTCCAATCATGGTATTTCATATCACGGTGTCATATGGCATGTATGCTTGCATTTGACCTTTATCCCATGTACTTGGCACATTGTTACCCAATTTCCTTATACCTCGGTGCATAATGTCAAGTACCATATAAAATCAAGGTTTCTTACTCCACTACAACATGACTATCATCATCCATCCTCCCTCTCTAGATCCATATCCTCTATTCTTTTATCCTTCATTCTCTAATCCTCCCATCATTGCAAGAGAATACCTATGTTCTTCAAACCTCATATCCTCTTTAGAGGGCATATCAAAATCCATTATTGCCATCCCTCCTCATCCTTCCAATGATTGGGGTATCATGCCATTGGTTCTCATCACTTCCTACCCACTATGTTTTATTTATTTTTGGTACAACACCACTTCTAATAGTTTTGATGTTATATTAAAGATGGGAAAATTGTAGACATCTAAATTTATCCATACCTTACCACATTTGACTTAACCCTATCATAGTTATTAATTAAATAAATAATCATTCATTCATTCATTCATCCTTTACTTTTATCACCCACCCTTAATTAGTTAAATTTAATTAAGTTTTACCATATCCTCCAAATATTTCAACTAAATCAATTAATTAATACCTACTTAATTAATTGATTTAGGCTAATTAATTTTCATTAATATTTTCTCCAATATTTAATTCTACAACATCCCTCAATCTACCAACATTTAATCTTATCCACTAATCAATTTACATGGATTAAAATCTAAACTCACAATTATCTAATATGTGTCTAAATTCCCTTAATGGTCACAAATGTGTGAGAATATTTTTCACCTCACTCCTTGCTCATACATGTGTGAGCATACAAACTTGTAAACATGAAGCCCTCCCAAGCCTCCACCTCATTATTGTCTTATTAACCTAGGCCCACTACCTTGCTCACACATGTGAGCATGTTTTTCAAACATGTGTGATCAACCCACCTCTTATACATGTCATAGTGCTCACAAATGTGTGAGCACACCTAATCTTATACCTCATGGGACACTTGTCACATGAGTACAAATTCAATCCATGCCTCCATTTCCCTTAAATCCTAGCCCTTAATCAAAATTACATCTCGGTCCTTGATTTTTCTTATGGAAAATCTATAAATTGGAGGTCCTTCATCCTAATTGACATATATCTATATCCTAACTGCATATCCCATGTTCTAGTAAGCCACTTTCATCATATCCTTATATTGCATTTTTTTATCCCAATCCTACCACCATGTTACTAATTGACTTAGCAACCATATTCTACCATGAACGTATCGTAAAAAGCACATCAAGTAGAGTTATCAGGTGCAACCAACTTTTGCTCAAATGGAGGAGGAAAGAAGAAATAAGGTAAAATGCTGCATTTATTGCACTTGAATCTTTTATGTTTCATCACCTGTTTTTCTTGTCTTCACTATCAAGAAAGTCAAAGGTGTTTCTTCTATTTATAAAAGGCCCCCAAATATGTTTTATAGCACAATCAATTTGTTAAATATAATTATGAGAAAATGATATGAATAATTGAAACAAAGATAAAACTGATAATAATAATGATTTATAATCAAAATTGTAATTTCTAATATTTTTTAGATTACAAAACATAATTTTCAACTTTTATCTCTATCTCAATTACTCAAATTTCTATTTACATTAATCAATATAAACTCTTTTAAATATAGGCTAAGTTAAACCCAAATATAGGTAGATTCAGATCACCGATTAGGGTGTTGTTATCATCCGACAAGCAGCAGTTAATAATCCTTCTTCCCAGTCTAAAACTTTGCACAGTTCCCCATATATAAATAGTTACGCAGTCGTTTGAAATGACTCCCAATTCTTTTGAAGTGTCTTTTTAGTCTTGCGTTCTTCATTTCTTGCAAAAATGGGCTATTGTATCAAGAAAAGAATCACCATTAAGTACAACTTCTGATGCGACGTTGTTGCGACTGTACTTTTCAGCAGAGGTCTTCTTCCCATAACGGGCCTCATCAATTTGGTGTGCAACAAGACATTACAGAGGGCGCTAAACACTGTTATCATCTCCTGGCGTTCAACGAGCAAATCCCAAGAATCCGGTCATAATACTGTGAAGGTGAGCCAGATATTCTCTCTGGATGCTGCTGCGTTACAAGTGAATGCAACTGTGGCTCAGGACGGCAGCCGCAGTACCTTTACATGTGCGTTTCTATTTTCATATTCATTTCTATTCTTTTATCTTTGATTTAAAAGTTTGCTGAAATATAACTATTTACACCTGCACACAAAATCATGGATAATAGCTTTATTTTCAGATGATAATATTAATGATTAAATGCAGTTGCATTCGCCAAAGGATTTTCTGCCGCGGAAAGCACTTTCGCCAACGGGCCGGACAATCAGAATCGCCTTCCGATTTATCTCGGAAGGCCACCGGAAATGTAGTTGTCGGAATATTGGAGCTGGAAATGTTGGAATGCAATTTCTACCATACTGCAGTTAACTTGGCATACAACAGTAAAAAAAACTCATACTGCAGTTAACTTGGCATACAACAGTAAAAAATTTAAACTTGTAAAATCCAAACTCTTCTATAAAAGAGGTATGGTGTAATTGATTTGAGTAAGCAATAAAATGAAGTGTTGTAGCACGTGTTAAAAAATTATGTATTTGTTTCTTATGTGATTAATTTCATATTCTGAGTTTATGTGTTTATTAAAAACACCTTAATCTGTATTACACAAATCAACTATTTATTAATTGAACTGTACTACATAAAGCATCACTATAGTTTTCATCTTAAACATTCATTCTTTTCTTTCAGTTTTGATATTTTTTGTGTTTGTAAACAATTTTTTTCTTCCAACTTCTTTATTTATTTTTCATCTCATTAAATAACTTCATTTTTTCTTCTAACTCCTCATTCTTTCTTTTTATAACAATATTCAATGTCTTTTCAATATTTTCAATTTCACACAAATTTTCACATCTTTTTTTTCCAAACTCTTTCAAATTTGTTACCAATTTTGAATTAGATTTCTTAATTTCCCTTAATTCTTCCTCCAAAAAATCCCTTTCTTTCTTTACCCTTTTTGCAACCTTCAACCTTCCTCATTTTCCTTTGATTAATTAGATCTTGCAACAATAACTTTTTTACACCTATCTCGCTTTTGTTTCCACTCCTTGATGGCTACAATGGATGAACTACAGCTCCTTTGCGGAAATTGGTGATTTAAGATTTTTAACTTCCTTATTCTATAGTGCTCCTACGATTCACAATTCCAACCTTCGTTTCCTTAAACAACATCTCATGGGTGAGCTTTCGTCCTATGATCTACAATTGTCACAATCTCATCTGAATTATTTGCAAGCCCCAATCAAAACAGTTGCAACATCATATGTTTAACTGGTGTGGCAATTTCTTCACATAACCCAAGATCTGATTTGTGGTTGGATCTACTTTGTAAACAGTGGCAGCCTAGACTTGCCTTGGACTCTCCCCTTCAAATCTGCAATCCTCTTACCTTCTTGTGATGGTTTCTTTAAATAACAAACAATTCTTTAAACACAATAATTTACCTTTTTTAAATGCTTTTTCTTGACAGGCGACTCTTACACCCTGGACAACAGCTCCTTTGCTTTGGTGTTTTCTTGGCAGTGATTTTCCTTTCTTCAAACTTCTTTGGCGATTTCTTTTTTACATTTTTTATGGGGTGGACGGAGATAAACAATAAACTCGGAATATGATCTCAATCACATAAGAAACAAACACATAATTTTCTCAACATGTGCTACAAACACCTCATTTATTGCTTACTCAAATCAATTACACCATGCCTCTTTTATAAAGGAGTTCGGATTTTACAAGAGAATTCTAGAACAATTAGAACAATTCTTGAACATGCAAATTGAAATACAACTCTATAATTTCTAACGCACATGACTGAGACAATGAAAAAGTTCAAGTTTTTTGATAGCAGTTGTATGCCAAGTTAACTGCAGTATATGGGAGAAATTATATTCCAAAAGTCCCCTTTAATCTCGATCACAAATGCCTCAGTATTCACCATTCTCAAAATTTGTTTCTCCATTGTAAACAAATCTTCAGACTTACTCAAATGATACCTTCAAACTATCTTAAGGATCTACGGATCTTCTTACTATCAACACTCACCAATTCTTTCCAACTACTGTGGCAGACCTTGAAACTTTGATCTTCAAATCTTCAGAACTTCAAACTAGAAGTCCTCTCACTTGTAGCTTTCCACTTTGCATGACGTCTTACAAAACCACCAAATCTCTCTTGATTGTTATCTTCTTTGCCATATGAATATTTACACTTCAATAATTTTTTCAACATACCTGTAACTTGCTGCGAGCTTGATCCACAATTCAATCCACAATCCATTTTCACGCTACCTTTTATAGAGTCCTTTCATTTCCTATTCCAACATATCTTTTCAGAATGGTTCTTCAAACCATAGATGCTACACGGGATCTCGATCCCTAACACATTTTATTTTATTTTATTTTTATATCTTTCGATCATGACTTGATCTAGTTATGATGGTGCACACCACTGCAGAGGACATAGGTCTGAAATTGTATTGTCTTCATTCAAGTGGAATAAGCAGGTGGGGAGTTTAGCTGTTTATTCTTTCTTGTCCAGCCTTTTTTTCATTCCTTATTTCTGTCAAATTAATATTCCTTCTTTAGTTCTTAGATTTTTAAAAGTAGTTCCATTTAGAATGTCTTTACGTTGTTGCTTTCTTTCTGAGGAATATTATCATTTGAATTGAAAATTCAAAAAGGGCAAAAGCACGAATACAAAATCATGTAAAAAGAAACAAGCAGCAACTAACATTAGCAAATCAAAATCTGTGCAAACAGGCAGAATCCTGGAAATACTCAAGCCTTCATTTGGAAAAGGAAACCAGCACACATGCCTCTCGCAAAGCAGGTAAATATTTCCCATGTCTTTAAAACTGGACAAACATTTTGCAAAGGGATTGTATGAATACAACTAAGATTTGATCTCGATGGCCATAACGTTATAATTCTAGATTTGTGCAATGCACATGCTCTTATTTTTCCCGGTGCTACAAGCTATGGTATTTATAAGTTCTTGTCCTTAAAGAACCCTGATCTTTAGGTTTTGAGAATTGGCTCCAGACCAGCCATATTTATGGAAAGGTTGCAATAATTAAACCACCGTCCATATCCACAAGCTGTTCTTTGGCTTGGTGGATTGATTTTTACTTGAGAAACTGATTGATACAATGTAAATGCCTTTGTTCTTCATTTTATCCTAATTTCGCAGAGTCTACAAACATTACATCCAGAAAGTACATAATGCAGTAAGTCAGCTATGTAGTTTTAAATAGGAAGTAAGTTGCCTTGCAACTCTTGTTTATATTTTTAACTCTTTTAAATGTCTGATTGATTTTCTTGCTTCGAGCACTTGCACAATTGGGTTTCACACTCCCTGATGATGCAGTCAACTGAAAACTCTGTCTCATCTACCACAGTAAATACAAAAACAAATTGAACTTGTTAAAGAAATGAATCGGTCACCCTCTCCATATAAATATTGGGGCACAACACAAATTTTCGCTACCTAAAGATGGGATTGGTTCTACGCTAACAATGATCTTTATGCCACTTTTCTTTATTTCAGTATATTAAATTTCACATGTTGGTTGACCAATTTTTTGTTTGATAGGCATGGTTACTTTGAAATTCCAGGCCTGAATGAGATCCACGTTGAATTGAGATTCTTAGTTGATAGATAACAGTGTGGAAACACTTCATATATGATTCTTGGGATTTGCTTGTTCCATATTATGAAGTGTGGAAACACAGAGTGTCAGGTGTAATATTGAAAGAAGATTCCCTGCTGAAAATTACAGTTCCCAACGATCCCACAACGGTAGAGTAGAATGCTTTTTTTGCTCATATGGTTCATGGCCTCATAAAGGATTGGGAGACCTCATAATCAAACAAAATCAATCGATCGGGATTATTTTCTCATACAAATTCTTTGCAAGAAATGCAAATCTCTTTCAAGAATGCAAGATGATAAGCACTTTGATTGTACAAAAGAGGCACTAAATAGCATTATGATTTTATATATATATTATAAATGTGTATTTTTAATGTTTTTTTAGTATGTATATATTTATGAAACTTAACATTAAATTTCCATTCATTATAATTTATATTTATAATGATAAGTTTTAAATGACAAGTTTCATCTTATTTAAAAAGTTATTTGTAAAAAAGTTCATAAATTTTATGTCATATTTTTTCTACTTTTACATCTTTTCTTTCATATAAGTCTATTAGATATGTATTAAAAGAATGATTAATTTTAGAAGGGATTCCTTCTAGGAAGTAGATCAAAAAGGATTATATATGGGAACAAAAATTCTAAAATGATGTTAGATTAAAAAACAATAAATATAATCACAATTTGAAAAGTCTATTGTCAAATATAGTTTGCAAACTTATCTATTGTCTAAAATGTGATTAAGACATGTCTAATAATATTTTTGTATAAGGAAGATTGTAAAATTTTGATAGGTCTAACAAACCTTCACCTTTCCCCCAATCTGATTATTATAAATGGTGAAGATTGTAAAACGATCCAAGTGAAGGTTAACAAAAATATACAAAATTATTATTATTTATTGGTTTGTTAGGGCTTAATAGAAATGTGGGGGAGAAGGTTGAAAACACAATAGTGTCTTAGTTTTAGGTCTAAGTAGGACACACAAATCAATATTTTAAAGTATTGTTAGTAATTTAAGGATGATGTAAACTAATGAGTAGAGTCTTTTTTATGTATATTCAAAATACATTTTTAAATTTTTTCAAATAATTATTTTTATCACTTTTTTCAATCAATTTTTTTTTTTTTTTCTATTACTTTTATTGAGTGATTATTTTTCATATCATATAGATTTTACTACAGATAAAATAAATCCACAATTTCTTACAATTAAACCTTCAAGTCCAATATCTATTGCATATTTTTTTTATCATTTTATTAATTAATTTATTTATTATTAATTTTTAAATTAGTACTAACAAAATTCAAACCTCTATTTTCCCCTAAAATATGTCTCTTAGAATATATCAAAATCAAAATTTTCTTTTTCATATAAACAAGGAGATTCATGTGGAGTGCAATGCATTTTTTTGAGAATTCTCTAGCAATATTTGTTATTTTATATAATTTATCGAAAGCTAACACTAAGGGTCACATACTTACATAATGATACTTGTAAAAGACTTTATTTGATCCTCAAAAAGATGAAGCAAAATTAGTTTTTGTTAACATTTTGATAGGTGCAAAGGAGACTCATCAAGTGTTTCATTTAATCTTAAGGAGTTATATCCAACCCTTGAAATCAAACCCTTAGATTCCAAAACCCCTCTTAGCTTAAATCATGCATTTTTCTAAAACTAAATTTCAAGAAAAAGGATATCCCAAGTGTAGGACATATTATTGTGTTATCAAGAGAAATATGGGGAATTGATACATGAAAAAATATTGGAGACCATGCACATATCAAATGTAGTTTTAGGGTTAAATTCAAAATACTAAAATGGAACTTGAAAAAGATGTGGATGTTAAATAGACCAAAACATAGATATCAAAACATAACAAAACACATCCAAAGTATCTTAGGTGTAAAAAAATCATGTGATTGGGATCACACCATACCTAAAATGCATGTTCAAAATACCTAGGACAATTTAAACTAGCTATCATTCTTATATGGAATGACACAAAAAGACCAAGAGTTGAAAAAATGATGTAATCTTAGTGAAACATAAGTTTGAGACATATTTGAAACATGTACACAATGGGAACAACATAAGCCGCATACGTGAGGTTACTTTTCATAATAGAAGACACTATCCATCCAACGAGGCCCATCACATTTGACTAATAAAACTTAGTACAAGAGGTTAGAAAGACACATAAATATATAAATATTGAAAGGTTAAAATTTAGAATCAAAGATCATTACTAGATCTAATTTAGGGCATATCCAACATTGGATCTAATTAGGTATATTCAGTTCTAATGGGTATAGTAAGAAACTAGACACAATTCTAGGATGCAAACTAAGTAATATAAAAATAGACTAATCATAACACACTCATGAAGAATAGATTCATAAATAATACAAAAGAAACCAAAAATACATGAGTCACACTTCATCTTGATCATACAAAAATCATGACTAAATGAATAATAAAATTAAAGGAACACATACGTACAAATTTTCAACTAAGCTTATGCTAAGAAAAATAATGCTTGAAGTGTCGTCTATGAATGTGTAGTTCTAGTATATGTCTAGATGCATTATTCAAGTCTAAAGTACATTATTAAACATTGTTCATCTATCACATTTGGAACTAGGCACAAAGGGTAAAACTATCCATCGTTTCCTTTATCACCTAAACTTATGTTCTAAAGGACACTATCTCCTAGATAAAAACATCTCTAAATAGTATTATTTTCAAATTAATATTTTATATTTCCTTGATGTATTAGATTACTATATAATGTACATCACACCTATTTTCACCAGTCTTAGTTAGTTCATGGGTTACATGAGCTACTTTGTCATTTTCATGACCATCTTCCAATTAAAAAAAGTTGATGCACAATTAGTTCTATGTTTTTAGGAAGGCATGCACAAATCAATTCAAATGGAGTTTTACTTATATATTTCTTGAAAGTTTTCATATCAAATAATACTTTAAATGAAATTTTATCATTCCATTTCCTTTTTTTCAATTCAATGGTTTTCTTAATAATCTTCATAATTTTTTTACTACTAGAATCAACTTATCCATTAATATGTAGGTGATAAGGAGGGGACTAAAAAATGTTCATATAGATTGCTTTTTTTATAAAAAATGAAATTGTACAATTTAAAATATATGAAATTATTAACAACTATCTTCTTTGGTACTTTCAACTTTATGACAATATTTTAGAGAATGAAATAACTGAATATCTTGGAATTAGAATTCTTTGTTGGTATATCTTCAACCTGATGGGTTAAATTATGTCATCAATTTTAGCATAAGTTCACCTAGTTTTGTGTGCATTATAGCTTACTTTTTGCACCTTTTCTCTCAAATTTTCATAATAGTTGTAAAGGATTAAAGGTAATTAATATGAATTGAAGGATACAATATACTTGGTGTTTTTGAGGTCGAACAAGTGATGAAGACTACCTGAGGATCTTATAGTCTTTTGGTTTCTATTTAATTATTGTGTTTTAGTACATGTTTAGTCAAAAGTCTAGTAATTAGATTTTGTAATCATTTTTGGAATATTTAGAAATTAGTAGATCATAGGCCACTTCATCCTTTTCTTAATCGATTTACCTGATTATCATTGACTATATTCGACCTTTAGAATAGTTGGTTTCTATGGATGAATCATGAGGCTATATATATACCCGTTCCTTCATATGAAAGAAATTTGTTATTATTACTATTATCATTTTTATTTGAATAAGTAATTATTCTGAAAGCTTGTGCGAACCTGTGTTCATAATTCCCTCAGTTGGCTAACTATGAGGCAGGGCCCCCACTTAAGTTGAAACCGATTGAATTTACATTTTTCTTGCTTTTTTTTGCGAGTATATGCATTTTGATAAAGATACTTTTATATTTGCACATTTCCTCATTCAATTTGTATGGCGATTCCTTTAGTCTTAAATCTGAATACAATATTATCTCATGTGAATGCAATGTTATCTTGTTTTCGTATGTAGTTAGGATTGCAATTCTGTTCTTTGTAAATCTTTTCTACACAGGTCTTGTCACAGCTCCTGTCATCTAATTAACAGCTCCTGTCACCAAAAGTTTATCGGCTGAAACCATTGCAATTTTGAAAATCATTTTATGTGTAACTGAGACAAAGAGTATTTGATCAGTGTTGTGTGTTTAATCCAAGCATGATTATATTGTTTGATTTAAGGAGTATTCTTATTAGACCATAAGTTGTCTAAAGAATGAAAGTTGGAATAATTTTTTAGTAAGTGTGGTAATTGAATATTTGTTTTTTATAGAGTGCATTTCATATTTTTTCAACTTATTATCTTCGGTCTTTAGGTAAACAACTCCAATATCTTTTGTCAATTTACGTTCTTCCGATTGACACAAAGAAATAAACTGTTGAGAAGTCATACCAATTGGATTCATAGAGCTATATTTGATAAGGTTATAAAAATAAGTTTGTAGTCCACAGTTTTTTCCTACACAATCTACTTTCTAAAGTAACTTATGTCAACAATAATCCACTTGAAATCATTACTTAAATTAATAACTATTTATCCAATTAAATTAATTCCATATTTATAAAAGGGGCCTCAACTAAGATAATATTTGGAGGAAATAAAGCTACAAACTTCATTCTTCCTAAGAATATTCGATAAGCATTACATTTCTTTAACATATTATTACATCTCAAAATAATGCCAACCAATAATAACCTACCTGAAGAATCTTGTAGGTTATGGTTCTTTCTATAAAATTTACCCAAACATATACATCAATAGTACCCATTCATTGCTCTAAGGGTTTCATCTTGATTTATAAATTTTAAAAACACACCCTCATAATTTTTCCACATAAACTCTCCAACCAATGAGACATATTTTTAAGTATCAAAATTATGATTAATTTAGTTACTCTCAATCATAAAAGTAAGAAATTTAGGTTTACAAGGTAATATATTATAGTATGATACTTTGGATTATCTCTCAAATGATAATGAATTATCAAAAAAGTGTCATAAAAATATTTTACCTCAATTTCCTGTAGGATTGTTTCAACCGTGAGCTTGGCTACACCTTTCCTTTTAACCAATTTAGTAGTATGTACATCCATGTAGGTACCTTTTGTTAAATAAATATGCCCTTCACCCATTGTAAGTGGCACATAAGAAACAATCTTGGTATCGATAAGATAATGTATAAAAATATTGACTATCTTGACTAACACATAAGCATGCTTCTCCATAATTGAATACTTAACCTCAACACGTTGGAGAGATTTTTTGAAAAAAAAAATTCTACTCGTATCTATATTTCATAAAAGATAGAAACAATTTTATATAAGGGTTTAAATAAAAAACCTAAAATGGTCATGTATAATTATGAATTACAATCATAAGTTCTTACTTGAGAGATTTTGCAATATCTAAAAAAATATTTGGATAAATTCATTAATATTAATTTATTGCTTAATCCTTCTTAAGTGTCTTATAAATAACTTTCATTTTTTTTTTTTAAAGTTTAAGGATGGATCATCAAAAATATTAATTTACTCAAAAACGGATCAAATAGCCTTTACATTATTAGATTGAGGAATGGGATCAATTAATTTGATCCTTTATGAATCTATCCCAAATCTATCCATTTTACACAATATGTCCTAATAACTTGTCTTCTTCAACATTGAATACACTTTTTTTTAGGATTTAAAGAAATCTCAAAATTGAGGTACCTCTAAAATATGGGTTCGCAGTGATTAAAATTCTCTATTTTTGGAATGGGTTATAATAGAATCATAATAAACCACCATTCTCAAGTCAATGAGGCTAACAAATTCTACATAAAAATCCCTATAGAATGTAGATCTTTCATTCTTGGCATTGAAAGAAATTCTAATAGATATGTGCATTCCCTAAGGAATGTTGAAAGTCATCTTACGATAATATAAATATTTCACCACAACTTGGTCATATCTTGAGAAACCATCCATCATGGATATGAGTTCATACCTAGCCATATTCTATATTAGATGGTCCATGCTTGGTAGAGGGTAATTGTTCTTTAAATACTTGATACTTACTTTCATAAAATCCAAGCATGGTATGATGTCACCATTCTTATTTCTTGTAAGGATAATTTTTAACACATAAGATGAGTGTACAATAGGATTTTAAACACCACCATATTTTGGTTTCAATGTTATATCAATTGGTATTTATTAAAATAGATTAGTGTTAGGCTATAGAAAAGTAGTATGCTAGAACAAATATTCTTTGTATGATTTTAGATCATCATAAGACCAAAAAAAATAGTACATATGCTTTATTGAAAATACAAGGAGGATTCAGTTTTCTATTATTTTTAACTAATTACCAATAAATATCACTTTTGGAGATGAATAAGTGCCTAAATTCATGCCTTCAATATCATCATGATCAACTAGTTTATTTTTTAAAAAATAGCCTAATGCATGTCAGATGGAATTTTAATGAAAAAAGCCCTTTGTGGATGCTATTAGTCTTTAACTATATCTTTTCTACATTAAAAATGTATTTTTCCATCATATGATCCTAGTCGGCTAGTTACTTTTCAAATTTATCAAATATTTTAGAAACTTGTATATTATTATCTGATCTTTTCTAAATATTACCAATTATAAATGTTATTAGGAATTTTAGATCATGTGAACACTTAAACACTATAATTAAATCTAGGTGAGAAAACCAATCAAGATTAAACTTAGAAACCAAGACTCCCAATATATTTATTGTATCATTGTTGGATATGTTAACCTAATGGATACCAAATCCGTCAAGTATGTCAATGGTATCCTAAACTATATTTATGTATGTTATTACCCTCTTATAGATTTTATTGCATAATTATATGTTTATTATAAATCAATGAGTTTAGAGTATCCATAAAACTTGAGGAACCTTATATCATTTTTCAAATAATTTTTTTATACTAAAATTAATACCTTTTTTAGAAAATATTATTTTTACACTAAAAATTTAACTTCAATGAGAATATAAACTACTTTTCATCAAGAGATGTGAAGGAAACACCAATACCAAACCCATATCATAAATATGCACCATCAAACTAAAAAATCTAGATGTAAGTAGATATAGAACAAAAACATGTGAACAAGAAGTGATACCAAGGATGTTTACTCTATCATTATAATATCCTATGGGTTGGATACCAAAACTATAGAATGTTTCCCTTAGGAACAATAATCAAAATAAATACAAGGTGAACAACATGCATTAGATAAAGAGGTAGATCATGTGATCATTAAATGATATAATCGAGCCAATTGATAGGAGATGGAACCTCCTATTCTTCATCAAGCTTACTAAAACCTATTTGGGATCTTTAGATTTGTGACTTATTAAGGGGATTTGGGATCTTCTAAAGTAGGTCACTTGCATTGTTCATTTTTCATTTTATGATCCTATTCTAACACACTTGAATAGGATTGATTTGCATTGCTAGAGATATCAATCTTAGACACACTTAAGGCTAGGATTGCACACACACTTCATGTTTCAAATTTTAATTCATCATCAAGGTTTAATTACCAAACTTGGGGTTTGACTGAGGCAAACCCTATCTGCCAATAAGCTTCAAAATTTGTTTTTCAAATTATTAGTAGATTCAGATCTAAAATCAGGAGTTTCAAGTTGCAGATAAGGAGTGCAGATCTCAAACTTAAAGATTAGATTTAGAGTTTTCTGTAAGATCTTAATAGGACCTATTTGCCACTTGGCGAATGAGTCCCTATTATGGATTTAGGGATAGCAAATTTTCATTGTGTATAAGCTTTATTTCAAGATTTAGAGTTCCCCAGACAAGTATACCAAGACCCATTCACCACCTACAAAATGAGTCCCTGATAAAGTGGAAGAAACAACAAGATCTGATCAAGTCCACATCATTCTCTATTCACTATTTTTTCTCCAAAAAAGATATTGTTTCTTTCAGTCTTGTATTAGATTCATTCATTGCATTTGGTAGACCTAGAATTAGGGTTAATTTACTAGTCCAATTTCTACTCCCCAAATTGTGATTTAGCTCACCACCCTTGTCTTTGTATAAAGGAGAGATTGCAAGATCCCCAAGTCTTGACTTGGCTCACCTTCTTAGGTTGATAGTCACTTCAAGGTTTAGGATCTCATTTCTAGAGTCAAATTATAGAAAAAAGGGTTAGACATCATAGCCCCCTTTTTCTATGTTTCACTAATAATAGAAGATGAATCATTGAACATAATCCATTTTATTAATGAAGCCTCTACACCAAGCTAGAATATTAAGAACATTATTGATAATCCTTGGTCTTTTATAGAATTTCAAGGAAATAAAAATTATCCACACCTACCATGAAGGCAATGGTAGTCTAGACTAGTTTTCAAATAGGGATATTTTAGATGAATATTAAATAAAATTTATGGGTTCTTTATACTTAATTACTATTTTTTGCTATTAATTATTCACTTTTTTTAATTCAAGGTGTAAACGCTTTTGAACCGGGGCTATGAACTGAAACACAACCATTCAACAATACCACCCCAATGGGGTTTGAACCTTGGTGGCAAGAACAACAATGCCACCTTTAAACCATCACACCATGTTAATACCGACAAAAACTATTCACTTTAAATATGAATAATTTCATCATTATAAAACTAGGGTCATGTCCATGAATATTTTCAATAGGGAAGAAGAGAATTATACTAATATTTCTATCATTTAAAACTAACGGGAAATATAAAATTGAACTATATAACCTTCTTTTTTTTATTTTTCATAAATTAAACCTCTTTTAATATTGATATAAATTCAAGTTATAGAAAGGAACATTAATTATTCTACCTCTCTAATATACTACCTTGGTCAAGCTCCTCATAATATCTAATAATTCTTGTTCCTCTCTAGAGCTAGCATGAGAAGTTATTTTTATTATGCACCTAATACTTTTCTAGAGTGGAGGGATGCTTACTTTCCTCTAGTTGATGCCTCTTCTTCATAATTAGAAATAATTATTTCTATATCTTGATGCAGGAGCATCCAGTGGTGTAAGGGCAATCCTACATCACCCAAAAATATATTTACTTTCATTTAGAGTTTTGTATATTTTTTTTTGCATTTCTGGATACCCTTTTCGTCGAAGAAGAATTCCCAACTTTCAGAACTGTTTTTCTGCTTTTTCTGCTTGATTGCTATTTTTAGCAAGTATGATTTTGAAGGCGTGAGGAGACAAAAATTTAAGGGAAGCTTCAGGACAGAATAATAAACACTTTGGTGAAAGAATCAGGCGAAGATCATTCCCGGTTCAAAAGTTATTCAAATTTCAGTTTCTGTTTTTTGCCCTACAAAATCTTCGGAGCTAATTTTGAGGGACTTAAAGGCTCCGGATGGGCCCAAAAATTGGCGGATAATGAAAGTGGTTAGCCTTTAAGCCCCATTTTTTAGCACTTCATTTTCGCAAGACCTTTCTGAAAAGGTATTATCATTGAAGATCCGATAGTTAGATCTTGAGTTAGGGCTTCCGGAAGATTGTGCATAATTAGAATGTTGTTTTTGGCTCCAAACGAAGAATTGGGCTATTTATGGGGTAGTTTCTGATTTTTGTGAGTAGTTTTTGGGAAAGAAGATCGCATGTTGCGAATAGGGGAATTTCTGTAATTTCTTTTTTATAATTTGCATATATTGCAGAACTCGAGGATTGGAGATCCTCTGCATGTAAGAATTTCATACTTTGAAAATAATAAGATTTGTTAGTTTTTTTTTTTCTGTGTAATTTTATGTGTCTCAGGTTGCACCCTCATCAAGTGGTATCAGAGCGGGTTTTCTTGAGCGTGTGGATAGATCACCAATCGTGAGGCAGTTCGCACCAGGACTATGGTTGTGGGTTCAATATATTCAAGATGCCTCCAAGAGTGGTGTGTGGTAGGCGAGGTGGTGCCAGAAATGCTGGTGGAAGAGATCCATTAGCGGCCGAGGGTTTCAAAGCCCTCCAGAGACAAATTAATGCATTACAAAGAGAGTTAAGAAAAGGGATAAACCCGAGAAGGGGAGAAGAAAGTGAGGATGAAGAAAAGGTAGAAGATTCAGATGTAGAAGAGGAAGAAGAAGCTATTGATCAAGATCAAATGCGGCTGATAAGGGCCATTTCGAAGATCGGAAAAAGACCTAGAGTAGAAGTTCCTAGTTTTTCCAGTAGTTTGAACCCGGAAGAGTTGATTGATTGGATCAACGAGTTGGAAGAGTATTTCGAGTATGAAGAAGTAGAGGACCCAGATCGGGTTAAGTTTGCAAAAACGAAGCTGAAGGGCCACGCCAGTATCTGGTGGAAAGAGGTCCAACTAGAAAGAAATAAGAGAGAAAAGGGAAAGATCACCAGATGGGATCGCATGGTGGAGAAACTGAAGAAGCAGTTCATGCCAATGGACTATGAGTTAGATCTATTGAAGAAATTGCAAGGGTTGAAGCAAGGAAGTAGATCTGTGAAAGAATACACGGAAGATTTTCACAAGATAATCATCAGAACGTGACATGCAGAGGCCAACAAGGAAAAGGTAGCTCGTTATCTTAATGGGTTACGGTCGAGCATTCAAGAGGAGATAAGCTTGGTCAGAATGGCCACCATTGAGGATGCTTACCAATTTTCGCTAAGAGTTGAAGAGAAGTTGAACAAAAGATTTGACAGTAAGCAAAAAGGACGAGGAGGTCAAAGCGGAAGGGGTAGTAGAAGATCTTTTGGAAGCCGAAATGAGGATGAGAAGAAAAGTGAAGATGTGGGTACCAGTCAAAGCCAGAGGAATGATAACTTCTACCGCCCATGTGATCAGAATGGTGATGATCAAAGAGGTAGAGGACGAGGAAGATTTGAGCAAGGACCCGGAAGGGGTGGTTTCAGAGGAACTTGTTTTCGATGTGGTGAAGAAGGGCATCGAGCCTATGAATGTCCACAATACCAAGGAAGGACAGACAAAAGGCCAAAAGGTCGTGCAAGGGTTGCACATGTAGATGAGGAGGCTCAATCTGAGCATTCAGATGATGCTGAAAGGGGAGAAGCCCTAGTGGTTAGAAGAGCCCTAGTGATTGAAAAGAAGGAGCTAGAACAAAGGAAGAATCTGTTTCGCACAAGGTGCAAGTGTGAAGACAAATGTTGTGATGTCATTATTGATGGTGGGAGCACTGATAATCTAGTATCAGAAGAAATGGTTACAAAGTTGAAGCTGAAGAGGGAAAGGCATCCACATCCATATTGGATTGCCTGGTTGCAGAAAGACCACAAAGTTCTAGTCAATGAGCAGTGCCTGGTGAAGTTCAAGATCGGAAGCTATCGTGATGAGATACTCTGTGATATCATCCCCATGGATGCATGTCACATGTTGTTGGGGAGGCCGTGGCAGTTTGACAGGCAAGCTGTACATGATGGCCATGTGAACACTTATTCCCTGATGAAGGATGGAGTCTGCCATAAGTTGAAACCCCTAAAGAAGGCCGAAGAAAAGGTATGCAATAGTGATAGAATTTGTTATGTTGATAGAAGGAAATTTTTAGAAGGCATGAAACATGAGCATGTGTGTTATGCATTGATTCCTAAAATGGATAAGGAGGGTAGTGAGAAGGTTCCAGTAGAAGTTTCTAGGTTATTGAATGAGTTTCAGGATATTGTTTCTAATAATGTACCTAAGGGTTTACCACTAATGAGGAAGATCAATCATCAGATTGACTTGATCCCAGGAGCCAGTTTGCCGAATAAGGTAGCTCATAGAATGACTCCTATAGAAAATGAGGAGTTAAACAGACAAGTTGAGGAGTTGTTGAGAAAGGGTTTGATTCGAGAGAGTCTGAGTCCATGTGTAGTACCTGCAATACTAGCACCAAAGAAGGATGGGGAGTGGAGGATGTGTACAGACTCTCGGGCCATAAATAAGATAACAATCAAGTATAGTTTTCCCCTGCCAAGAATGGATGCTCTGATGGACTGTTTGAGTGGAGCTCAATACTTCACAAAGATTGATCTGAAAAGTGGATATCACCAGATCCGGATTCGAGAGGGAGATGAATGGAAGACTGCCTTCAAGACCAAAGAAGACCTGTACGAGTGGTTAGTCATGCCTTTTGGGCTAACCAATGCACCAAGCACATTCATGCGGCTCATGAACGAGGTACTGAAAGATTTCCTAGGAAGCTTTGTTATTGTGTATTTAGATGATATTTTGATATTTAGTAAGTCACTGGATGAGCATATAATGCATATTGGTAGAGTCTTTGAGAAGTTAAGAGAAGAGAAATTGCTGATTAATCTGAAGAAGTGTAGTTTTGTGAAGAAGGAGTTAGTGTACTTGGGGTTTGTTGTCTCGACAGAAGGTCTCAAGATGGACCTAGAGAAGGTGAAGGCTATTCTGGAATGGCCTACCCCAAGAACTGCTACTGAGGTGAGATCTTTCCATGGTTTGGCCAGTTTTTACAGAAAGTTTATTAGAAACTTTAGTAGTATTTGTGCACCCCTAACTGAAACAATGAGAGGGGATAGAAAAGAGTTCAAGTGGAGCACTGGAGCAGCAAGGAGTTTTGATCTATTGAAGCAGAAGGTGACAGAACAACCTATTTTGGCTCTCCCAGATTTCAATAAGGTGTTTCAGGTAGATTGTGATGCCAGTGGTTGTGCCATTGGAGCAATGTTAAGCCAGGAAGGTAAGCCCATTGCCTATTTCAGTGAAAAGCTAAATGTTGCAAAGAGAAAGTACTTTGTATATGACCAGGAATTTTATGCAATAGTTCAAGCATTAAAGAAATGGAGGCATTATTTGTTGCCGAAGGAATTTGTTATATATACTGATCATCAAGCATTGTAGTACCTAAGTAGTCAGGGAAAATTAAATCAGAGGCATGTGAAATGGGTAGAATTTTTGCAGAGTTATACCTTTGTTTTAAAGCATAGGAGTGGGAAGTCAAATAGGGTTGCAGATGCCTTAAGTAGGAGGCATACATTGTTGATAGAAATGCAGATTGAGGTGGTTGGGTTCAATGAACTCAAGACATTGTACCCGAATGATCCTGATTTTGCAGAGGCTTGGAAAGTTTGCAAGGAACCTGTGATAATTGACAAGACAAAGTGGTTGGATTTCCTAATTCAAGAAGGCATGTTTTTTAAGGGAAGTCAATTGTGTATTCCGAGGAGTTCCATGAGGGAGAATCTGATAAAGGAGAAGCATAGTGGAGGAATGGCAGGACATTTTGGTCGGGATTAGAGCATTTCCATTATCAGTGAGCATTATTATTGGCCTCAGTTATCACAAGATGTGAAGAAGTTTGTGCAGAGTTGCAGGGTATGTCAAATGGCTAAAGGAGTGAGTCAGAATACAGGGTTGTATCAGCCCTTATCTGTGCTAGAGAGGCCATGGGAGGATATAAGTATGGACTTTGTTCTTGGTTTGCCAAGGACACAAAGAGGGAATGATTCAATATTTATGGTGGTTGATAGGTTTTCGAAGATGGCACATTTCATCCCATGCCAGAAGACCCATGATGCAGTCCACATTGCTGACTTGTTCTTCAGAGAGGTGGTGAGGCTACATGGTTTGCCAAAGAGTATAGTCTCAGATCATGACACAAAATTTGTTGGATACTTTTGGAGGACCTTGTGGAAGAAGTTGAAAACAGAGTTGAAGTTTAGTTCTGCACACCATCCCCAAACCGATGGGCAGACTGAGGTTGTGAACAGAAGTCTGGGTAACCTACTGAGATGCTTGGTAGGAGATAAACCAAAGGGATGGGACTTGATCTTACCCTAGGCAGAATTTGCTTACAACAATTCTATCAATAGAAGCACTGGTAGATCACCATTCCAGATTGTGTATGGAAGTAGTCCAAGGACTGCTCCAAAATTGAGAAAGATGGACCAAGAGAAAAAGACAAGTGTTGAAGCTGAAGACTTTGCAGAACACATCAAGAATATGCATGAGAAGGTAAAAGAACACATTAACAAGATGAATATGCAGTATAAGGCTAAGGCAGATCAAAAGAGGAGGTATAAGGAGTTTCAGATTTGTGATGAAGTGATGGTCCACTTGAGGAAAGAAAGGTTTCCAGTAGGAACCTATAACAAATTGAAGATGAAGAGGTTTGGTCCTTGTAAAATTTTGAAGAGGCATGATTCAGGGAACGCATATGAGGTAGAGTTGTCGGATGGATTCAACATTTCCCCTATGTTCAACATCGCAGATTTGACAGAATATCATGAGGGTGGCACAGAGGAAGTACCAGCAATGGAACAGTGTGGTATTCCAGCACCTACTTTAGAAAAGGAGGAGATCGAAGAAATCTTGGATAGTCGTGTGGGAAGGAGTACTAGAAACAGGCAGTATGAAGAATATTTGGTGAAATGGAGAGGAAGGCCTGTGGAAGATTCATCTTGGTTGTCTAAGGTAGAGGTTGACCGTTTGGGTTTTCCTCAACCATCTGAGAAGTGACAGGGTCACTTTTCAAATTACCCTGGGTGTCTGATGCAAGAGCATCCAGTGGTGTAAGGGCAATCCTACATCACCCAAAAATATATTTACTTTCATTTAGAGTTTTGTATATTTTTTTTTGTATTTCTGGATACCCTTTTCGTCGAAGAAGAATTCCCAACTTTCAAAATTGCTTTTTTGCTTTTTCTGCTTGACTGCTATTTTTAGCAGGTATGATTTTGAAGGCGTGAGGAGACAGAAATTTAAGGGAAGCTTCAGGACAGAATAATAAACACTTTAGTGAAAGAATCAGGTGAAGATCATTCCCGGTTCAAAAGTTATTCAAGTTTCAGTTTCTGCTTTTTGCCCTACAAAATCTTCAGAGCTAATTTTGAGGGACTTAAAGGCTCCGAATGGGCCCGAAAATTAGCGGAAAACAAAAGTGGTTAGTTTTTAAGCCCCACTTTTTGGCACTTCATTTTCGCAAGACCTTTCCAAAAAGGTATTATCATTGAAAATTCGATGGTTAGATCTTGAGTTAGGGCTTCTGGAAGTTTGTGCATAATTAGAATGTTGTTTTTGGCTCCAAACGGAGAATTGGGCTATTTATGGGGTAGTTTCTAATTTTTGTGAGTACTTTTTGGGAAAGAAGATCGCATGTTGTGAATAGGGGAATTTCTGTAATTTCTTTTCTATAATTTGCATATATTGCAGAACTCGAGGATTGGAGATCCTCTGCATGTAAGAATTTCATACTTTGAAAATAATAAGATTTGTTAGTTTTTTTTTTTTTCTGTGTGATTTTATGTGTCTCAGGTTGCACCCTCATCATATCTAGTGTCGTAGCATTAAAATGGAGCTATAGAGTGAAGGGTTATTTTTTATTTTTATCCTCTATATTTAGCGCATTTTATTCTTCTATGAATGGTTTATGTATACACTTAAATTTGGTCTGGAGGATTAATTAAATATAAGTTATTTAATTAATAATCTTTAATTCTTCTAGATACTTATAAATAAATTAAATTTTTTATTGATATAGTTCACTTTCTCTAATTATTTATATTCTAAATCATTTTCTTCATGTCTTAATTAAATGAACAAAACAACAATCAAAACAGTAGCGAATCTAAACCAACTCCACCACCACAATGTAGAAAATTTACACCTTTGGGGCAATCACTTGAATCAACACTAAAATAAATTCTTGCAAAAAAACTCATAATGTTACTAGAGGCACAATATTTTGAACAAAGAGTTAAACCATCATGGTGGAACAATGCATATTACTGTGATTTTCATAGAAACAAAGGTCATAAAACAAATGATTGTATGCAATTAAAACATTTGGTACAAGACTTGATAGATAGACGTGACATATCAATAGAAGGACATAAAACAAATGATGATCATGGAGCATTTAAAAACCATCTACCCAACTATGAAAAATGAGAATCTTCTTCGACAAAGGGTGATTCCACAATACTAGTTTACAATTTTTGGGCAAACTGGACACTAAACTGGTTTTTTTAACTAAATCTTCACTTTCGAGATCCTATAGCGGCTAAACCATGAGGAATCTGAAGATGATGCAAACTAGTGATTTGTGAAGTTTTTTCTATAGAATCTAAATATATTTTTTTCAAAAAAATTGGAATCAGATAGCACTTTTCTTTTCATCTCCTTCGAAAACTAGTTTTTATCAATAAACAACAATTTTAAGGAGTGATTCGCACTGTATACAACATAACATTTTTTGTATTAAGGATAATTTTTATTTTTATTTTTAATTTATATTTGTAACTACGATATCTAACCAATTCATTTGGTTTCATAGTGTTTTATTGAAAAAAAAATCCTTAATCAAGTTTTGAAGTCAAACCAATTATAATTCAGACATAGGAAAATTATATACAACATAAATTTTTATGTATGTATTGATTTTTATTTTTTTTAATGGATCAAGGACATCAATACCCAGCCTGAACATGTTTTCCAAAATTTTATTTTGATAATCTACTATTTTTCCACATGTGCAGTACAAAGAGCTTAATTTTTAGTGAAAAACCTACATTCACAAGAAATAAAATATATATATAATATTCAAATTAAATTTAATTATAATTAAAATTCTTTGGAAGCTTATAATAAGGACTACAAACTTACAAAAATTAAATTTTAAATGAACTCATTTGATCCCCCAAAAGGTAAATCAAAAGTGGTTTTTTATCAACATTTTGATAGGTGTAAAAGAGACTCCGTTATAGGTATGGTTTAAAACTAGTGGGGTTCTATCCAAAAGGGCTTGGTCTAAGGTGGTTTGTTCAAACCCTCTTTAATTAGAATTCTTCAAATGGAACTTTTCAAGGATTAAATCATTATATTTTCTAAAAATATGTGATTTCAACAAAAATCAAGATCTCCCAGAAAGTGTAAGCCACTATTGTGGTAGCACCCCAAACAACAAAGGGAAAATTTTGAATTATGTCTATGATACTACCATTCATCACATTTTTGTAGTTGATAATAAAATCAATGTCAAGGACTGATAATATTGCCAATTCAAGTGGGACCAATTCAAAACGATATTATCTAACAATTTTTAGACAAAGACTTGACCTACAATATACTCTTGGGTTGACCTTGGATCCATGAAATGCAAGAAGTGACATAAACATACCATCAATGCTTAAAATTCCCTTACAATGGACAAGAGATCACAATTTCAACAGATTCTAATAATCCCCAATACTGCAACACTCTCAAAAAAATCCAAGATATTTTTGTACCACATAGTAATGAAGTTCTCACTTCTGCTTCGTCAAGTAATGAAAGCCAACATCCTTCTACTTCCTCAAGCAATGAAACCCAACTCAATTCTTTGTCAAAACAGTTTGAGAAAAAGATTTAGTTGAAAGATAAAGGTATGGGTGAGTATTCTTTTGAGTTGTCCTTATGTCTCTCATAGCTACTACTCCACAATCATATGGACAACTATCAACATCCAGACAACAATCTTCACAACCCATCACGATATTTGATGGTAAGTTTGTAAAATCAAGTACCCTAGCTGATGAATCTGAGGAAAAAGAGATTCTAAATTGGCTTTACAAAGATAAAGAATCCCAAGAAGCAACTTCCAATATACCAATAGAGCAATATGGTAAAGGGTCTGAAATCTTAGGAAAGATGGGATATGAAGGAAAAGGTCCTATTGTCAACTGAAAATAAGGTATTGTGGAACCAATCCAACCTATCACAATCAATGCAAAATATAAGGCAATATTAGGATACAGAGAAGAGACAAAATAAGAATCCACTCAGAAGGTTTGTGAACAAATCCTCTAGCTGCAAGCTAGTTCTGAAATAGACTCAAATGAATATGAATGGGATTCACTATCTGAAGAATCTTGTCAAGACAAGGAAATAGATGTGATTAAGAAGTATACACCCATACATATGGAGGGAAAGTTTTTTGGGTCTAGACCATTTGAATTTGGATCACTACATATTGATGGCTCTAGTGAGGATAATTAGACATCAAGAGAGATAGATTATTCAAAGGAGAGTAACATTATAGACCTTGACATTGCTAGCGAACACCTTGATGTTTCCATCCTGACCCTCACCACTTTTGATCTTGACCAATTTGATGATTCCTTACCTTTGATACATCCCAAACTCATTGACTAGGAACAAATCGAGCCTCTTGATATCCCTATCTTTTTAGATAATAACACCATTGTTAATTTCCTTTTTTCTGAAGATCAAGAAACAAGTTCCACCAATAAATTTTATAATGAAGCTTTGAACTCGGGGAGTGCCAAGTCTCTTAGCTGCAAAATAAATAATACGAAAAAATCAATCTAATGGTGAAAACCATGCAATGGCAATATTGGATCATGAAAAAGTAAAAATACAGAGTATATATCCAATGGTGAAAACCTCTTTGAGGCACTGAAGGATGAGAGATTTGAAACTCTTCCTAAGCATTATCAAGAAAGATCTTCAGTATTGGTTGAGCCTATGCAATCCATAAACATTAGTACTACAGAAATGACAAAGACCATACACCTAGCGGCATCAATGACAGAGCAAGAAAAGCCATTGAAGTTCACCAAATTTTTTGAAGAAAGACAAATAATTTTTTCTTGGTCTTATGTTGACATGCTAGGAATAGATCCAGATCTAATAATGCATCATTTATTGATAGCACCAGGAGTGAAGCTAGTAAAGCATAAATTGAGAAAAATGCATCCACACATCGCCCTACTATGAAAATCATAATTGATGAAATTATTAGATGTGGGGCTCATCCGGCCAATTGACTATGCAGAATGGATTTCAAACATTGTACCAATCTCCAAACCAGACAACAACATCAAAATATGCACAAATTTTAGGGACCTTAACAAGTCTTGTCTAAAGGATGACTTTTCTTTGCCCAATATAGACATCATTGTGGATTTAATAGTAGGACATACTATTCTATCACTCATAGATGGTTTTTCAAGCATTAATCAAACCAATATTGCACCAGAAGATCAACACAAAACAACTTTCACATGCCCATGGGGTACATTTTGTTGGAATGTCATGCCTTTTGGATTAAAGAATGCAGGAACCATCTATCAGTGCGCAATGGCAACAATATTTCATGACATGATGCACACATTCATGGAGGACTATGTGGATGACCTATTAGAAAATTCATTCACCAGGGAAGGACATTTAGAAATCTTGGATAAACTCTTTAACTGATTGGAAAAATTCAATGTGTGATTAAATCGAAAGAATTGTGTATTCAGAGTAACATCAACAAAACTCTTAGGATACATAGTATAAGCAAAAGGCATTGAAGTAGATCCGAAAAAGGTCAATGAAATCATCGAAATTCCACCTCCTAAGAAAATTATCCAACTAAGATCTCCACAAGGAGGATTCCAATCCATCAAAAGATTCATCGTGCAACTGGCGGACAAGTCTCATCCTTTTACTAATTTTTTATACAAGAATTTTTCTTTTAGATGGGATGAAAGATGTGAAGTTTCCTTTAATCAATTGAAACAATATCTGATGAATCCACCTATATTGGTATCACCAATAGAGGGAAAATCACTTCTACTCTACATAGAAACTACTAAGGTATCTTTGGGAGCTTTGCTAGCACAAGAAGACTCTACAGGAAAATAAAAGGCCATCTACTACATCAGTAAAATACTGAATGGCTATGAAATTAACTATACATTCATTGAAAAATATTATTTGGTAGTGGTGTTTTCTACTCAACAATTGTGACGTTGTATGTTAACACATACCATGAAACTCATAGCTAGGATAGATCCATTAAAATATTTACTCAACAAAGCCAATTTAATAGGAAGATTAGCAAAGTGGGTGATGATATTGAGTGAGTTGGACATTAAATATGTAGATAGAAGAGAAATCAAGGGCCAAGTAATAGAAGATCAATTAGTTGACGCATTATTACAAGATGACCATCATATGCATATTAAATTCCCAAATGCAGATGTCCTCACAATGAAAAAACAACATTGGATATTATAATTTGATGGGTCTTACACTCAACATGGATCGAGTGCTGGAATCCTATTTGTTAATCCTCAAGGACACACTATCCCAAAATCTTGTAGGTTGATATTCCCTTGCACAAACAACATGGTTGAATATGAAGCATTAATCATTGGTATCAAGGTAGCAATGGAATGGAAGATCATAGAATTACAAGTTTATGGAGACTCCCAATTAGTCATTAATCAGGTTAATGATGACTATCAAACAAAATATGAAAAACTGATGCCATACAGGAGAAAGATAGATGAATTCAAGAAATACTTTGTTGAGATCAAATTTGAATAAATTCCAAGAGTAGACAACAAAGGTGCAGATGCCATGGCAACCATTGCTTCTCTTTTACAAATACCAGAAAAATGAAGTCATTATGAATTTATTGTGGAACAATTTTTCACTCCCACATATGACAAGGCTGAATCCCACGTCGTGTGCCATCTATTTGATGTTGATTCTTAAATCTATGGAAGATTTATACCTATCTGAGAGATAATAACCTCCCACCTAGCCTATCCCAGAACCAAAAACACAACTTTATTCGTCAGGCAGCTCGATACACCCTAATAGTTGATACACTTTATCGACGAGATCTCGATGGTACTCTCCTTTGATGTCTTGAATGTGACAAATCTGAAACTTCCTTATGAGAAGTTCATGAAGGTATTTGTGGTACTCATTCAAGTGGTCTCACTCTAGCTAAGAAACTCCTACGCTTGGAATATTATTGGCCAAACATGGAGAAAGAATATTTTTAACTTGTTAAGAAGTGCAAGAAGTGTCAGGTCCATGGAAATCTCATACATGCACTGACTTAGGAGCTACAACCATTCACATCGACTTGGCCTTTCTATCAATGGGGAATTGATCTTGTGGGTAAGATTCATCCATCTTCCTCTAATGGACATAAATTCATAGTCGCGACCACTGAGTATTTCACAAAGTGGATTGAAGCTATCCCATTAACCATGATCACTGGTAAAAAAATTGCCTCCTTCATCCAGAACTATATTGTTTGTCGGTATGGTATCCCTAGCTCCATTGTCATTAACAATGGTAGACCTTTCAAAAACTAGGATGTGCAAGAACTTTGTGAAAAATTCCATATCCAACATTAATTTTCCACGCCCTATTACCCTCAATGGAATGGCCAAGCAGAAGCCTCAATTAAGACCATTTTGAAAATCCTGAAGAAAACTATCAATGATGTTGGACGTGACTGGCATGTCCAACTAAACCCTGCCTTGTGGGCATATAGTACTACCATCTGCACCCCTACATGAGCCACTCCATATGCCCTTGTTTATGGATCAAAATCAATTTTACCCATTGAGATTGAGTTACATTCACTCTGGGTATCATTGAAAGGAATCATTTCAGAGGAAGACTATCGAGTATCCAGACTACATGAGTTGGAATTGTTACATGAACGTCGTCAACATGTTGTTGATCATCTAAAATCCTATCAACAAAGAATGTCAAGGAGCTATAACCATAAGACCAAGAAAATTTTAGGTTGGCAACTTGGTACTAAAAGAGAATCCTCACAATCAACAAGATCGAGAAAAGAAGGGAAAATTTGAGCCTAATTGGCTAGGTCCTTTTGTCATTGTACCAATATATGGATCTAGAGCATATCAGTTATCTACACCTGAAGGGGACCTATTTGAAGAACCTATCAACAAAATTCATCTCAAGAAGTTTTATACATAACTCATCCAATGCATGGTCTTAAAAAGAAAAACTATCCAAAAAAATTTAAAAAGTAAAAAAATTTAAAACAAAAAATCAGAAAATCAGAAAAAATGCAATATAAACAAGTAGTGAAAACCTAGCAATAGGCGTTATTTCTGATAGATTGTCTTTTCCATCTATTGGAATGTGTGCCGGCCATCTGATTTTTTTTTTATCATTATGCATGTCCATCATAAAACCTCATGTACATATCCTAGGCATTGCGATCGTGTCTCATCGTAGCTTGGTGGTCATTGTGTGTATCCATAATAATTGGTTTGTTTCTCACTAGGTGCAAAATCTTGAACTCACTGGGGGCAATCTACTTTGGGCTTAAAACAACAAACAAGTAGCAGTAAGACAACATAGCAAGCACAACAATCACAACAAAACTCAACATTGAACGTTAATCATAATTTTAGAAAACCAACCATCCAAATCAACAAGATTCGAGGTAAAAAGAATTTCATTGGATGATATTCTTCTGAATCATGGTTTAATCAAGTTTTAGCATAAATGTTCAATTGTTTTATCATTGCTCTAGAGCAACTCAAGGATGGCATGGACTAGAGAAGCTACGATGGAGTATGATATTTTTCTTTGTCTAATGTATGTGAGTTGATCATTACTACTATGTAAATTTGTTGTGAGATGTGATCTACTAAACATCATTGATGACATTCTTGATTTACAAAGGAAAAGGATTAACTCTTGTTTTTTTTATGCAAGCAATACTCAAGTCATCTCAGTTCAATTATGCCTAGATGCTTGTATTGCCTTGCAATATCAAAAATCCATGGAAGTTGTACTCAGGTCATCATGGTCTAATTATACCATCGATGTTTGTACTAACTCTCAACATATCAAAAGCTCAATGATGATACCAAGCACAAAAAATCGGTTGACACGATGACAACATTGCATAATTAGATTTGCATGGTTAAGATAGATTGCATTCATATTAGTTTTTGCATGTGTATTTTAGATTTTCCAAGGCCGAAAATTTTCAAAATGATATCTCTCTGATTGAAGGATTGAGTACATTTGACATAAGAAAAACAAAAGGATCGTTCACATTTAGTTGCATAATCAATATCATATCATACATGGGTATGTGCGGGATCATCATGGAAAAAACAGGCGGCCCTTAAGTGGCGATGAAAATTAAGAAAATCAGAGTTAGGAAAATTGACATAAAAATTTGAATAAGTTATCTATATTATTTCAAAAATATGTAAGAATAGAATCTATAGTAAATTGAATGTAGTTTCTAAAATACTAGGTTTAATTTTATTTTTTTTAATCTATTTGGTGAAAATTTGAAATTTCAATGTAGTAGTACTTAAATTTCAGGGAAAAAATAAGAAGTAGGTGTTTGTCTAACCACCCTAACCATAATAAAATGATAAAAAAAATTTATAATATTTTAGATATAAGTAGAGGACTCATGTCCTAATGTGATGCATATTTTGTTGTAATTTTTTTCCAAGTAAATAATTAATTATGATTTTTTTATTACAAGTTTTTAAAAATATAAAAACTCGTATGTCTGACCACCTTAACTTGGTCAAAACTTCATGGAATTCATTTTTTTTTTTTAATCCTATAGTATGTGAAGCATATAATGTGATGCATTTTTTGGATTCAAAAACTATGATACAATTTGAAAGCTATAGATTTCTGCAATCAACCTATCAATCAAGACTTTAGTCATAATTCAAATAGAAAATGAATAATTATTTTTTATTAAATTCAAAGTAAAGCACAATTTATATTGGTGGAAAGATAAGAATCTCCTTTAAAAACCCTTTTGATTTCATCACTAATGGATTTGACCCCACTTTTCGACGGTCGTTCGTTGAAATTTCGACGATCTATTGTCGATCGACCGATGAATCGCACAAATCAGCCCTGTCACTCAATTTTTGTCTAAATATTGACGGACAATAAAATGTCACCCTCCCGACACCATATCGTTGGAACAACGATGCCCATTCCATTGATCACACAACGAGCAGTCGCTGGACCGTGGGCAGAATACTGTCACCGAAGCGTCGGAACAACGTCATACATTCGTTGGAACCAGGACGACAGTGTCGTCAGTCTAGTGATGAAAAATGTCTGGATCATGAGCGGGATACCTTCGCCAAAGCGTCAGAGCAGCGACATATAGTCGTCGGTCGAGTGACGAATAGTACCCGAAGCACGTGCAGCATACCGTCGCTGAAGCATCAGAGCATCGACATACATTCATCATGATGGAGATGACAATATCGTTGGTGTGGTGATGAACAATACCCAGAGCACGTGCGGCATACCGTCGCTGAAGCATCGGACCATCGACATACATTCATTGGGATGGAGACGATAGTATTGTCGGTCTAGTGATGAACAGTACTTGGAGCACGTGCGGCATACCGTCGCTGAAGCGTCGGAGCATCAACATACATTCGTCGGGATGGAGACAATAGTATCGTTGGTCTAGCGATGAACAGTACCCAGAGTACGTGCGGCATACCATCATTGAAACGTCAGAGCAACGATATATATTCGTCGATCTAGTGACGAACAGTGCCTGGAGCACGTGTGACATAAGAGCGTCAAACATGTGACGCAATAGGCAAGTCATTACAGAGAAATTTTGTCGCACTTATGACGAAATAGGCAAGTCATTACAATGAAATTTCATCAGATACATAGCAAGGTCATCGAGCGTTTTACAGTTCATCGCAATTTCGATGGAACAATGCAATTTTTTTATAAAAAAAAACTATTCGTTGAAATGTAGGCATATCGGGGTGACTCTGGGCGATATATAAAAGTAGTAGGAGGCTCCAAAGTGCATCCATAGGGATAATGACAGGACATAAGGACAGGTCAATCAAAGAGAGAAAGTTGATGTGCCAAGACCATGAGCATTTAATAGGGGTAGTAAAAGACAAGATGGATTGTCATCAATGCTTAGATTGGAAGACTTTATTATGAAAATTTAGATCACAATATGATTAACCCTGTTTGGACAAATGCATTGACATTAATGTCAAGAGTTAAGAGGCCATTCAACTTTGCATTTCAATAAATTATTGTATGCATTGAGTAACTATTTACAAGGTAGAAAAAGGGCAGTCATATGACTGTTTAAAATATCAAAAACATGTCAATTGTTGTGTTTAATTAGGCTTACAGAGGTAGGGATTTATCATTTTTTTCATACATCTGCAATCCAAGCTCTAGGCCTACATTATTTAAATTACTATGTATGAGAAATGAGCAATGAATAATTGTAGAATATGGAGACTATGGATGATATTATGATGGCCATATTTGATGTTGATCAACAATTGGAGAAAAATATAATACCTATGATGAGTCATGAGATCAAGGGGACTGTCATGGACAACAAGCACAACCTACGAACTGGATTCTAATTTTGCTAAAAAATAGAAAATCAAACTAGTGAATATTAAACTACACACTAGAATCTAAATTTGTGGAAAATGAGCAATTTGGTGAGAAAGAGTACCTACAGTGCATCTTGGATACTTAGCTAGTGTATTAAAAAATAGGATTGCAAACCCAAAATTATTCTCACTCTGGAAATTCAATAGAAAAATACAGAATGTTATCCTGGATACTTAGCACTTAGACAGTCAATAAAACAATATGAGCATGATTATGAATGGTTTTACCTAGTCCCACTCTTGATCTCCATGTTTGAGAGCCTTCTCTTTAAGACCCCATGAATCCAATTTGATCCATTGTTTCCAAAAGATATATTAATGTGTAAACAAGGAGCCACATTTAGACAAACTAGTTGTTGATTTCTTCTAATAAATTTAGAGACTACAAAAAGAAGATATCTAATGGGGATCATGTGGGCTTCGTAGAGAAAGCACTGCAATATGGCTTCGAGCAGCAATGAAAAACTTTGGATTAGCTTCACAGTAAATCCTAATAGCATGACATTGAAAGTTGCTCAGGTACTGGGTCCTGTCCCCTAGATTAAATTAAGGAAAACATTATTGTAAACACAATATGTATAGAAGAATATGAATGTAAAGGAAAATGGATATTAGAAAAACATCAATGTAAATAAAAGTAGTGTGAGCAGAAAATGAATCTAAATTGGTCTTGAACAAATAAAATCATACCCAATTAGCATTAAGTTATACTAACCTTGTAATCATTGCCATTGTCAATCTTGAAGGTTACCTTGATGCCTTTTGCAGAAACTCTCTAGCCATGAGGCAAGAGAAGGCGGGAAAACCAAGTGTATATTGATGACTTCCCGACAATCAAAAAGAAAGAAGTAACCAGTCAACCCTATTAGAACAGAATAATCTTATGAATTGATTTTATTTGTTTTGCTGGCTAATGGATAGTGGACCTAGTTCTCTTCAATTGAGATACTACTAAGATGTGTTGACTGGTGATTTTAGACTACTGATATTCTGCTTCAATCTCTATAAGTTACTTTTGTCTTAAATATATTCAAGATAACTCTACGAAAAAATTCCCTGATCTCTTAGAAATTATGCAAATTATTTTGTTAATACTTCTCCATTTTGATATTTTCTTTCAAAAATTCATAGAAAGATATGTAATGCCATATTTGAAACTTACATATTTTAATTTTATTAGTTCTGTAATTATAGTATATGATTCCAACAATTCTGAAACGCATAGGAAATATGCTAGATGAATGAAGTAAACTATGCAATTGGCAGGTGTAAAGCCAAATTCCTTAACCCTTGCTAGCATCCTTCTTTCTTGTTTTAAAACATGTGCTTTGGAACATGGCATGAAAATCCATGTAAGTATAATGAATAGGAGATTCTTGTGATCAGATATTATATTACAGTAAGTTGAATGAATGTAAGTAGAGATATTTTAGCATACCTACAGATGGTATGAAATTTCATGGTTAAGTGGAATCCTCCTATCAACAAAAAGATCCAAATATCCATGTATCTATCTCAATTGAGCCTCTAAACCCTTCAGAGTTGTCAAATTTTCCACTAACCTGTTATGCACAAAAATCAAATTTTAGAGACCACTAGAATAAAAATAAAAAACATTACATTATGATCCAAATTCACACACAACACAATGTTCATAGTGAAAAGTTAGCACTTTCTTTCATCTTTGCATATTGATTTGATGCTTCAAACGATGCATTTCTTATATTAAAAAGTGCATTTCTTACCTTATTGAGCTTCTCTTTGTTTTGAGAATAGTTTAATATTCTCTACTTAACAGGGCCAACCACGTGAAAGTGGAAGCTCATTTGGCCCGTCTCCCCCCCGCCCCCTCACGTCACTCTCAATTCCCCGTACCCAATCATATAACATTAATCATTCATTCATCCATTAATAACATATAACATTCATTCACTCATCTATTAATAAAATATAACATTCATTCATTAACATTTAACATTTATTCATTAACATATTCACATTCATTCATTAACATATAACATTCATTTTTTCAGTTTTTACATATTATCAAAAATATGGTTGTCAACTTGTCATAATATGATTAAAATCACTTTTTTTTGTTTCTTTTTTGTAACTAAAAAAAGCTGAAGTGGAGTATCGTTTTCAAAATCATTTGTCCCCCCTTCAGTTGTTCTGAGCTCTACTCATGATCTTAATGTATGCCTAGTTGTGTACTCACAATGTGGACGCAGCTGCAAGGGGGGGTCTGCTGCAATAGCAAAGAAATGTTAAATTGATATGTTTTATTATTATTGTTACACATATTTCATTAATTAAAAGAACATCAGAGTGGTGCTCTTTACCAGAATGGGCCACATCATGTTCCTGATATTGTCTTATAGCCTCATGCTTAACACCCTCTAAATCTTGATCTGGAGTTGAAACACGAAAGATTACATTAATTAATACACCAATTATAATTAAATATGTTCAAAAGAACATTAGAGTGGTCCTCTTTACTTGATGGAGCCACATCATGTTCCTGATCTTGTCTAGCCTAATCATGCTCAACGTGTTGATCACGCTCTACATGCTCTAAAGTTGAAACACGAAAGGTTACATTGATTAATACACCAAATGCAATTAAAGATGTTTAATTGTATTAATCCATACTGCATTTTGTATATCACATGAATACATCTAGTACCAGGATGCACACCATGACCTTCATCGACAAGTTGTGCTCCACCCTCACTAGGTTGCATTCCAGTGTCATGTGCAGTATTATCATTGCTTATCTGTGTAAAACAAATAGGCACACTATTATGGTAGAAATTAATATTGAACAGATTGCACAAGTATTCAATTTGAAATAAACTTTATTGATTTTATTTACCTGCATGTTGGATGTAGTGGAAGATTGTGTTTGCCCAGTTGAGACTCTTAGTTGTTCAGTTAGGGCTCCATAGCCTTGGTGGAAGCCAATCTCCAGGTCCTCTTCTATGGGCACTATGTTGAATTCAAAGCCCTGCATTGTTGCATGCAATCATGAATTTTTCTTCCATGGTGTGATAAAACCAAAATTGTTTGCAATTTATTATTTTGATGTAATATTTCATTTATTGATACTTACAAATCATGTGGTTGTTTTCATATAACCACCAAAGACAAGTTTGTGTTGCCCTTTTTTTCTAGTCTTTCCTTTGTTGCCTTCGATGTGTCAGGCAGCCTATGAAAAAATTGAAATATGTTAGATTAAGTAAAAAGAAAGAGTAATCAGTATATAATTAAATTGTTGATAGTATCACATACCTTGCTTGGCCCGGTGGTGTCTTTCCTTTCTTCTTTTCAGCCTTCTCCTTTCCATACGACACCAAGTCCTTCCACTCCCTTTTCAGAATCATGGGGGGATGCTCGTACTTTCTGTTCTTCTCTAAATGTGACCTATATTGGTCCCTCACATACTTTAGATAGGTACCAGCTTTCTTAAGGACCTTGGTTCGGTTGAATGTTTTATCACTGAACAACACAACTAAATGGTTAATGAGCTCATCCTTTAAATCTTGATTTTGGCTATTCCACCATGTACGTATGGTGGGCCCGAAGAGCTCCAATGTAATATCACTTAGATTTTTATAAAAAACATCATTTCCTACAAAATGATCATGGGATCATTAGTCCATAAAGAGTGATCAATAAGTAAATTTCAATTGGATTATAAATAATAATAATTAAAACATTTTAAAGTACCTGGGACCTTCTCTATCTTTATGGGAAGGAAATCCTCGGTCACCACAAATATGACCAGCAATGTTCCCATACTAGTAATACGGGAAGATCTAGGAAATGCTGCTAAAACATCACCAGTACTAGCGGCCTCTATATCCATGGGTACTGACACATGTGGTGGCATGTGTTCGCTGCCAGATGGTGCACTACCGAATGCCTGCATGGTATGTGTTGCCGACATTTCAGTTGACAATATAGGCATGGATGATGGGGCCGGATAAAGTGTTGTATGTGCAAGAAGATTAGGATTGACACTTGAACCATCCCCTACTTCATGGTAAACACTTGCAGTACCTTGATCATGGCCAGCAGCATGATGAGGACACAAATAATCTTGTAAAAACAGCACATATTTTAGTTCATGACATAAAAGAGTACAAAATATAAAACCATGAATGAACTTATGTTATAATTAAAGATCTCGTGATAGCTTACTTGCAAGTTATGTGCTCGCTTAGACAATAGTTTAACCCTTTCTCTTATCTCATCTGTTTGAGGCACTACGAATACCAACTTAAGGATTTCTTGATTGCATTTTTTTTGGGCCTTCCTCATCATATCCATAGGGTTTTTCGAAAATGTGATGTCATCATCACATAATAGTGACTCCACCTCCATATGGATGTTCTCCTGTACTGCTAGTGCCTTTCCCCGATCAGCCGACTGCAGCAAGAATATTAAAAACATTATTGAAATTAACCAAATAAACTCATGAAAAAAACATAATAATAAAACATTTCACTTTTATCTAATTTGTACAATTATAATGAGGTAAACTTGTCAGATAGAAGCACCTGAAGATGGATCATGATCTGTGCTCTGGGTTGGAGCCTTCCTTATATGATCAATGTCCCGCTATGACAAAAATTAAATCTAAAAAACATTACTGAAATGAAATCATTAGACTTACAATAAAAACATAGTAATAAAATGGTATATTGGAGTCATTAATTGGAGGTTGGGTAAAATGGTATATAGTACATACCACCCCCATAGTAATTGTCTTTGTATCTAAGTGATTCAAATTGTAATCGATTAGCAACTCTTCCCCTGCAATTATTGATTTTATCACACATACGAATACACGATTTCCCTCTCGTGCCTCAAATATACAATTGGGTTGCCTATTTGTTGACCTAGGTCGTGTACTATTTATAAACCCTGCAATATTCCCTGATGCTTTTGGCCTCTCATCAATGTACCTAGCCACTCCTTTATTTTGATCCTTATCTTTTAGTTGTATATAATTTGCTGATAGTGCATACCTACGCATACTTCACGTATATCGAACCAGCTGCATCCAATCTTTGTTACTATAACAGGGTCCAATAAACTCCATCAACTCAGTAACTTTTTCGTAACTGGCCTTTATGTCGTCCATGCAAAATAGGCCCAAACCATGTAATGATAATGGTGCTATGCGATATATCCTCTCGTTGACACAAAGATCAGTTTTTATTGGAGGAAGTTCCTTGGGTACTCATTGTTTTCTTAGATGTTTGTACCTCAAGGGCACCTTGATGTCACCTATGCTCTCATCATCATAAGAACATGACCCCCCTTTAGCAAGAAAAAATTTCATGCATTTATAGAGTTTTCTTCTAATCTTTTGACCTCTAGTTGGTCTCCCTCTTTTAGACCTACTGCATGTCTCACTTTCCTCTTATCTTCCAGAATTTCCCTCGCTCGAGGAAGACAAATCTGACAAATACCTATTTGGTGGTACTTGCACTCATAAGGATGTTGGATGAAGTTCTTTCATGGTGATGTGATCCAAAGGTGACATTATGATTAATCTATCATTTCATCGCTAGAATTTGACAGGTTATAAGGTAATCAAGTCTTGATAGATTGCAAGTTATTGTTACTACCGTCCAAATGTGTCCATCACAAATCAAATCTACTTAACGTTTTAACTCCCAAACTTTGTAACAAGTGTTAAATGTGACTATGGTCCACCAGTTACACAACCAAGGTGTCAAATGTATTCTCTAATTGTAATCAAAGGACTTTTTCTCTTCATTCAAGTAAATAAAGTTGAAGGGAAACACCACGAAGTGGTTTATTGGATACCTACATGGCTAAAAATAAAAGAAAATTTACACTTAATTTCCATATGTCTAAGTGGTTAACGGGGAGGGAGTGTGTACTAGGCTTGGTAAAGTCATCATAATTTTATCAATGTTCTAATTCTCTATGACAAGGTTTCAACATCTTCAAATAGTGAAAGTTAGTGCTCATAGTCATTTGAAACAACAACATTTTGATTATGTATGATGGTAGGATTTGATAACTTAAAAGAATTGGCTACCCAACAAACTTAAAGTTAAAAAACTTTTTCAGTTTAAGGGGTTAGCACTTTCTTTCATCTTTGCATATTGGTTTGATGCTTCAAACGATGAATTTTTTATCCCAGTTCTATCATATTGTATTCCCATCCCATTACAATTGTTGGAGGAGTTGATACCAAAATTTCATATCAGATACCACGTTCTTGAAGCAATTTTCTGTGTTTTTACAATTTTTCTGAAGTTCTTTTGTGTTGTATGGATCCATACAAGCTTGAAATGCTCTGAGATCATTGGTGTAGATAGATATATGTGTTCCCTTTCATTTTTATTTGTTTTGAAGTTCTCAATAATTGTTTTGTGGGATTAAACAATCAAATACAGGGACTGCCCTATTGTGCTTGTGTAAGGGTTTGAGGGCTAAATAGAAATGACATCCACCAATCCACCCACTGTCTTGGAACTGTAACTCAGTGGATTGGTGTGCATCATGGTGGATTTGATGGAGTTTCAAATCTTGTTCTTTGAATTCCATTTATGTTTTTCCCTTGTCGTGGCTTGTTACATTGTTTGGGAGGAACCTAAGGTTGGGTACGTTTTACCTTGGCTTTCATAAAAATCCTAATGTTCCATGTAAAAGCTTGGGTGAGATATATTCGTCTATTACCTTTTTGGAGTGGGTATTAAAATGAATTATGTCTCATTTTTTCATCTAGGTCGGGCCCCTTTTTATAAATTGAGTTAAATATTTTCCTAACTTTATTACTTCCTAAGTTTAGGTTGGCTCATGCCCTATGTTATTGATATTAGCCCAAACCTAAGGGGAGGGTTAATAATCAAAAGACCTTCTAAAACTTCAACAACATAAGATACAAACTTGACTGTAAATGTGGCCAAATTGGCCCAAAAGACAGCTGAAAGAGAATAAGTTGAGAAGAAAAGTTTGATGGAGAAGTATAACACCATTATTGGAGACTATAGTAGAATGCAGCAAAGGAGTGTTGAGCTGAAAAATGAGGGAGATAGGTTGAAGTACAAACATGTGGAGGAGTCTTCTAGTGCTCTTGGTACCCTAGCCATGCATTCTACATCAAGATTAGTACCTCCAACTTCTCCAATTGTTACTACTCCTGGGTCCCCCATCCAGACTCTTGCTCCTAGTCCTTCATTAGAGTCAGTTGAAGAGGAGGTTGAGTACTCTATAGATCCCACCAAATAGCAGATGCTTAATAAGATTAGAGAGCTATAGGCAGCTCTAAAAGCAAGTGAGAAGGGAGCAGTTGCCAAGAAAAATGAAGTTGTAGACACAATTTTTAGGCATTTGAATTAGGGAGTTCATGGTAGATTACCATCAGTTTATTCTTTATATTCTTTATTCTTAGATTCAATAAGAAACAATACTAGGGATCAAGAATTAGTTTTTCTTTTATTTGAGAAGTGGATCCCTAGGGCAAATGACCTAGATGTTATGTATAAGGCCTCTAGATTCGATGCAGACAACAGGGCCCAATCATTAAGGCCTACTCAAGTTTTTGTACAATCACTACAAGGTTTTCAAGCCTTACCTGATGATTTGAGTAGGAATATTAAGGAACTGGTAAATAATTTTGATGACTAGAGTGGCACGTCTGTACCAGATTTACAGGGACTGCCCTATTTTGCCTATGTAAGGGTTTGAGGGGTAAATAGAAATGAAATCCACCAATTCACCCACTATCTTGGAACTGTAACTCGGTGGATTGGTGTGCATCATGGTATGATAGAGGTTCATTGCATTTAGGGGTCTTTTAAAGAAAGAAACTTGGCATTGAATTAATGCCCTAGGGCTGACAGGGGCAATTTTCTTCTGAATTTGTGGTTGTTAAGTCAGGGTTTATGAATTTGATGGATATTTTGGTAGTCATGGTGACACTATTTGATGGTCCAATCTCTACTTCGAAACAAAAATATCTCTAACAACTCTAAGAACTATAATTGGATGGCATTAAAGGAACCTTCATATGGATCTTCTAATGAAGGACCTTTGAATTAAGGTCTTCATTTGAAGGTCCTTCATGCCAAGGTTCCTTTTATAAAGCATTTTGGACATGAAATATTTAAAATAAAAAATACCTTCATTTGAAAGTTTTGACATGGCATCATTTTTGAATGAAGGTTCTTCATTCAAAGGTCATGATGACATCACCTTCAAATGAAGGTTTTTCATTAACTGGTATTTTGTAATTTTGAATGTGTGATAATAATTTAGGGTTGAAAATAAATCCATTTGAGCCTTTTATAAATGAAAGGACATTTGATGCAATCATATGTCTTGTCAAAATTTTAACTTAATAGTAAGGGTATCATGAGTAGTTTTTTGGGCCCATTCAACAATCTCCGATGCAAGGATTGAATTGTCTAGAATGTATCTACTATCAAGAAAGCCAATTTTTTTACCTCTATGACTATAACTCAAGCAATAGCTTTAATTTTGATGTCAATGATATTTACAAGGATTTTGTAATCTAGGTGTTGAGAAGCATAATTGGCCACCATCGTAGAAAAGATTCTTCATTCTCACTTTTAGGTGTTAAAATTTAACAATACATAGATTGATAAAAGAGCCCAAAGAGCCTTTCCCCATGTTATCCAAGTACACATAACAGTGGTCTTCTCTTATACAGTTGGACATGATTTCAAGAACTTAGCAAGGAATTATTCATTTAACCTAAGGTTTTCTCATAATGCCATCATTGGAAAAGTATGATCAAATTCTTCTATTATGAAGAATCTGTCTATGTGACTCTAGTAATCACTATAAAAATTTGAAAGACTAAGCTATTTTATTTTTTCTATCTTATCTTATACCATTTTATGAGAATGGGGGGGCCAATGTATGAGAAGATCTTTGGAAACTAGGCATGAAAATTGTAGGTTAAAGAGAATGGGGGTGCCAAACTTATAGTACTCATTGTCCCTTGGTCGTCGATTTTCCCTGAGTGCCCTCAACCTCGTCCTCGGTGCTGGTATTGACCTTGTTTTAGCTCCAAACTCTTCGTCGATGCTGGTATTGACCTTGTTTTCACTCCTCCAAAATCTTCCTCAGTGCTAGTATTGACCTTTCACTTGTCCAACTTGATGAGCTACAACCTGGTTTAGTTAGGTTTTAGAGTATGTTAATTAAATTTAAAATTATGGCGCCATTGAGAGTAGTGAATATAAAGCAAGAAAAGGCTATTATGGCGCCATTTAGAGTAGTGAATATAAAGTAAGACAAGCCTATTATAGTCATGAGTGAAATAATAAAACTCCTAGGATACTTTGTGAAACCATTTTCCTTGGTTAAAGGGAGGCCATAAAATATTCCTTTGGATTTTTTCAATCTTCAAATATGAGGATTTGCAAGGTTTTTAGCAACATGAGTAATGGAAACGTGTGAAACAAGAATTTTTGAGCACACATGGAATCTCCTTGCCAAAGAAATGGGCTTCATAATTTAATATGATAATTTTTCTCAGCTCTAGAAATGATATGTTTCCTTAAAGAGGAAGGAGAAACCTAAAAGGTAAAAGAGATGCTTAGGAATCTCAACACTTCCTTATGATCAACCCCCTTCTATCCATAGGAATTGAACCAATTGGGCTTGGCTAAGAATGATATCCTATAACAGTGATTTTTATGCCACTATATATTTGACCTTAAATCTTTCCAGAAAATATCTAGGCATTGAATATCCTAAATAATGTCACATTTTTCCTCCAAGAGAGTGAGAAAGGAGTCATTAGAAAAATGGCCATTGAATAGTTGGGCTAGTGATGGCAACGTTGATAATGAGATGGGTGGTCATAGAGGTAGCCTACAAGCTATATTTGGAAAAAAAGAAGGATAGAAGCCATCGATTGGAGTAGTGAATATTGAAATTGGTGTTTCCTTGTCCAACAAAGGGTCACTATGAGGAATGGTGTTGGATTCGGCATTGGAATTTACTCTTTTCTTCTAACAAAAATGGTGATAGGCTAGATGTGTCTAATACTAGAAATATTCTCCCCTTCCTCCCATGAAAAATTTTATGGGAGAAGGAATACATGATACTTTGAATTGTAATGAAGAGTCAATGCAAAATAAAATACTCCCTCTACTATCATACATGTTTTTGGGTTTATTCTTTCATTCTTCACGCTTGGAAAATTGCTCATTTGGAAATGGATTAAACAAGTGGAAAAACTTGGGCATGCATATGATCTTATGAATTGGAACCTAAAGGGAATGTCGTCAAAGGAAGATTTCCCATTTCTAAAACTTTGTTGTTGAGGTGAGTTTAATAATACTATGGCTCGTTGCACCATAGAATTTGTTAGAGGTTTCCTAATATGACATCTCTATATGATCCTTGCTTAATTAGTTGTTGGCTTTTATCTTTTCCTTTTTCTATTAATGACTTATTATATGATTGCATATATGATATTTTTAATGTCATCGAGCCATATCAGTCTATACGAAGTTTCTTTACTTCTCAAAGTATTATCAATAACCTTATTAATGAAAATAATAAAATTGTCATTTAATGGGTGCTTGGGGAAGGGTATTGAGTTTTACCCTAGTGATAATTGTTGGTGTCTATGTATCATATTTATTTGGCTCAAGAGGGGTATTTTTATCCCTTGTGATTATGTTTGAGGAAGTCTTCAAATGGATGCTATTTCCTTCAACCAAATTGATGTCATTAAATAGTCTTGTTATGAACCCCTTGTAGGTTGCTTGGATAATGTTAGTATTGATAAATTTGGTCCTTCTAATTATTATGCCCAAGCTTCCATAAATATGCATTTACTTAAAAATAACGATATAGTCACTTCAATCAAGTCACTTATGGTTGAGAGGTTTCTCCATGGTATGATCATATGAATAGGTTAGTTTTGCATGATAGTGAATAAGCCTCAAATTTTTGTGAAGTCTATTATCTTAGGTGAATGCTTGTGTTTTCTTCCTACTAAGTTCTAAATGTATAATATTTCTTATTTTAATATTTTTTGCAAGGGTTTAGATACTACAGGGGATATATGATGCCACACTAAACTCACATCCCCTAAGGAGGTGAGAAATAATGCCATACTATGACATTTTTTTAAGAGGGTAGAATTGCTCCCTACTTTGATTCCCTATGTTGCTTTGGTCAAGTCCTTTCAAAATAATTTTCTGCTTCATAAAAGGATAAAAAGGTTATTGTGGGTGGTGTTAGATTTCTTGTTTCAAAGGAAACCATCAGAGCTACTACTAGGTTGAATATTGAAGGTAGGAAGGTCATTAATAGGGTAAAATGATGAACACATAAACCATCAACCAAATTTTGAAAAGGGGAGAACTCATCGAATTATAGAATGGTTTTGAATGATGAGTTTAGTAGAGTGCCAATTAAGTACTTCATTGTTGAAGGTAGTTTTAAATGTGTTTTTCATTACCATTTCTCGCATGACCATCTTAAACATAATAAGATTGCTTGTTTTCTTTATTTTGTCCTAAGTTCTCTTAAGTGTTTAGGAAAGGAGGTCTTAATGGATAAATTTGTGATGCCTCTACATGAGGGGTTAATTTTTAGACTCCATAAGTCCACCTTGCTATGTTCTCTTAGAATTTTGTTAGCTCTCTTATTTCAAAGTCTAATATATTCCCTACCCCTATTCTTATCAAAGCTAAAGGTGGGAATCTTAGTGATTTGTATGATCCCTCTCCTCCTAAGGGTAAGATAAAACCTATCAAAAATTCTTCATTCCTTGTCAAGAATAAAAATTACATTTGATGATGTGCCTAGTAAAGTGGTGGAGGGAAATCTTGAGCTTGGTAAAGTTGTGGCTGATTATGATGACGTAGGTTGCCCTAATCTTTTTGCCATTGGTTCTCTATTGAAAATTTCCTCTCATATCCATGTGGACATTCCTAGTGATGTTGACATCTCCAAGACTAAGAGTAAAAACCCTAAATTTTAGTCCTCACTTGTGGGCAACAATGACTAAGGTTCTTATTGTTGCTACTGTTAATAATAAGATTGCTATAGGAAAACCTTTTAAGGGGAACCTTGTAAGAAGATCTAATAGGTTGGTGGCCATAATTTCTATTACCCCTAGTACTACACCCAACATAGAATTAGTTGTTTCTAACTAACAACAAAGGCTTTGTTGATCACAAGGACAATGACTGCATCAATAGTGGGAACAAAGAGTTCAGTCACTCTCAAGACTTCATGTAAGAGGAAGATGTTTCTCTTTCCAATGATTTTGGTGTCAACCTTTTTTAGAAATGAATGCTCTTTATGAAACTAAGTCTTCTAACATAGGAGATGATTGAGAGGTTGAAAATGATGTGAATTTAGTCCCTAGAAATGATATGGTGGCCATGGATGATGTCAAGGGTAAAGGAATTTAGGTGGAAAATAAGTTTGATCTTGTGCATTTATGTTCTCATTGTGGCCATAACACCAATTCTATTAATTATTTGGAGCAAATTCTAGAAACTTTGGAGGAAAGATTCAATAATGTGCTTAATTTTAGTAATAAGGTGATCCATAGGTTACTTATATGCTTCTACTCTAGAATGTTGTGTGGGAGTTATAGAAAAGAAGGTTGAAGGGTAATCTTGATAGTCTTGTTTTAAAGAAGGATAGAAAGAAATACGCTAAGGATGATATTTTTTCTTTCCTTTTTGAAGATTGGGGATATGTGACTCCCCAAAATACATGCTACAACTTGTAGTTTTTTCTTGTTGTTTGTTAGTTATTTATGTGCTATTTTTCTTTGTTCTTCTATTAATTATTTATAGTTAGTTATTTTTTGGTTTTTCTTTTCATATCCTCTGAGCTTGCTATGTAATAGGGTTGGGACCTTGGTTTCCCAATTTATATATAAAAAATAACCAAGTCAATTTATCTTTTGCAATTATTGTGATAAAGTGAGGATTTGGCATAGTTTAATAAGACACCTCACTATTTATTGCTAAATCTGTTGTATTTGCTTAAGATATCTTAGAAATAATTTATTCATGTGTAACACAATAGTTTACAAATATGGATAGTGATGCCTAGGTTGACTTATATTTTCACTTGGAATCTGAAGTAGACCTTTAAGAATTAAATTTGGAATCTAATAGACTATTTCAAGGCTTCATTAAACACATCAAAGATAATTATATTCCCTTTAAACTACCTTATAAGCTAAAATTAAGTGGCCACCATCGACAATCGTGTTCATTCATAGCAGTCAGGATTGCGGGGAATGGTCAAGATCAATTGATGGATGATTGAAGGTCATTAAAAAATCATTCCAACATCTAGCTCCCTCAATGACATGTCTGGGAACTAACCCATGTTGGCCCTGTTGCTGCATTCATAGGGTTTGGTATGTTGGGCTCACCACAAAACCCCTCACTTCATAGCTAGGGAAAAATGAGACTTCCTCACTCCTAATACTATGATGAACACCTGAGTCACTATGGGACTCGAGGCAGGAGCTACTTCTTTTTGCTCCTAGAAGGAAGAGTACTAGAACACCCTTTCCATTTGGTGTGAGGCTATGGACTCTCAATGCAACCTGATTGCATCCCTATAGTGCTCCTTTCCTTGAACAACCATACCTCCCTATATAAGTTATTAGTCCAAATACTAGACATCGGTAGGATGACACCGTACTCTAGGCTAACTCCCCCATTTCTGACTTCTCATCACCAGTAATAACCCATGCATAGGGACCTTCGACCCTTGATTTGCAGACTCTTCCTAGCCTGGTTAACATCTTGATGAGTCCAACTCACCTTGTAGAGTTTCCTTACCCTTGCCACCTACCTTAACTCGCCATGACTTGGCATGACTTGGCACTTCTTTATGCTCCATGCTGCTATTCCCATGCTACCCCAAGTAACTCAGCTTCGAAATTAGAACCTTGTTGTCCCAACTTGCCTTAAGATTCAAAAAATAAAAAAGCAAAGAAAAATACGCCTCGAAAATGATAAATCTCGGCATATATTATATAGATTATATATAAGGTATATAAGCTAGTTAAATCATTATAATATTGTTAAATCATTAATTATATTACAAATGAACACTGCTTTCAAATTCTTTGTTCTCTAAAGCATTGGTTCTTGCATTTGTTCTTGACACAAGCAACATCCAATCGTCGATTGTGGGATTGACATCCTTAATGTTTGTTAGAATTTAATGAAATATTTGTTGTTCTTCATTTTGTCCATCTTGTCAAAAAACACAACTTAATGTAATGACCATTTTTAATTCTTCCCATTGTAGCTTTTCTCACCTTTTGCTTTCATATGGAGCCATGTCATTTACTAGAGGTAATTGTGCCAAGTCTCCAACTAAAATCATGTAGATATGCCTAAATATAAAATATTTAATTAAATTGATAAGTATGAATTTGTATAGAAGGAACTATAATAGAATTGAATAAAAAATATTGTAATTTAAAGTTATCAAAGTTAGCAATTTTGATCCAAAACTCACCTCCAAAACTTTGGTTACTATTTTTTGGGAATGCTCATTGAAGCCTGGAATCTATGTTTTCAAGCAACCTCTCCCCAAAGAAACTCATTTCATCTATCAATATGTATATGACATGTGATATTTCTTCTTGGAAAGTTGTAAGTCTTGTCCCTTCTAGTTCATTGAAATCTCTTATTGGAATTATTCGCTTTGAATGAATGGTTGAAGCACCAATGTTGAATGTTGCAACTCTAGTAGGCATGAATAGAAGTAGAGGAGATTGTTTTGGAGAAGAATTATTTTCTAGTGCTAGGTTATGTTTTAGGTTATATAAGGTTAGGTTATATAGTGTTTGAGCCTAGCCTCAAACACTACAATTAGGGCCGAGGTAGGTTATGTGTTTTCTTTAGGGTTAGGTTTGGGATTAGGTTTATGGTTATGGTTAGAGTTTAGGGTAATGTCTAAATTTAAGTTTAAGTCATAGTTGATTATTTTCCCACAAAAGGAAATTAGATCCATTTTTTCTCGTGTTCATTATAGCCAACTATGGCTTAATCTTAAATTTATACCTTTTCTTGAAACCTAACATCATATCCCTAATCTAATCATAACCCTAACCTCAATCATAAGATTGACTCATACCCCGAACTTAACCCTAGCCCTGACAATAAACCTAATCCTAACCCTTGGAAACTAAACCATCATTTTCTCATTAATGTAACCCTGACCATAACTTTAACCCTAACACTATTTCTCAAAACCATAATCTTAACCATAACCCAAATCCTTTTTATCACAACCCTAAACATAAGCATAACTCTAACCCTAAACCCTAACCATGATCCTAATTCTAATCTAACCCTAACACTAACCTTAACTTACACCCTAACCTTAACCCTAATTGTAACCCTAAACTAAAGACAAATGCTACACCCTAAACTATAATCCAAATCTTAAACCTAGCCCTAACTCTAATCATAACCTAACCCTTTTTCTCGAAACCTTAACCTTGACCCTAACCCTCACCTTTATCCTATCTTTATAACCCTAACCACAACCAAAACTCTAACCCCAACCCTATCCCTAATTACCTAACCCTAAATATTTTTTCTTTTATAAATTAGTTGCATTCACTCTAATAATCCTAAACCTGTCTATAAACCTAACCCTAGCCCTATCCCTGGCCCTAATCCTAACCCCAACTCTAAGCCAAATATAAAAACAACCCTTAATCATAACAATAACCCTAAAACTTAATTCTAAATATAACCCTAATACTATAATCCCTAATTGTAATCCTAAACCCTAACCCTAATTTCATATCTAATCCCAACCATAACCAAAACTCTAAATCTAACCCTAACCCTATTTTCATATTATGTTCTCCTTATGATTGGTTGACTCTTATACTAAATCTGAGTGTTGTTTGTGTTTTGACAAGAGTAGATTAATATTTTTTTAATTTTTTATATGAAGATCAAAATTACATGCACATAGAATGAACCATAGTTTAGTTACAACACTTGGTCTCTTCAAAATAATCAGAGAAGATTAGGGAGAGGAAGGAATGCACACCAAACTACAAAATAGGGGTAGTTGTGGCTTTATTAGTTTTCTTTATATAGTCTACTTGTTTCCTATAGGGATAAATATTTAATCACTATACAAATGAAATATGGTTGATTATCTACTGAATATTGTTTTGTGTGTTTTGAAATGGAATATATCTATGTTGGAAAACAAGGATAGACAACTGAGAGGGGGGCTGAATCAGTTGTTACAAAATTGAAACTTATTTAACCTTATTAACCTTTAATCTCAGATCTGATAATTAACAGTGAAAGCATGAATCAACAACACATCAGAAACAGACATAACAACAAGATTTTTGTGTACAAACCCTATTAGGGGAAAAACCACAGTGGAGGTTAATCCACAATTTATACCCTGTTAAAAGTATAAAAGAAATGAATAAGGAATGCACATGCATTCAGGAAAACTGCCTAGAGCTCACTGCTCAAAGGGAAGGATCACTGCCTTACATAAGGTAATCAAATTAAATCCATCTGATGAGGTTGAACTGAGAAATTGGCTTCTTCAAAATCCTGATGACAATTTCAGTTAGGCACATAAATACTTCTTCATACTTTGTGTAAACTTCTTCACACTCTACTCTGCATTCGAATGATCTAATATTTATTCACATATCTCGCATACACTTCACATACATTATCTCTAAATGAATAAAACAATCACTCTTATATATCCACTTCATGAATTTACATTAACAACTCTGTCGGCCAAAAATAAATAATAGATGAATACAAACTCTCGGCCCAATTCATGAACAAATCTCAATGCGCACCAACCTAAATTGGTCACAACATAATGATGACCTAAAGCAACATCCTTGAACATGCCAAGCATTCAAAAATTAATCCACAAGGGTCTACAACATGCTACCACCATCATGTCAACCAAGAACATGAAAACTCGAACATGGAAAGGAAAAATATTTGATCAGGAGCACACTAATCAATGTGGACGTACCACAATTATAGAGTATGAGATCAAGAAATGTCAATGAACATCTCAAGAGCATACACAATAATTCAATTCACCAGAATTACATTCTCTTCTTTTAGAAACACCAACTATAGCAACAAAATAATTGTAGGAACACAAAAACTCATAACTCGCTCCAATCTTGATGCACACCTCTGAAACTTCCAAAGGATATACTAGATAGGCTCAGCAACAAACCCTTTAATACATGACTTCAGAATACCAACGTACAAAAAATTTCACCACTCTGATCTTCACAACTTCATAGACTATCTGCAACATATTTATTCTAATTTTCTCAATATCCTCGACATATACAACCTTTTAAGACATTAATGCTAATAGTGTTGACATCAATGAAAAACACATATCATGAGCAACACAACCACAGCATCCAACAATCTACATCTCTATAAAAATTGGTATATGCTAATATTCAACTTATTATCTTAATAATAGCATTTCCTAAACTTTTTATACTAAAAATTCAAGGTAGAGGGTAAAATGATTCTTTGAATTGGATACTACATAAAAATTTATGTGTTATAGTCATTGCTTCCATTGTTTGCATTTTCACATTAGGATACATAATTTTTATAATCAACAATCTTTTAATGTCTTGCCAAAATTAATATTATTAATAATTTCAAACTTTTATAAACATGTATGGAAAATAAGTACATAAATAAGAAATATATTGTAATAGTTTCTTCAACAAAGGATAAAAAAATTATGTGGACCATACAACGATTGTGGTGGGACTTAAAAAATTTACTACCCGTGTGGTATTAATGAGGGAGATCAATAATAATCCTTCCTCGCAGATCTCACATGATCAGATTAAAGGCCACTGAGGTTACTGCGAGGTCTGCAAAGAGGTGACACATTGCCTGGTTCTTGAAGTGATAGGGCTAGGTGGGAAATGATGTCCAATTGCAACCTCTTGTTTTCTTGGGTTGTGATTAGGCACGGTTCTCCTAGGGCACTGATGTGGATTTTCAAATAATTTTTGACTCAATCTAAGTCGTCTGACTTGCCATGTCCAATCTGCATTAACGGTTCAATTTTTCTTGGGTTCTTGTTCATCCACGTTGGGAGTTCTTGCTCTCTGCAGGTTGTTCTCATTAATGGCATGGATTTTTTTAGTGGATCCTCGCCTGAATTTCTTGCATGTGAACACTGTTCTCCTGATAAATGCAATGATGGGTTGTATGCCATGCCTTCACAAGCCAGGAATAATTTTTGGTGGCTACATCAACCACTAAAATGCTCTAATGCTCGTGCTACATTTGAGAAATTAATATTCTCACACCAATTAACTCTATAAATGCTCATTGTGTTATCTGGTATTATCATCACATTTTGAGTTGTCTTGTTTACAGGTGGTCGATTCTCTCCTATATTTTGTGAGGTGTTCTTTGCAATGGTCCAGACTCGGGGTGAGAAATTTTTAGCTTGACGGGGTACAACCTGTCCTTAGCAAGCCCGAGGTTGTCCATGATGCTAATTTTAAAGGGATGGGGAGCTCCAAGCCCCCACTAGTGTTGTCTTTTGGTTCTGATGGTGATGGGTCCAAAACTGACTCGGACTACCAACGTTACTATGCATCCATGACCGAGCTATTGGGGGTCAATGAAGATCCCCTCACAGTTGCCCCAATAACTATGATGGCATCGTGCCATGTTACCAGATCATGTGTTAAAGTGGATAAAAGGAAGTTGGTCTCGCTTCTTCCTAAAGCGAGGACCAGGAGCAGTCACCTCTACCGGGGCCGTGTGTCTTGCAAGTAGTTGTAGTTGTTGGGTGTGTTACTTTTGGGTGGTGTGTTGATGTGGATGTACGCATGCCTTCCACGCTCTTTTGTCTTTAGCTCCGGTTGGTTACAATGGTATAAGTGTTTTGATTCCTCGAACTGATTATGGTTTTTTCTAATGACGAGGAATGTCAATTTTAATTTCATTCTAAATGAAATTCAATTTTGGAATGAGCAATGTAGCCTATTGCTTTGTTTCTCTCATGTCCTATAAAGGAGATTTGATGGCTCATTGTTAAGGGTTGTTGTTTTTTTTGGGTCCGAAGGCTTAGAATAGGTACAGTTAGTGGTAATGTAGGATTTTGAAGGTATTATGTAGGAAATCATGTTGGGTTGGGAATAGTATGAAATAAGTATACTATGCTTTTGTAATTACTGATATCGAAAGAAATCTAAAAAAATTAAGACATTTTGCTCTCCTGTGTATGGGCCATGGATTATGAATGGATTTATCAAGGGTTTGTTCATTTAGTTTCAATGGTGTAGTTGAAATTTTAATTTGTTCTCTTGCTTTGACTTGATGAGTTAATCAAATGCTTGAACACAAATTACATGTTTATGGTTATATGCCCAGGATTCACTAAGGAGTATTGTTTTAATATACTGACAAATCTCATGGTAGCAAAGCACTATGGTGATAAGTTCAATTTCATCTGAATTATGTTTTATATGACTCCCACCCAATGGATGAGGCACTGGATAGTATTGGTAAATTCCTTTCAGGTATAGGACTATGACTCTAAGCATGGTGATTCAATACCCGGACATTTTAACAAATATCAATTGCTATCTCTTTTTGGGATATAGATCTTATGATAATTTTTAGTCTTCTTTCTTAGGGATGTCTGTTATTATTCTTTAATTTTGGCACAACTAGGGTAATGATTGTCTGTTAGTGTTAGTGGGGACTGCATCTGTAAGAAGAATTGTTCTTACCAATCATGAAACATTCTTATGAAAACACTTGGGATTACCCACCTTGGTTTCATAGAGCCAAAAGTGTAGGAGATGTCAGTCTTTGACTAACTCTTGTTAGTTGGCCACTAGCCTTTGTAGTTCTTTATAATGGAGGTTGGCTACCTCTTACATAATTGCAAATCCTATGTGGGAAAAAACATCAACATATTGTAATTAAGATATACACAAAATGGATCTACATTGAAAATTCAGTAGGAAAATTCTATCAAATACAATTGGTAGATGCAAAACCAAATAACTATGAAATTGTGGACTATAATGATTGTAGAATATATATATAATGGATTTTTTTAAAAGGTTTTAGAAACTTTCAATCAAATGCAATTGGTAGATGCATAGACAAATTTCACAGCCTTCACCAAAATCCTTGTCGATTTCCTTAATATGGGATATTTGGAACAAGGTATAGACATCCATCAAAGCATAATATGAAGATTAATTTTCTCAAATGTTGTGGTTGTAGACTCCATTTTGAAATCTATGTAAAATGTGGGAGGATAGACAAATATTGTGAGCCATTTGACAAAATATCTCGAAGAATTGTAATCTCATGAAATACACTCTAATTAGAAAAGTTGCATCACTACCCTCATAACAATCTCTCAATTTGTTTTAGTTTCTATTGTGTTACTCAATTTGAAACTTAATTGTGATACATTAAGTTCATTGTCAAATTGTCATTTGTGTGTCAAGTTTGTCAAAATCCAAAATGATCAATTATTAATAAAATCATGGATCATGTAATATTGGGATGGGTGACCTCCTAGGAAGGCCTAGTGCTTCATCACTTTGAGAATCATTTAGATGCAATGAATGCTAAGTGGACCATTCATTATCATGAGAGATGGGTTCTTGTGAAACACTGCTCATGAAACATGGGTCAATGAGTTTGACATGTAAAACTACATAATTGAATCATGATAACAATATCAAAATTTGACACAATGTGAAAAATACTTCCTACTTGTCAATAGATCATGTTGTCAAAATCTAGAATTTCAAATTATGAATTCTTTGTAATTACTAAATAGATCATGTTGTCAATTGAACCTATTGGCATTTTTTTATTGCAACCCACACGTGTTTCCTAGAAGCTCCCATGAACTCACCACATTCAATAATAAAAGACTAGGAATAGTATGGCCAACTTTACGAGAATAGCAATAAGGCTAATTCTCCTACACTTCGAACTCTGTAAAATCTAGGAGGGTATTCCCTAAAATGTGCTCTTAACATAAAACATTTAAACAACTCATTTAATTTGCACATAGGTAAGCAATAGATAGATCCCCAATTAATGTTAAAGGATCAAATCCTTCAAGAAATTGGCTATTCCTTAAAAAAGACTCATGTCCATTTAACAGAGAATCGCAAACTTCACATAAAGTAAATTGTTTGGAAATGTTTGAGTAAAATATCCTGATGCCATAACACAAAACATACGAGAATAAAATGTAATCAAAATTCCAGTGCCATATCCCAACGCAAGGAGTTAAAAGAGAAAACTGAACTACAAGGTAAATTTCATTTTGAACACTTATGATCTATTATGAATTGCATTACAACCCATATATCTATACCTGAGTTTATTACTCCTTTATGAATCCTATTTGTTATATTGCATGAACTTACTGGTTAACTGAAGCATTTAACCGATCCTTTGAACCAGAGTTGTAGTTAAACATAATTCATAGTAAAGAACAAATTAAAATCAATGAAAATCATCTTTGATCGATATTTCATTAATAATCCATGTAACATAACACAATAGGAGACAAAATAAACTCCAAATATTCATGAGTTTGATACAAAAATGCTCAAAAACCCCATGATTAACAAAGTTCTCCAATTTGACTCAAAACTTTTTAAAACCTGGACTTACAATTCATACTCTCTATATTACTAGAATCTTATTTCTCATATCTTGGATATTTCAACCGACCACTCTCTCGGCCCAGAATTCCCTTTTATAAATTAAGGGAGCCAACAAGCTTCAGTTCGGAGAGTACACATGTCCATTTGTAATTGGACTGCTAACTCCTAATTCTGTTAAAATTCTATTATGTGAGAGGAGAGCATAAGACAAAGATCATCATTAGTTGATAAGGAGGAAATAAAACATCGCTCCAAAGGCCGCAACCATACATCAAAGGCATGCTTAGCCATTAGAATATTAACTCCACCTCAGCACCCTGTACTTGGAGTAAAAAGGAGAATGCAATTTTAAAATATAATATCTAAGGCCAGACCTATATTATAAATGACCAAGTTGCAATTCTCGACTATAACACTCATAATTCTAGTTCATCAGTGAACACCTTTTTCCATAATTCAAAATCCTCCTCGGAAGGCCACCAGAAAGCCACAACCTAATCAACCTTGTTTCGATAGGGAGCATACTTTACCATTATCGATGTGGCTTTTTTATCAAATTTCTCTAAGAAACTTATAACAAAATACAACTTTTCCAATGTATTCTCTAGCATGCGGATGTTAGCATTTTTTCATATCTCATGTGTTTGAGACATCATTATATTATTCATTTGCTCCTTCCAAACCTGCAGGGGTTTGACTTCATCCTGACTATGTAAAATATAAGGCAATGGGGTCAGGTCCCTTCCATCATACACATCTTTTAGCAATTTAATCTTGGATTCCATTGGGACTGAAAATCCCTGAAACTTCTTCTCAACAATTCCCTTGACCAATTGATATGTTGCAATAATAGTAGGATATTTATCACCATGTTGTTTTTCCCTTACTACCATGAATCTCAACTTCTCCATTCTAGGGCTCCAATTTTTTAGCAATGAGATGGAGAATTCTTTATCCCTTGGAAAAAAATTTAGTGCGTGCAACATTAGGACATAATTTGCATAAACACTGTTTAGCTTACTCTGGACCGTTCTGTTTAAATTTTTCAAAACAGTGTCCACTATCACTGCATTGTTTCCCCTTGCTGCATCCCGGATTTTCTTTACCATCTCCTTATATTCTTCAACCTGATGAATCAATTTCTCCCTAGAAAGTTCCCCTCTAGGGCTAGTAGCCCTCTCAATAGTGATAGGAACTTATCCCATATTATATGGAACAATAGCCAAAGACTGTGCTTGTGCAAGAGGTTGAGACTACTCTACTAGTGGGTCGGGAACAGTGTGGCTAGAACTGGCTTGCTTTTGAGATCTCATGGTATCTATTTGTTGCCTCAATAAAGCCAATTCAGTTTCTAACTCTGCTACCTTTTGTTGACTCTTATTATATTCAATAATAATGTCATTATATTGGCCTCTCAGAGTATCCCGCTCCTTGGTCAAATCTTGAACAGTTGCTCTGGTGAATTTGGCAACATTGATGACCATATCAGCAGCTTCCAATGTTGGGGTGTCAGAAACTCTCCTCACAACCAAGTGACCACTGAAGTCAGAAGGTTCTGCAACAATTGGTTTTTTAGAGCCAGTAGATAGGGACCAGATTTCCAATGCATCCCATTCCTCACTAAAGGTCGATCCTTTGAGTGCCAATGTAGCCTCCTCTTCAGTAGCAAGAAGTGGCTTATTAGCCCTTCTTATTGTGTCAAACACCACAACATCAGTGATATCCCATTCTGGGAGTAGCAATACTCCACTTTTTTGTACCAATTCCCGGCCCTGCTCTGGTGTTATTGCTTTGAATATTTCTCTCATCTATTCCTTGACCTTAGCTTGAATTACCTTCTCTGGGAGCTCTGGATGCAGACTTCTCTCATGTGCTACCTTCTCAGCATATAATGCAATATGTGCTCTCCACACAAAATCTTTAAAAGCACCGGTTTGAATAAAATATTCATCCATCATGAACTCTCTGCGGGCTTCTATTCTCAAGTCATCATTGCTTGTTATTCCTTTGATTTCATCTTTTCCTAACCTCAAAGAAACTATACCTGAAACTGTTTCAATGTCAACTAGGTCCAATGGCATCTCAGGATGCATTTCATCCGAAGTGACAATAATGTCATCATCCTCATCACCATCACAATCAACAATCTTTACCTTTTCAACCCTCTGCCTCTTTGGTGATGGTGGGAAAGCCTATTCTAAAAAACTTGGAGGAGAATCCAAAGCAACAACATTTGGTACTAACTACCTTGAAGAAGATGGTGCAATATTTTTAGCAACATCTTCAGCCCTACTTCCCTTTCTTCTAGAAAAAACCCTTATCTTCTTTTGGGGCTGATAAGTAGGCCTCTCCTCTTCCTTTGCCTCAGGGTACTCCTCAATGGTTTGTGATTTTCCCCTTTCTTCCACAACCCTTTCATCTTTCAAAACCCCAACCAAGCTCTCAAAATTATCAATAGCATACATTTCCCTACTAAACTCATCTTTAGCATTAGGTATGGGATTGAAACCAGGTATTTTCTCTTGCTTAATTTTTACCATTTTAGAGTAGGCAATGTATAGTGCCTTTCTATCATCTTGTAATTCCAAATCAAAAATATTCCTGATGATGTCCTTGGGAAAGTAGAAGTTGTGGACAAAAGCTCATGTTTGATGGTTTTCCTTCATTTGAGAGATAAAACCCTCAGGATCATGATTCCTGGGGCACACAATCCTTAGCCTATAAGGCCCAAGTAACTAATGCAACTCCTTCCATCCTCCCTTTTCCATAACAAAATTGACAAATGTTGTATATTCAGGGAAGAAAGAACCTTTCTTTTGTTCAGCTGGCAAGTGTAGTTCCTGAGTGCCCCCCAACTGCCTCATGATTTCCAAAAATCCAATTCTAAGGGGCACCTCCCTTGGTGGAACCTTTGGATTGACATTAGTGCCAAAAACCCTAAAAATTGTGGTATTACGATAGGGGAAAATGTCTCCCCAATTATGCATTATGTTCAATTCAGGCCTTCTCTCCATCGGCCTCAAGAAGTCATGAATTTCTTTTGGGATCCTTGGGGGGTCACAAACCAGAGCCTCCCTTAATTTAGATCCAAAGACATTATGGAAAGTTACATAATCAAACTCATGATCATGCATGTCAAGAATCCTAGTCCAATATTGGACAGGCATTTCAATGTTTCCTTCCTTCTTCTTTAATTTCATATCTTTTTCGAACACAACCTGACCCCTATACAAAAACATGTGGATTAACAAGGAATACCATCTGAATCCAACCCAATTCTTCCCCTCATTTAGGGCTACCAGATCCGTGTGCATCTTCTCTACCAAATAAGTGGAAAAATCATATATTACATTAAAACTTGGGTATTAGAGATTTACTGCCATATACATAATATCGGTAGGCAAGGTTTTCATTAAGCTAACTCCCAAAACTTGACATAAAGCACAAAAAATCTTCTTGAAATAACTAGTGAAATAGCCCACAGGAAAAGGTTTGGGCTCATTCCTACCAATTACTACCTTCTTCTGATTTTTTCATCTTCCTGAGACTGCCAAATGAGGTATTAACAAGGATGTTTTGAACAAACCCCTAGTATTTCTATATTCTTGTCTGAAAACCTCCAAGTCGACAGGAACCATATCCTGACTCCATTCATGCAATTTGAAAATCTCTGCAATTTCTTCTTTGGTTATCTTAATCATCTCCAAACCAGCATGTGTTCTGACAATTCGGGCCACAGGGTCATATCTAGTAGCAATTTCCTTTAAAAGATCTACATCCATATAAACATTAGGAACCACCAATTTACCTAGGTCTAACCTGCAGGGGTTACACAAAGGAACCGACAAATTCATGTTCCCAAACCAATTGGAGAACAACTGCCACCTGGTGTATGGTAAGTCAGCATCTTGAATTGCAAATTGCTTATCTGTCAATCCTTCTAAGATTCAAGGCCCATAGAACAAAACCTTTCCCTCCTGCTTCTTGCTAGTAGAGGGTTGTAACAAATCAATAATATCTTGAGATAAAGACCTGGTAGTGGATTTAGAACCAAAACTTCGAGCCTTGAGTGCCATTTATACTAGACTAATGATAATTCGAACAAGGGTTTGCTTATTTTTCAGATAGCAAATAATTACAATTTTCTCCTTTAGCCTTAATAGAAAATTCTTCAATATTCAAAAAACCCTAGAAATTATCTAGACAAGCTCTAAAAGTGAATCTATTCAATAGTTCTTCAAGAACAGAGATAGGAAAAAATCATGAATTCCCAGCAAGCAACCATCAAATATTCTAAATTTACAAGAAATTGCATACATGCTACTTACGGTTTCAATCACAAAACATCCAAGGCAGCGAAATTGAGAAATCGTAGCCACAACTTGCTTCACTCGATACCAAGAAATTCTTCCTCAATGTAGAGATACAGAACTAAAATAGTAATTCATAAATTTTAGCATTTAATTATGCAGACAGAGTCAAACTCGGGCATTATTATTCACTCACGGGAGATAAAACAGCTATCACACAATACCAGTTTATTTTTAAATACGAGTCATTGATCAATCCCAATGTTGGCTAGGAGAACGACTCAAATTTAGTCAAAATAGTTTGAAAATTCCACGTTCTCCATCCAGTCACCAAATGGACAGGATATTCACCTACCGAGCACCACATCAGCACGAAAATGAGCCCCACCTTTTTTTATTAGCGTACAACATCGGAGTCCATGCGTCACCAAATTGCACACCTCGCAGCATTATTGAAACTGTAGTTTTAATTGCACGAGGTCAGCAAGGAATGGCCACAATGTGTTAGTACGGAAATAGTTGTCGGCATCAGCCTTCATAATCAATCAGTGAGAAAAACCAGTCCCCACCATCAAATGTGACAGATGGCAGAATCTCACATGCCTCACACCATATTTGTGACGTTAGCAGAAACTTTGCGAGGTCTGCGAGCAACGGTCAAGATTGAAATCACTTCATTCGATGGCTGCGCAATCTGCACATGCAAAAAGGTTATTTCGCCTGACTTTTTAATAGTTGTTTTATTTTGCAGGGAGTGTTTTTAATGACCATTGATCTTCCTACGATTGATCCTAACTGCTCCCCGCGATCTCGCTATGATATTGCCGCTGGTTGTTTGGCGATTGCGATATCACGGGCGAGTGCCACGTAGCCCAAGATGCCGATGCTGAAAAGGGATCAATAAAGCATTTAATATTTGTGTCGGACTTAAATACATTATAAAGTGGGTTACTAAAATAGCTATGAGATGCATGTGCTCAAGATTGACAATGATATTATAATCTTGGTAAAAAGTTGCTCGACGGTTATGTTTGGTGTTGTTGACTGCTGTGTTTTTAATGACCATCGATCTTCCTATGATTGATCCTAACCTCTCCCTGCGATCTCGCGATGATATCACCACTGGTTGTTTGGTGATTGCGATATCACAGGCGAGTGCCACATGTCCCAAGCTATCGATGCCGAAAAGGGATTAATAAAACATTTAATATTTGTGTCGGACTTAAATACATTATAAAGTGGGTTACTAAAATAGTTACGAGATGCATGCACTCGAGATCGATGGTGATGTTATAATCTTGGTAAAAATTTGCTCAACAGTTATGTTTGGTGCTACTAACTATTGTGTTTTTAATGACTGTCGATCTTCCTACAATTGATCCTGATAGCTCCCTGCAATCTCGCGATGACATCACCGTTGACTGTTTGGTGATTGCGATATCGTGGGCAAGCACCACATGTCCCAAGATGTCGATGCCGAAAAAGGATTAATAAAGCGTTTAATATTTGTGTTGGACTTAAATACGTTATAAAGTGGGTTACTAAAACAACTGCAAGATGCACATGCTCGAGATTGACGGTGATGTTATAATCTTGGTAAAAATTTGCTCGATGGTTATGTTTGGTGCTGCTGACTGTTGTGAGTGAACACGATCGCCGATGGTAGGAATCAATGGTTGCCTGCCATCACATGATCCAAAGATGCAGGATGTTTAGTGATCGTGATATCACAAGCGGGTGCCATGTGTATTCCTTTGGTGTTGCTTCTACGGTGGGCCCTCGATGCTGACATGGAGATTTCATTAGCCCTTTTGAAGATGGTCGTTCGATGAATTTTACAAAAATAAAAGATCGACGGCTGAAGTTTAGATTCCCATCAAATATGATTGGAGTCATTGGGGCGACATGCAAATGAGCTTTAATGGCGGATGAGACATCTACTGCCTCAATTCAATTGACATAAAGTATCTGCTCTTTTTCTATCTTCATCATAAAAGCATTCAAATATTTTCCAAGCAGTTCAGAGCTAGAGATAAAAAAATTCGAGCGATCATCGTAATGTTTGGTTCTTTGCAAGGCGCGAAATCCCATGAGTTATTTTCTAAACTGCTGGGTTAATTTGACTATGTCTTTGCAAAGGGTTCTATTTTTTTGGTCAAGGGGTTTTGTTAATTATTGTCATAGGATTACTGGTTCGTTTGAATTAATGGAATTGCACAGTTGTGTTGTATTTTTGTGTTCTAGGTACCCCTAGTTTCTTTGAGGATTTGATTTTTTAAAAGAATCCCTAGTTGTTTAAGATGGCACCATTGAAGCAACACTCTGGCCATGTTGATTATTTGAAGATGAATTTGTATGATGACTTCCTGGATCAACTCCCATTGTCAACAAATGACAGGAAGAGTGGTTTGGTTTTAATGAATGGAAAAACCCTAGGCGAAGGTCTACTGTGCAAAAATTATAACATTGTGGATGTCAGGATTCCTATGATTGGTCTTGAAATGTTTAGGCTGTGGTATGGATAGAAAAACTTACCTCACCCCTTCTCTAATTCCTGGAGATATGACATGGGGAAACTAACAGTGCCAAATGTGTTCCCTGATGTTAAGTTGCTCAGAGCAGTGGCAGCACAGTATGATCCTATGACAAGGGTCATAAGGGATAATGATGGTGGAATTCTACTAAGCCTAAATGCAGATGAGATTCGACAGATTTTTGATTTGACTGAGCATAGCCCTTTCTTAGTCCAAATAGATTTTGAGGAGATGAAGGAGGAGTACAAAAGGTTAAAGCCTCTTTTCAGATTGAAGTTGCTTCCTCTTCACCTAGCCAAGGCAGGTAGTTCAACAATTCTTATTAGCCCAAATGACCAAGAGCCTTTCAGGCTAAGCTATTTTTCCAGTCACTTCCTGGTAACACTTTATTCATTGTGCCATATTTTAGGGTTCATCTCTAATACTGTGATGCTAGTTGCATACATGTTTATGGGAGCGCAGATTCAGCATCCCAACTTCTCTGTGGTATATGACTTTGCATCATTCCTGTCAGAAAAGATGCATGAGGGTTTGATGAAGCTGCATGTGGGGGATACTAGCACTCCTTTTTTCTGGTACTCCCTATTGATGTATATGTTCTTGTACAATAATGTTGTTTTCTTCTCAGAAAACATGGGGTTGAGGCAGGAGGTGAATGGAGAAAGGTTACCAGTACAGGTGTGGAGTGCAGATTTGTCTTACAACAAGGGAGGTACCAGCTTTGTGCAATCTGATAATTGCTTTGCCTCCAGACTCAGGGCTCAGTTGGTGGTAAATGTGCCAAGAGTCCCTGAAGATTTGCATGAATTCCTCTGACCCAAGGTGAGGAAGCCTAATTTAAAAGTGTGTCACAATTGGGGTGATATCATCTTGTACCCTGTAAGCACTGTCTTGAGGGTGTATGGTTTCTAGGGAACCCCTCATATCCTCCCTTTTAATGTACCATCAAGGATGGGGTTTTCCAAAGTAATGTGGCAACTAGGTTGTATTCATGAGGAAAACCTAACAAAGAAAGGAAAAGGGACTTTGTTCCCTGACTACCCTGTTGTTTCCTATTTTGTCTATTCCAAGGGAGGATGGGTCCATTTCAGAAAAAAAAATTATCACTTCAATTTGAGGAATGGTCCTAGGAGACAACATGACCTTGAGGGATTCTTTGCATTGTTCAGACAACAAATTAAAGGTGGAAAATTTGCGCATGAATTCAACTTTCTTGAGGACCTAATCAGAAATGAGTTTGATTTGAATAGGTAGGAGTTGAATAAAGAAAAATATATTGCATATGAAAATTTGTTGGCTATAATACATAAAATGGATCCAAAATATGATCCATTAATGGAGTTCACTCCATTTCACAAGAGAATAGATTTCTTAATGGCTAATTTCAAAAGTATCATGGGCACCTTGATGACCAAGAGGGTCAGTTTGGAATTAGATTTTGATATAGAAAGATTGGATGTGAGGCCTGAAGAAACAAGGCTAGCTTATCAGCCACCAATTGACAAGCCTCTATACAAGAGAAAGAGGAATGTGAGCAGTGATGAGCATGAAGGGGATAAGAAGGGAAAAAAACTCATGCAAGCATCATCACAGTTGGGTCCAAGGATCAGAGCACTCGGAGGGATAAGGATTGTGGATCTAGATTCACCACCAAGAGGTGATCCTGCAGTGTTACCATCAGAGCCAAGCTCTAAGAGGCAGAGAGTTGAGGAAACACAACAAACTCTGATGGATGAGATAATTGTGACTGATCAAGACATGTAGGTTGGTATCCCTTCCCCTCTGAGATCAACACAATTGGTGCTTTCTGACATGGATGTAAAGGGGCAATGTGTACAAGATGCCAAGATGGAGGCCTGCAAGGCATTCTTGGATGATGATGCTTTTGTAAAGACTCATGTATTCTCGCAACTAGTTTGGAGGATAAAACTAGAAGAGTACCAGAACATATGCAAGAGTAGGAGAGAATCAAGACCTGATAGGTTTGAGTAGGAGAATGATGATGAGGTCAAGGCCAAATTAATGGAAGAATTCAAAGGCATCACTCCTGAGGAGGGAAGAAGACTTGTGACTTAGGTTGGTGTCTTACTTTTTCCTAAATGGGACATAGCTGATGCAGTTGCATTCAATGCTATCTTACAGTCCAAGTACCCTATACAAAATAGTGAAGAAGAGGTTAAGGCAACTTTGCAGGACTTTGCCTTCAGTGAGGAGTATGAAACTCTAGCCATATGGGCATTGGCACTCCAGGATAGAAATTCAAATGTAACTAATATTATCCCACACCTAAGGGGAGGGCTAATCATTAAGAGAGATTCTGAAACTTCAACAACATAAGATACAATCCTGACAGTGAATATAGCCAAATTGGCCCAAAAGACAGCTGAGAGAGAAGAGGTTGAAAAGAAGAGTCTAATGGAGAAATACAATATGATAATTGCATAATATAGTAGGATGCAACAAAGGAATGTTGAGCTGCAATCTGAAGTAGATAGGTTGAAATATGGGTAGGTGGGAGAATCCTCTAGTGCTCCTGGTATCAAAGCATTTCCTTTTATTGCAGGATCGGTCCCTCATACGACTCAAATTGTTTCAACTCTGGGGTCCCCCATCTAGGCACCTACTCTTAGTCCTACACCAAGGCCAGTTGAAGAAGAAGTTGAATATTCTGTGGATCCCACCAAGAAGCAAATGTTGAATAAGATCACAGAATTCCAGGGTGCCTTAAAGGTAAGTGAGGTGGTTGACACAGTTTTGAGGCATCTTAATGAAAAGTTTGATGGTAAATTACCATCTGTACATTCTTTGTATTCTTTATTCTTGGATGGAATAAAAAATATCAATAGGGATTGGGAAATAGTTTTGCCTTTAGTTGAGAAATGGATCCCTAGGGCCAACGATCTGGATATTATTTACAAAGCTTCTAGGTTTGATGCAGACAACAGGCCCCAATAATTGAAGCCTACTCAAAACTTTGTAAAATCATTGAGCGGATTCCAGGCCCTACCTGATGATTTCAGTAGAAGAATCAGGGAGCTGATAAAGAGCTTTGATGATTGGAATGATACATTTTTTCCAGACATTATTGATGCAGAAGGAAATGTTAAGGCATTGCAATAGTGGAAGGATGGGGCAGAAGAAGTTATCAATGCACAAATCAAATCAATTTGTGATGATTCAAACTATGATATACTGGTAAATAGTATGGATAAGATAATTAACACCAACACATTCTTAGAGTTTTTTGAAAGGGAAGCCATTCAAGTTGTAGTGAATTACACACCTTACAATACTAAGGTGAATGAGGTTATGAATTTTCGCTGGACAATGGATGAAGAGTATCAGAGATGGGTGGACAAGTACTTAGCCGAAGAGGAGTAAAATAATGTCTATTACCACAGGATGGATGAAGGAATTCCAGATGATGATGCAAACAATTCTGGAGATAGCCACAAGAAATGATTTAACAATGGACAGGGCATGTGAATAGAATGAGATGATGTTTGAAATGGAGATAGCCATAAGGAATGCACTGGAGGATGTTGATACACACAAGTGGACAAATTACCAATATTATCTGTCAAAACATCTATTTATGGCTTAATAGAGCATAATTTCTAGTTTTTTATTGTTGTTAAGAAAAAGAAATTTCTCAAAGGGCGCGCCCTTTCAAAAATTTGATATATTTATATCTGTTTCATAATGTAAAATAGATATAGGCGGATATGAGAAAGATACAGTAGATAGTTTGCGATGAAACTTTCCTTTAAAAGACTCAAATGCATGTATGAATTTTGATGAAGTTAATGAAGATGTCTGAACTTGTGGCTTAATCTTGGTATCAACTGTTTATGGAATTATAAAGTTATCTGGTTGTCTCCATTTTGATGCTTTTTTGTTGTCTAAATTGATATATGAAGCATATAAATATATTTAGTTTAGCGATACACATTTTATGTATTTGTGTGATGTGATTATTTGGTTCTTTCAAGTAAATATTAAACCCTTTTAGTCAATCACAATAACTGAAGAGTATTAATTGGATCAATAAGAAGAATCACATAACTAGGATTGTCATTCTATCTCAAGTAGAGTTTGTTAGTCATTTACTTGCACATTTATACAAGTTATAAACTACATCTATGTGCCAAACACTTTGAATTATTGCCATCATAGATTACACTTTTATAGATCTTCATTAGACTCCATACACCCAACAAGGTAGTGGTCTCACGCTTTCATCTTTTGGTTTATCCATTTTATTTTTTACATCTGTTAACTGAACATATTCTAATATAATTCAAATATAATTAAAATTAAAAACATCATAAATTAATTATGTAACCACATAATTCAAATATAATTCTATCAATAAATTATTATCAAATAGATAATACAATCACATAACTCATACATTTCAATTTCATTGATCTTCTTCCTCATCCAACTCTTTGTCGGTATCATCCGATCCAGATTCAACATTGTAAGGATTGGTCATATCATCATCATTGTCATTGATATCAGTTTCTATAATGTCATCATCCACACAGATATCATCTTCATGAACATTAACTCCTACATCATCATGATCTAGTTCCTCCTCTTCGACATCTTTGTCAAGCACATCATCAACTAACTGTTGATCCTGATCATCATCTACATCTTCTATTTCTTCAATATCTTCTTCTTCCACCACATTATACTTTATCGACCTTCCTCTTGGATCATTTCTAACAACATATGACCAACCCGCTTTAACTAGAACCTCTAAGTAAAATATCTGCTCACATTGGCTTGGAAGAACATAGGGCTCATTTTCAGCTTGCTCAAAATACCTTGTATTAACCATGGTAAATCCATTATCATGTTCAATAATAGTTCTCTCAGGATCATTTTCATTCAATCGTAGCCTGTACCATAGGACAACAAATAGAACTAATTTGAAGGACTTAAAGTCACACTGAAGTATATCATCCAAAATACCATAGTATTGAATTTTTGAGACTTTTGGATGTATGTCACTTCTAGATGAAACATTAGTCACCTGGAAGACTACAGTTATCCCAGAATCACAAGTTTTCTTCGTGTCATCCAACTTTTTGATTCAAAATTTACGACCATTGCACCACATAGCCTTGTGGTGTTTCACCTGCAATATGTCAAACATGTAAAACTTATTGCAATATCATCAGTTGATAAACATATTTATTCTTGGCCGAATGTATGCAAAGAAAAAAAAATCTCAACATATATACATCAATATAATTGAAAATAATTAAATAATATGGGTTATTAATATATTTATACATACCTATTTATCTCTTAAACCATATGCTAAATCAATTTCCCTTGGTGTAACATTGGAATCTCCATTACGATGAGCTTCTTTAACCAATGAAGCCACACCTTCCCATGTTAATGTGCGACCAGATTGTTGACATCCTTCAATCCATACCATCATCCAATCAAGATTGTTTGCGATGTAGAAATGTAGTGCATCCCACTCTCAACCAACTGTATCAAAAAAAAATGAAATTCACAAACGACGTATAATTATTTAATTACCACGGTATACAACCTTAATTTATAATTGATGAATATTGAAAGATTAATAATTAAATAAGTACAATATACATAAAAACCAAATGTAAAATGTATTCTAATTAATCTCCATGACCATCTTATAATTACCTGTCACTTTCCTCAATCTACCTTTCCCCATTAGGTACTCCCCTTCGAATTTGTTAATGGAGTTGGGATCCCAAATGCGATCTACATGGATCTTTGCTGCAAACTTAGGAAGATATTCAGTAATGTACACCATGGTATGGTATACCATGTATCCCTCCACCATAGAACCCTTGGGATGTGCTCTTTGTCTAACCAAAGCCTTCAAAAATTTCAAGTGCCTCTCAACCATCCACATTGACCTTGTGTGTACAGGTCCACACAATTCAATCTCCTCAACTTGGTGTATGAGGTAGTGTTCTTGTGCATTGAAAAATGTCGAAGGTAGACACTTTTGCATTTCACACATTAGACGAGGAATTTTTCTCTTCCAATAATTTATATCTTCTTTATGGATTGCTTTAGATGGCAGCCATCTATAGGTGATTCAAGGCACAAATATATTAACGAGATTTAAAAAAAATATACAACGAATTGAACAAATATCTCTACTTACCTCATGTATTTTCCAAGATCATATATAACCTACTTGACATTGTTGTCAAATTTGTTTTGGAGAGATAGAGGTAGAACGTACTACAACAATTATAAAATGATCTTTTTATTAATATTTTTTCAAAAGTAGTAAACATAATACACTGAAAATTACATGCAGTATACATATATATATAATATACCAGAATAATTACCTTAATGAAGGTATACCAATCATGCATTTTCACCCCTGACCCAAATTCACCTTTCTTTGTTATGATATTATTTATGTTCGCAGCAAATCCTATGGGAAATCGAATTTTTTGTATGACTTTTTTTATAGCATTGCTTTACTGCTCCGTTAATAATCGAGGAAGGGCACTTACATTAATTTGGTCTCCATCGCTATTTAATTGAATGACATTTTTCATAGCATGACTGGCTTCCTGAATGTCATTACAAATTTTGACAATTTTTTCTTTGTCATGCCTTCCATCCAATATTTTCCATAACGTTTATGTCATATTCTTTCCGATATGCATTGTATCAAACAAAAGCATTTGTAGCTGCTCATAGTAGGGCAATCTACTAAATTGTTTGGGATAAATTTTCAGTCCCTATGGAAGTCGACCATTAATGCCTTAATGACCTTCATGAAGCACATAAGTTAAACAAATTAACAACGACAATCATTGTCAATTATAGCATGAGTAAACACAACACAATATAAAAATATAAATTCAAAACATATCATAAATTATAGATAAACAATTTGATACGATGTATAACCTTGACAATTAATTCTATTATATTCCAACTTCCATAGGCGAGGTGTCATTATTTGTGGTTTTGATGTAGTCTCTTCTTTCCCATTGAAAAAATGTTTTTCAGTAGTTTGATACTTATGATTTCTGTGGAGGAACTACCTATACTCACAAACACCTACTTTCCTAAACTTGTTGAACGATGAGATTTCATCTTTGGACCACAAATTGGACATGCAAATTTTCCCTTTGTTTGAAGACCTGCAAATCATATATAATTGGATTAAATATGTCAATTTTTATAATTATATATAATGAATAGATTACTTTAAAAACATGCATGATATCTACCTCATAAAATTAAATATCATTAAACTCATGCAGTCGAATGTTATAACATACCAAAAAAATGTGTTAGCCCTGGGAAATCATGAATTGTCCATACAAGCATTGCACGGAATTGAAATTTTCTTTGTCCTATTGGTCTAGATACGTCATACATAGTGACGCCATTCCATAACTCTAGCAACTCGTTGATAAGAGGCTCAATATAAACATTCATATCTTTAACTTGGTACTTACCTAGTTGAATGAACATAAACATTAAATAATTATTATAACCATTTTACTCCAATATATATAAATTCATGTACATGACTATTAAATGAAAAAACATATGTCATTATGCAACAAATAAGACAAATGAGATGCTACTACGTTAAATAAAATTGATGTAAAAAAATACCTAGAACAATCATTGCCAACATTATGTGCTCCCTCTTTATTGATATCCATGGAGGAATGTTATTGTTGATAACAAAAATAGGCCACACCGAGTAAATAGATCTTAACTCTCCAAATGGATTGACGTCGTTTGTTGCCAATGAAAGCCTGAGATTACGAGATTCTTCTTTAAAGTGTGGCCATTTTTCCTCCATGTCCCTAAATGCAGAACCATCCATAGGCATTCAAAGAATCTCATCTCCACTTCTATTACGTGCATGGTAATCCATAAATTGTGCTAAGCTTTCACACCTAAATAATTGTTGCATACGTGGAATAATGGGAATATAACGAAAAACCTTGCAAGGAACCTTTTTTGTTAGTTGATCTATTCGATATCTACTAATATGACATTCTAGGCATTCTATTGCAAATTCATGTTGTTTATGATATATAATATGATTATTGGGACATGCATCTATTGCTTGATACTCCATTCCAATATCTTTCATAATGCCAAATAAATCTCGGTATGAGCGAGGTAAAATATTTGATGGTGGTAACAAAAATTCACCAATCAATCTACAACAAAAAAAAAATTCTTAATATAAAGAATATTAATGGTACATACTTCATCCTTTATTTACTAGCGATGAACTAACAAAAATTACAATAGATGAAAAAATATGACATATATGACATACCTTAACATCCGCGAGATTGCTATGTTGGATAAACCATTCATAACCTTCAAGTTCACCAACAAAAATACAACAAAGAGAAGAGTTGTTTGGGAGCCTTCATAAAGGGGCTTGTATGCCTTCTCAAGTACAGGTAAATAATGAACATCATCAAAGTTATCTCCATCAACATGATCAGATGTGCAACTACATGTGTCATGGATCAATGTATTTGTACCATCATCTTCAATTGTGTTTTCTGGCGCATGATCATCTTCTTCCATAGGATCATTAACTTCATCTTCAATATTCACAGCTCCATGTTCCTCCGCTTGCAAAACCACATTCTCCGGGCCATGATAATTCATATCATGTGCCCTAGGGCACCCCACCTTTATAATAATGATAGACACAAATAAACCATGATCATGATCAAGTGATTTTATATATATATATATCAAATTTTAAAACAATATAAACATTTACAAATTTAATCAATATAAACACATATAATGAACAACTTAGCAATGGACGATAATCATGTCCCCCTTCAATGTGACCATGCTGCCTACAATGTTTCTTAGCTATTGTGATTAAATTTCTTCTCGTCTTTAAGCCCTTGCAATTATTATTGCAAGGACAATAACATTTTCCATCATCCTTTCTTTTCAATATAGCCCACAATCTAGCAATTGTCTCTTCATTTTGTTTTGGACTAATATTATCTGACATGATTTTTCTTTACCAAGCTTGAATATTTAGATCTTCAAAAAATATCAAACTCACACTCCAATAATTTTTAATCATACACAGGTAACAAAATATAGTAATTATGATATTTTACACCAAAAAAATCGGCATGCAACCACCCTTGCAAAAAAGAAGATAGTCTGAAGTTAATGACCCCAAAAAACACTTTCAAATGCTAATTCCAGAAATTATTAAATTATGATTTTACTATGATTTCCAACTGTTAGACTCCTAAAATCTGAATATTGAACTTGCACAACAAAATCTGGTAATGAAATTCTCAAAATGCAGCTAATAGGCCTCAACAATTAAGGCCTACTCAAGACTTTGTGAAGTCACTGCAAGGTTTCCAAGCCTTACCTAATGATTTCAGCAGGAGGATTAAAGATTTGGTAAAGAGTTTTGATGACTGGAGTGACACATCTTTACCAGATATTGTAGATGCCCAAGGAAATTTTAGATCACTGCAGCAATGGCAGGACAGGGTAGATGAAATCATCAATGCACAAATCAAATTGATTTGTGATGACTTAGATTATGACATGCTGATGAGTAGTATGGATAAAATCATTAACACTAGCACATTTTTGGAATCTTTTGAAAGGGAGGCCAATCAAGTAGCAGTAAAGTATACACCTTGCAGTGCCAAGGTAAATGAGGTGGTAAATTTTAATTGGCCAACGGATGAGGAATATCAAGGATGGGTACAAAAGTACTTAACTGAACAAGAATAGGACAGAGTCTACAACCGGCAGTTAACAACTTAGCGGTTATGGTTATAACAAATTTTGGTTATGTCTTGGTGGTAGTTTTGGTGCAAGATTTCAAAGTTTGGCAAATGCATCAGTTATTCTCCAGTGGACGGGATGAACAAGAAGATTCTCCAGAGGCTCAGTTGTTGTAACCAATTTTTGAAATGTCATAAGGCGGTCCAAGTGACCAGTGATAGGTGTATTTCTCGTCCGATGCTTGTTGCTCCTTCATTTTCCCTGTAAGAAGGATTTCAAGACTAGATATGGGTTAGCAAGTTAGATATCTTTAGGTCGAGTCTAACTGAAGTTGTAGAGTGAATTTGTAAAGAGCCTGATATTATAGTGAAAATACTATTCTTAGGTTTGTTGTCATTCTGTTGTAGGTTTTAGTTTCAAGGGTACTTAATTTTCAAGACAGTATAGCATCTGAATGAAAATTACTCATTTCAAGGTCATGTATCTCCATTGTATGAATATATTATTATCTTGAATAAAATGATCAAGGTTTATTCTATTCATCTCACTGTTATGGTGTGTGTAATTCTCATTTTGGCTTTAATTCAAGGAATTAATTAAAATGCTTGAGTGAGGTTATAGGTGACTATGTTCATATAAGGATTTGATAAGTAGTATTGGGTTAGAATATAGATTGATGGTATTGTAAGGCAGTATTATCTGAGATTTTATATGCTATGTGTCTAGAAGATAAACTTGGTTACAGTAAAAACCAACCAACACCTTTGATATTATCTAGTTGTGGCTCCCAAATCTATTGAAAATTGATCATTAGGGTTAAAATTGAAACCTTGCAAATATAATATTTGTCCAAATCCATCAAGAATTTTCCATCAAATATAAACAATTCCCTTATAAATAATTTGTGAAGCCAGGTCTAAAATCTGGAAATGAAATTCTAAAAATGCACAATACTAAGAATGAAATCTAATGAGATGTTGCTTTAAAATATGATTTTCAAACCTCGAAGTACAAATCTGACTTCACAAATGAATTCTAGAAAAAGACAATGACTACCCTCAACCTGGCAATATCTTCTTGAGTTTCTTCTGATTTTTCCCAAGAAAACTGTCAAGCAAAACACTGTCGCAATAAATAGTCAAGCTCATTTCAATTTATGCCTGCCACAATTAAACTTTGCAAGTTCGTCGCAATTTCGGTAAAAGATTTTCTTCGAAACGTAGACAAAACAAAGGTTCATTGAAATTCTGACGAATGTTGGGGATAAAAATTAACAAAAATGAAAATTTTCCACAAGTGTCTGATGATACATCTGATTATATAGATTTTGTTGGAAATTGGGGTCAAATGAGTTAGTGCATCAATTTTTGGTAAAAAAAATACATCAACCACATGGGCTAGATCATATCACTTACATATTGTCACTTTTTGGCCCATCATGATCCTACACATACCCACATACATTAGAAATTATTATCATAAGTCATCCATCCATGCATCAGATCATATATTTGCATTAGAAAAAATATAAATAATAAAGTGCATCACATCTTATCTGCATATCATAAAGCATCATCCATAAGGTCATATATAATCATAATTCATACATAACCATTTCCTCATTGCATCCATCAAAAAAGCATGTAGGAAACATATAGATCAATAAATATCCATTGCATCTCATATAATCTCATATAATAATCAATGTCAAGTGTATAATGATATCACAAAATATGGAGAGATACATCAAAAAAATGGTAGGAAATCATAAAGTCCCCAACTAAATAAGTGAATACATGAAGTGTCAATACATCAAATATGAACACAAAAGCTATGTGTTTCTTCCCCCAGACACTATAGGCCTCGATTTGTCTATTGCTACACCACTAGATGGACATGTACCTCAATCTCTGTCATCTCTCAGCTAATGCAGTCAATAGTCCCCTATTTATCCTATATTGTGGCATATCAAGCAAGGAAGATAAACCACATTGCTAAATAACATCCAAATCCTCCTATACCAGATGTAGAATCATATCCCAAGTCTTTGGGTAGCACTCCCAAGATTGAAGAACTCCTAAGTCCTCCTATAATCATGACGTGTCACAAATCAACATTGTATCAATCAACCTATCAATCAATATAATCAACTCAAATGAGATTTCAATCAAATCTCGTAGAGAATCTGTCATTGACTTTCATCTATCATGAGGTCAATCATCATCTATCCTATCATTGAATCTCATCTATCATGATTTCAATCATCATCTATCCTATCAAACATCATCAAAACAACAGTTGGTGCAATCATCAAGCATCAAAAGCAAGGAGAAAAATCAACATTTCATCAATTTTGGTGTCAGTGTGAAAAAAGAAAGCATCTATAAACTAGAGCATTCGATCAATGCGCTAAAAAAAAAAACATATGTGCTATATATCAGAGCATTAATCAATCAATTGGCAAGGCCATTCTTCTTTATCGAGAGATAAATCGTTGCAAAATCCTAAAAATTTGAAAATCCTCATAAAATCATAAAAAATTCAAAAAATCCTAAAAATTCATAAAACTTCTCTGATTTATCTCCCAAGAGGGCATACAAGCATTATCATTCAAAAAATAGAGTCTAGGGCATATCGAATTTTTTTATCAGCACTATCGACAAATTTTTCTTTGAAGCAATGTGTCGCAAAAACATCACTTCAAAGAGGGGCAAAATGTATACACTCAAATTTGGTCTGGAGAATTAATTAAATACAAGTTATTTAATTAATAATCTTTAATTCTTCGAATTATAAATAAATTGAAAAAATTATTTATATAGTTCACTTTCTCTAATTCTTTCTATTCTAAATCATTTTCTTCATGTATTAATTAAATGAATAAATTTAATTAGTTTATTTTATTTAATTAATCTCCTCTCATTAAATTTGAATCTATGCACATTTCTACTAACTTCTTCCCACCTTCCACCTCATCATGTAGCTCATGATATTAAATATTTCTAATATTTAAATTGGCATTTATCCTCAACAAATTCTAACAAATTTGGGACACTTAGCCTTCATCTCCATTTGATTCCTCCTCACACTTGGCAATTTTTTCTTATGCAGGGAACACACTCCCCTTTTCTCTCTAACCTCTCCACCTTCAACCGTTCATTCTCCAAATTGAATCCAAACCATTGATTTATGCCACCTAGGCTCATGCCTTGGAAAATCTATAAATGGACCCTCATTTACAGAAAAATCATATAGAGAGCTAAGCATAATTACACTCTACAAAATTTTCATTAGCATTGTCATTCTAGTATTAGCATTTTAGCATTAAGTATATTAATCATGGCATTTTCATTAGCAACATCTTAATTACAGTATTTTCATATCATTTCTATACAACAATATCATAGCAACATCATTCTCTTTGCATATCATCTACAGCTAGTTCATTATCATATAATGTAGGAAACATCTCTTGCATTTCCAACATCTCTCATTCTTCAGGTTGTCATTTGGAAATTCATGTGCATAAACAATCTGAGAGAAAAAATGACTTAAAGAATCCTTGGAGATAAAGGACAATGGGACGACATTGAGGAATTGTTGTTTTAATCTAATTGTTACTTGAATTCCTTTATATAATGTTTCATTGGTGTGTGGTATAGTTTTACTTTTTTTATTCATGTTATTTACATACACAGTTTCCTTGGATTATTTCCCTCTAAATATAGCTCCTTTTCAAAAAAAATCAAGTGGTTTATACAAAAAGTCTAGGTTTTTTTTAGTTATAATGTTTACCTTCCAAATAATTTTGTCATTTTTCTTCTCCCCTTAGCTTCTCTATGATATGATGCTTGAAAATTAATTATATTATAATTGCTAATGTTTCAATGGGCTCAAGCCTCATTTAAATTATCATACCATTAAGTGGTGGGATTTTAAAAAATATTGTAGTATGTTTACTCTTAAATTTTCATTTTTTACTCCATAACTTAAATCATTCAATACTATCATACATGGTCCAAGAAAAGAATATGTTAATAATCATGTGTAAAAAAATTACAGTTCCCACATGATCATAGTTTTCCATAGTTCATGGATCATTTTATTGTTGATGCCCTTGCACTCTCCATTATTTCTATTAGCCAATTGTGACATTGGTTTCCCCTCTTTGTGGAATATTTCTAACAATTCATTATATGCAATTGTTCTAGTGTTAAATAAATATTTACTTATAATAGAAAGAATATAAATATTCCTTTGTGTATTTAATGTCCCTTATTAGAATATTCTTGAATTTTTCATTAAAACAATAATATTTACTCAAAATGATAATGGCATTGTCAAAAGTTAAAGATTTATTATAATATTCAGATCAATAAGTAATAGAATAACTATGAAATTCAATCATATCTTGAATTATTTGGAAATTCTTTCAAATCTACTAAATTAGAGGTTTTCCTCCCTAACTTAGAAGTGTAAAAATCAATAGTTTTTGTGTTTAACTTGCCAATATTATTCAAGGTTTTTTGTCCTTAACACTATTAGTCCACCATGGAGGGTTTTTATCCTCATTGATTAATATTTTTGTTTTCGTCCAAACTTGATAAGATAAATAAGGTCAAATTCATCCTAAAATATCTTGTAAACTTGGAAGGGGTTTTGTCCTCCATATCTGTAAGTTACTTCCTCAAATTCAATATTGATTTTTTGGTAGATTTCGGGGTGATCCCACAAAGCTGGTTTACAATTTCTGAGAGGAACTGATTTTTGCTAAAATCACATATTTTTAGAAAATATAATGATTTAAGCTTAAAAATTTCCATTTTAAGGATTCCAATTGAAGAGGGTTTGATCAAACCCCCTTGGATAGAACCTCGCTAATTTTAAACCATACCTATAAATGAGTCTCCTTTACACCTATCAAAATGCTGATAAAAAATCACTTTTGATTTACCTTTTGGGGGATCAAATGAATTAATTTCAAATTTATTTCAAATGATTATGGTAGTCCTCAGAACGAGCTATCCAATGAATATAATTTTAATATGTTTTGGTTTTATTATGTATATGTTTTTTTAGTTTTATTAAACATAGGTTTTTAACCGAAAATCAAGCTTTGTGTTCTTCACATGTGGAAAAATAGCAAATGTGAAAAATATGTCCTTGATCCATTGAAAAAAATAAAAATGAATTTTGATACATACAGAAAAAGTTATGTTGTATATAGTTTGCCTATGTCTGAATTGTAATTAGTTTGACTTCGAAACTTGATTGAGGAAAAAATATTCAATAAAACACTATAAAACCAAATGAAAGTGCTAGATATCATAGTTACAAATCTAAATTCAAAAAATTTATAATTTTATCCTTCATACAAAAAAATTTATGTTGTATATAGTGAGCGTCACTCCTTAAAAATGTTGTTTTTTTTTAAACTAGTTTTCGAAGGAGATGGAAAAATAAGTACAATCTGATTCCAAAAAAAAAGAAAAATATATATTTAAAATCTATAGAGACAAAACGTCACAAATCACTAGTTTTCATCATCTTCAAATTCCTCACGGTTTAGCTGCTATAGGAGCCCGAAAGTGAAGATTTAGTTAAAAAAAATTAGTTTGGTGTCCAGTTTGCCCAAAAATTGTAAACCAGTATTGTGGGATCACCCTTGATGAGTTTATTTTTGACTGTTTGATTGAGGTTTTCTTAAATTTTTATTACTATATTTTTTGATGGATTAATGAGTGAATTCTTGAATGATCCCTTCTTCCTAAGAAATGATCTCCCCTTTATATCTTATATTTGTTGATGGTTGTTGTGTAGGGTGTTTTCCAGATCATTAGAAATAGATGTCTACATCCTCTTCAAAAGATAAATAGGGAGGGGCATTGGTGTCCTCCTCCTCAGGGTGTGTTCAAAATCAACATAGATGGTTCTTCTTGTGAAAATATTGGTCATGCTGGTATTGGGGGTGTTGGGTTGAATAGTTCTAGGACTCTTGAAGTTATCTTTTATATCTATAAGGGTTGGTATGCTAACAATGTGATGGAGGCTCTTTCCCTTTTATGTGCTATGGAGTATAGTTGCGCTCTTGGGTGGAGATAGATCATTTATGAATTTGATTCTCAGGTGGTGGTGAATTTGTTGAAGAGGCAACAGTTAGAGGATGTCAGTTGGCATTTGGTTGTAATTATAAAATAGATTATTTATTTGTGTGCTTCCTTGGAATCTGTTACTTTTTGTCACATTCTTAGAGACTGGAATGTGGTTGCAGATTGTTTGGCTAAATGGGCTTTTGATCATTTTCAAAATTGGAATATTATGGAAAGGGGTCCATTACCCCTAGATTTTTCACAAAATTTGGACCACTTAGTGGAGATAGATAGGGGTGTTTAATGCCCTTTCTTTGTATTGCTCTATTTTGATATAAATAAATTTTTACCCCTCTTTTAGTTTTATTTAGGGAGTCACAAACTTTCATAATTTATTTTCTTTGAGATGAGTTACAACCATTCATCCTTAATTATTGTCTTGAAAATTTTAATTTTAATTAAATAATTTTAGAAATTGCTACCAATAATACTCTTAATTTAATTTTATTTAAATACTTATTATTTTAGGAATAATTAGGATTCTTGGTGCCACCATATTTACTATTCCTATGTTATACTTTTAAGGGCTACAATCCAATAAAATCCATGTTCTAATAAGGGGAATTCTAAAAAAATCCATTTCTTATCCTTCATCCATAGACACATATTTAGATCCCTATTTTTCCTATCACACCACTAGTTTCTCCACCCCCATTTCAAAAAATGGGTTTCTTCCCATCTAATAAAACTCTACACTTAACCTCCATTATATACCTTCAAAGATGTAGACCTGGTCTCTCTTTTACTACACACTAGATGATGGCTTATGCTGGTCTAACTTAATTGGGACCTCCTTCTATTCCCAATTCCTATTAATGGGTATTAAACATAGCCAACTCAATTAGATAAAATAATGCTCTACTTCTTCTAAAATATAGTATAGATATAGAGATTAAATTATGTTATGATAGTAAAAGAATCTTTGAGACCTTGTATCAAGTCTTCTAAAATAGTAAATGAATCTATAATTTTCAAATAGATTTACTACTAAGTTACTTCTAATCTAATCCTAATTGAACCTAGTTATATAACTAACCTAGCTAGATTTATAAAAATTATCAAAAGATGTTCTAGGATTTTAAAAAAGTAAATGCAAAAATAAATGAACAACATGATATACCTAGTTTGAAGTTTAATTTCTAATAATTTAACAAAATCCAATAAAAATAATAATGGAATAACCATTTTTCATACAATCACAAGGGTGAGATTCGAAGGATAGGTCTAAAAAGTAAATATTTTAAAGTTAAAAGTATAAAATCACCATATATTTTTTTAAATTTACACCTAACCTTAAAGAAAATCACATTCAATATTTCACCAAGTTATTCAACTTAAAGAGAATAAGAGAAAGATACATCACCACCAATTCTAGGAATAAATTTATAGATTACAAATTTGAGTGGAATTTCCAAAAATGTAAATGTGATAGTTTACCTATACATTCAAGAGTTCCAAAAATATCCCCTAACCATGTTTTCAAAACTTATGTAAATACCAACCTTAGAATCTTAACACTGACTCCAAAATGGAAATGTTGACTAAGAATATCATTAGTGATAGATATAGTATATTTCTTAATTCATTTTGGTACGAATTATTTCACTTGAACACTACAATGATCATTTCAAGTACAAGTTGTACCACTCTCAAATAGATGGGAAAATTGAGATAATGGACAAGTGGGTCAAGAGATATCTAAGAAACTACGTTTCAATTCAATAATTAGCTTGGATAAAATGGCTACATTGGGTAGAGTATTGCTACAACACCTCTTACCACATGTCGATTAGTATGTATCCCTTCATAGAATTGTATGGATACGATGTATTAACCTTTTTATTAATCTCATATTCATAGATAAAATAGTACTAGAGTCAACCATGTATAATTTCTTTAAAGCCAAAAAATATTATAGACCCATGAGATTGTATCTAAACTTTCAAGAGAGATCTTTAGAGGTGTGACATAAAAGTTACATCTTTAGAGTTGGTACTTCAAAAATGCAAATATAGAGTCAGAACTTTGGATCTATAATTTGTGGTATCATCCATAGACCCAAAATTCTCTTTTATATACAATATTCACATGTTTTGACTAAGAAATAAGTTAGACATGTCATAATTTTGGCATCAATGAAATATAAACCTCAACCAGGTATATACATTTTCTATCATTTAAAAAAAATAAAAAAAATAAAAATACTCCTAAATTAACTTTAAAATTGAGGGTATAGGGAGAAAAAATAATTGACTTGTAGATTCTAGAAGGGATTTGATTTATAGTCTTTATTATCCTCTCAAACAATGGATTTGTAGGTCCTCCTTTAGATTTTTTATTTTTTTTTGCCTTTTTTTGTGCAATATACTTACCATAAGTGGTTTCAACCATATTCCCTCATGAAGATTCCCCAATTTTATTGACCTAACTCAACTTTCCCCTTGTTTCTTCTTGACTTAGTTCATTCATGTCTCAAGGTATTGAACACTCTAATCTATAATGACATGTCCAATAGATGAAATATAATTAAGATGAGGGGAACTACAAAAATAGTTCATCCTCACTCATTTTTAAAATTTTCCATTTTTTGAACAATTATCTTAGATACATAAGGTACCATTTCAAATTAATAGGGTAGATAATCTCTCCATTTTTTAAGAAATTGAGGGGACACTCCAATATTTTCATCCATGCTAAGTAGGATAGGTAGAGAATTTCTATACAACTTGTTGAAAGTCACTATAACACTACCTTAGGTTTTTAATGTATTTTTAGTTTAATTTGGGGTTGTGTATAAACTGTTAAAAAGTACCTAGAATAGGATTGAGCAATGGAGTTCGATTGGCCAAGGCATTTCTGAATTTTGGATCTCATTTATCATTGAAGGATATTCTAAATAAGTTAGGTATATGATAGCTTCATTTTTAAAGGGATCTACCTATTTTTGTATTCACACAAAAATTATATTCTAAAGATATTAGCTAAGGCATTGCTGATTTTTTGGATCTCATTTCTCATTGAAGGATATTCTAAAGAAGTTAGGTATATGATAACTTCATTTTTAAAGGGATCTATTTTTGTAAAAGAATTTTGAAAAGTATCCATATATTGCACGCTTCTCAAGAATAATGGTGCAAAGGGATCTAATGACCTAAGGTGTAAACCTAATTGTTTTTCTCAGGTTCATGAGGTAATGAGTCTCCAACTTCTTGTATATTTTTAGAACCTTATGTTGAATAAAATTAACAACTTATTGGGTTATTTTCTACACATGAAAAATTATTGATACAAGTTATTTGGATCAGAATATATCTTAAACTAATTTAAAAATGATACTTATAACTCTACCAAGAAGTAATAGAACTAGGAGCTAAACTTAAGTTTAACAAATATAGATAAAATCTCCCAAAGAGAAGAGAAAAATTCTATAGGCTGCATCTCTATATTAGATTTTGGGTCTATTATATATATCTCCTTGAAAGCTTGGATACACCCTTCAACACTCTTGATCTCACCATAAGCATATAATTAAGGTTAAGTGTAGAGACCTGATTAGTTGGGAATAAAACCATTGATTGAAATGGGGGTAGAGAAACTAGTGGAGCAATAGGAAAATATGGATTTCAATGTGGGCCTATGGATCAAGGATAAGAAATGGATAAATATTATAGGCTTACCCTTATTTTTCCCTACATTTCTATGTTGACCTAACTCAACAAATTGTTGACCTTGCACCTTCAAAGATGTAGACCTAGTCATTCTCTTATAATACACACTAGATGATCTCTTACGATGCTCCATCTTAATTAGGACCTCCTTGTAGTTCCAAATCCTATTAATGGTTATTTCAACATAGACAACTCAAGTAGAGAAAATAATACTCTAATTCTTATAAAATATAATATACATATAGAGATTAAATTGTGTTATGATGGTAAAATAATCTTTGAGCTCTTGTATTATATCTTCTAAAATAGTAAATGAAGCTATGATTCTCAAATGGAATTATTGGTAATTTAATTATAATCTAATCCTAATTGAACCTAGTTATATAACTAACCTAACTATATTTATAAAAAAATTGAAAGATGTTAGGATTTTAGAAAATACATGTAAAAATAAATCAGCAATGATATACCTAGTCAATAGTTTAATTTTGTATAGTCTAAATAAATCCACTAAAACTACCATTTATCATATAATCACATGTTTGAGATTCAAATGAGACACACAAAAGGGTATGTGCATGATCATGATGGGCCAAAAAGTGGCAATATGAAAGCCACATGATGGTCCATGTGGTTGATGACTTTTTTTTTACCCAAAATTGATGAAACAAAAAGGGTTTTTAGAGGAGATTCTCAGCTTTCCACCAATATAAATTATTCTTTACTTTGAATTTAATAAATTATTATTATTCATTTTCTATTAGAATTACGAATAAAGTCCTAATTGATAGGTTGATTGAAAAAAATCTATAACTTTCAAATGGTATGACATTTTTTGAATCTAAAACATGTGTCACATTCTATGCTTCACATACTATAGGATTAAAAAATTAAAAAAATGAATTTAATGAATTTTTGACCAAGTTAAGGTGGTTAGACAAACGAGCTTTTACATTTTTTAAAAGTTGTAATAAAAAAATCATAATTAATTATTTACTTGGAAAAATATTATAAAAAAAATGCATCACATTGGTACATGAGTCCTCTAATTATATGTAAAATCTTATAAAAAAATATTATCATTTTATTATGGTTAGGGTGGTCAGACAAACACCTACTTCTTATTTTTACCCTGAAATTTAAATACTACTGTATTGAAATTTCAAATTTCACCAAATAGAATTTTTCTTTTTAAATAAAGGTTTAGTATTTTAGAAACTACATTCAATTTTCTACATATTCTATTTTTACAATTTTTTGAAATAATATAGATAACTTATTCAAATTTTTATGTCAAGTTGTCTAACTCTAATTTTTTGTCTTTTTATTGCCACTTAAGGGCCTGTTTTTTCCATGATGATCCCGCACATACCCAAAATAAATATTTTATAGTGAAAAGTATAAAATGACCATATTTCATTTTTAAAATTTACACTTAACCTTAAAGAAAATCACACTCAATATTTTACCAAGTGATTCAACTTAAAGAGAATAAAACAAAGATACATCATCACCAATTCTAGGAAAAATATAAGAAAATAGACATGATCCTTTGATTAATTTTAAATTTGTAGATTACAAATCTGAGTGAATTTCCAAAAACATAAATTTAATAGTTCACTTGTACATTCAAGAGTTCGAAAAATAACCCCTAACAATGTTTTCAAATTTTATAATACGAATCCCAAATTGCTAACTGTAGTGCCCCTTCGCGTTTCACCCTAGTGGTCATTATGATTTGGTTCATCTCTTTCATCACGGTTTGGTCCTTTGTTTCACTGTGAGATCCGGTACTTTTGAGCATCTTGTGCTTTTGTTTTAAATTGGGTTAGTTAGTACTTGATTAACTATTACATTGAAATAAAAAATGGGTATTTTAATCATCTAAATAAATGTTTTACTACATTTGAGGCATGGATTAAATAAAATATTATTAATATTTTAATTGGTTTAATAAAATTAGATCATGATTTAATAAAGAAATATTAAAATAATTGTATATTATTAATTTTGTGTAAATAATTTAAAGTAAAAATGTGGATAGGCGATGTTTGACTTGGGCCTGGTAACTATTTAGAAATTGATTAGAATCTCCTTCTAAGTGGTGGTAGAGATTGCATATTCCAAATCCATGGTAACTTTTTGCAACTAATCTTGGCAATGGTTTCTTGTCTTTGAGTGGATTATGCTATAGTAATGAAAGAATTCTACATGCCTGAGAGTCTAAGAAGAATAAGGATTTGGGGAGGTTGTAGAGATTTCAAATGCAAAACAAAACATAGAGTCATTGCTCTAATTTCCAGTCAAGCTAGAAATACCCAAATCTTAAAAATGCGGAATAAAAAATAAGAGGAGTTATGCAGTATTTTTCTTCTATTAAATGACTGGAAATGAACAATACAGAAAAAAAAACTAAAAACTAACTATTACAAATTTCTGGGAGCGAACTAAAACTGCTCAGCCAGATCATAAACAATCAGGAGATACTCAGAACTCTTTGTTACAACTCGAATGGAACTATCTATTGTTCCTGGAAAACTCAAAGCGATCAGGAGCAATCATCTTCTCACCGCAAACACTCTACAACAACTCTAAGCAATTTGGAGCTATCAAAACTCCTTGCACAATTTTTTTTATGTTGTTGCTGCAACTTCACTTCTTTCTGCTAAATTTGTTGTTGTTGCAAAAACTAACTTCTTCCAACTTACTTAGAAATTTGTCTTCATTCCTTTTATCTCAAGAAAACATTCGTTGCATGTCAAGAGAAAAGAGGAAAGCAATCCCCAAAAGAAATCTTCTAGCTACAAATAGAAAATTCTCTAACAGGGTAGGTGGCAATGACAGGAGACTCAAGGTCAATCAATTTTCCAACACTCCCCCTTTGTCTTGAGCTGACAAAAATGAGATCAAAATTGATCCAAATCAACAATGCCCAATGTACCTCTTAGGCGCTTGAAACTGTCCTTGCTCAATGGCTTGGTGAATATGTCTGCTAGCTGCTACTCAGACCTGCAAAACTTCATTTTAACTTCACCATTTTCAACCAATTCATGAATGAAATGATACTTGATTTCAATGTGCTTGCTTCTTCCATGAAACATAGGATTTTTCATTAGGGCTATAGATGAAATATTGTCACAAAATATTGTTGTTCCATCCTCTTGTTCTTCTCTCAAATTTGCCAAGATTCTTCTTATCCAAATCGCTTGGCATGCTGCTTCATTTGCTGATATAAACTCAGCCTTTGTTGTTGATAGGGAAACAATAGGTTGCTTCTTGGAATCCCATGAGATAGCACCCGAACCCAAATGAAACCCATAGCCCGAAGTGCTCTTCCTATCATCCAAAATTCCTGCCCAATCACTATCAGTGTATCCAACCAGCCCAAACTCTTTTGCTACTATGTAAAACATGTCATATCCTTTGGTGCCATTCACGTACCTCAGGATCCTCTTACCCACTTTCCAATGGGTGTCTCTCAGAGTCTCCATAAACCTAGAAATAAGACTCACTCCATGCATTATATCTGGCCTAGTTGTAGTCAAGTACATCAAACTTCCAACCAAACTTTTATACATGGTCGGATCCACATTGTTGTTGCAATCTTCCTTGCTGAAATTAATATCTATGGTTGTTGGTGTTGGAGCAAGCTTGCTCTCAAGCATTATAAATCCTTTCAAGATCTCATTTGCATACTTCTCTTGAGAGATAAAAATACCATCATGCATTTTTTTTACTTCTATCCCTATAAAATATCTCAAGAGACCTAAATCTGTCATTTCAAATTCTCTTTTCATGGCCTCTTTAAAATTAGCAATGAGGAAATCATCATCCCCAGTAAATACAAGATCATCTACATACAAAAAACAATCAAAATATTGCCATTTGCTAGCTTAATGTAAAGATTGGGCCCACCATCACTTTTTCTAAAGCCATTGCTCATCAAATATGAGTCAATCATGTTGTACCATGCCCATGGAGCTTGCTTTAGCCCATAAAGAGCTTTTTTTAGCCTATACACCTTGTGTTCTTCACCTGGAACTTCATATCCAAATGGTTGCTCCATATAAACTTCCTCTTTCAATACTCCATTAAGGAAGGCGGACTTCACGTCCATTTGAAATACCTTCCATTTGTGTTGGGCAGCAATAGCTACGACTGCCTGCATTGTCTCCATCCTAGCAATAGGGGAAAATGTCTCATCATAGTCTCTTCCAAACTATTGTTTGTACCCCTTGAAAACTAATCTTTCCTTGTGTTGATATTTTCTTCCTTCGGCATTGCTCTTGGTCTTGTAGACCCATTTTACTCCAATAGCTTGCTTGTTTGGAGGCAATTCAATCAGGTCCCATGTATTATTTCTTTCTAATGCATCTATTTCCTCATCCATGGCTTCACACCATTTGTCCTCCTTCATGACTTCTTCAAAATAAATTGGATCATTATGAAAAAATAGTGCAAAATTCACACTCTCATCAAATTCCTCATTATACCTTTCATTTTGGTAAATCTCCCTTAGACTCTTGGTCTTTCTTAGCATTAAGGAGGCAAGAATTGGGTCTGAATTTTTAGTACTATTGCTGCTCTACTGGATAGGTAGGTTCAGGAGTTGTTGAGAGTTGTCTGGAGCTCATTGGGAGTTGTCAGGAGCTCATTTGAAGGTATCAGGAGCTCATCAAGAGATGTCAAGAGCCAATCCTCTGGTTGTTTGTGGATGCTTCCCATTCTTTTTGTTTTGATCAAAAGTTGTAAGGAGTCGTTGGGAGCCATTAGTTTCTACTGCTGCAGGATCTTTCTGATCTTCATTTTCATCTTCTTCATCATTCTGAACTGTCGAGAGTTGTCAGGATCTGTCATGCCATCCCATGACTGATCTTCTAAAAGCTCCACATCTTTACTAATGATAATTTTCTTGTTGACTAGGTTATACAGCCTGTAGGCTTTTGACTCTGCACAATAACCCGTGAAGATGCACTTCTCTCCCTTATCATCCAATTTTTGCCTCTTTTATTTAGGCACATGTGCATAAACCACACAACTGAACACTCTTAAGTGATCAACCATCCATCTACATTTTTTCCATGCCTCTTGTGGTACTTTTTAATAGATTGTCTTTATTGGAATTCTATTAATAAAATAAACAGTTTTTGCTACAGCCTCTCCCCAATATTCAGTTGGGAGTCCCTATGCTTTCATCGTGCTTCTTGCCATCTCCATGATGGTCCTATTTTTCCTTTCAACCACTCTATTTTTCTATGGAGTATAATTGGTTGTCAACTCCTTCTTGATGTCATTTTTCCTACAAAAATTAAGAAAACTATTGGATGTATACTCTCCTCCTCGATCTAACCTTATGACTTTGATGAAATGTCCACTCTCCTTTTCAACTTAGGCCTTAAACAATAAAAAATTATCAAATGCATCAGACTTATGCTGCAAAAAATAGAGCCATGTGTTACAACTGAAATCATCAATAAAGGTCATAAAAAATCTGCTATTACCAATAGATGTGATTTGCATAGGGCCTACCAAATTCATGTGCACCAACTCCAATGGTGCTTTTGCCCTTGTAGAGTTGCCCGATTGAAAGGGTTTCCTATGTTGCTTGCCCGAAATTGAAGTCTCACATTTAACATTAGGCTCTACTATCCTTGGAAAACCATCAACCATCTTGCTTTTGAACAAAAGACTTAAACAAGCATAGCCTAAATTTCCATACCTGAGATTCCATAGCTTGGAGGGGTCTTCAATGCAGCTCTTGAGGACTGCTTGTTGTATTGTTGTACATTTTCCATCCATGAGAGGTGTAGCAACGGACTAAGATGAGAAGCATGTCTCAATCTTCAAAGGAAACATTTGGTTCTTTGTCATTGCAACTGCTGCAAACACCTTCGTCCTCTCATTTTTGTCATAAATGACATATTGGTTCTTCTCCATCAGCACTTTATATCCATTTTGGATCAACTATCCTACACTCATGAGGTTATGCTTCAACCCAGGTGAAAAAACATATTTTGAACCTCCTTCTTCTCACCTTGCTTGGTGCGGATCATGATAGATCATTTTCCCTTGACTAGAACTATTCCATTGTTCCCCATTCTAATCTCAGACTTTACATTTTTGTCAATGAAAGAAAATAATATTTCATTACCACTCATGTGGTATCTGCAACCGTTGTCCAAGTACCAGACTTTGGGGCTACCTTCTTCACCAACATTGCACATGATGAATGTTGTGGACTAATTTCCTTCAACCACATTTGAATCAGCTACATTAGCATTTTATTTTTGTTGATTACCATCCTTTTTCCAGCACTCACTAGCATAGTGCCCAAACTTATAAAAATAGTAGCACTCAATGTTGCTCTTGTCATTTCTCCCACTTGAACTAGTGTTCTTCATGCCTCATTGAGAGTTGTGCTTAGATTTGCTCGCTCCTTTTTGGCTGCTTGCTCATCCCGAGCTTTCTCCTCCAGCATTTCCTTGTTTGGATCTTCCTCTACATCTTCAGGAGCCATTTTTACCTCTCCCCCTGCCTCTTGCATTCGATTGAGATTTGAAAGCTTTCTCTTGGGAAGAAGTAGCATACCTTTTTAGGTGATCCTCATGGGTATGGAGAGAACCCATCAACTCATCCACTATCAAATTAGAAAGGTCCTTTGCCTCTTCGATAGCAATGACGAGTGGATCATACCTCGTGGGTAGACATCTGAGGATTTTTTCAACAATCTTTTGCTCCTCTAACACATATCCATTTTATCTCAATTGGTTTAACAAACCTGAGAACCTAGTTTGAAATTTTGCAACTCACTCACTTTCCTTCATTTCAATAACCTCAAACTCTCTTTGAAGTAACTGTAGCTTCACAGATCTTACTTTATCAGTCCCTTTGTATCCGGTTTGGAGGATTTCCTAGGCCTCCTTTGCATATTCAGTTGCTGCTATTCTGGGAAAGATGGCCTCTATCAAGGTTTCCTTTATCAAGCTCAACGCCTTCACATCTTTCTTCCTTTGCTCCTTTAGCTGGGTCTTCTTGTTATTTGTGAGAGCTAAAAATGCAATTGGATCAGTGATATCCACAAACCCATTTATGAGAAAATCCCACAAATAATTTTCCACCATAATGGTCTTCATCTGCTTGGCCCAAACATCATAGTTTTGTCCATTAAAGGACGATGGTTGTTGCCAACTCTTTCCTTCATATCCAACCATGTCTCCTACAACAAAAAAACTCAAATGCCCAAAATCACAAGGAAATGGGGCTTATGGCTCTCATACCATGTAGAGATTTCAAATGCAAAACAAAACACAAAGCTACAACTCTGATTTCCAGTCAAGCTGGAAATACCCAAATCTTAAAAATGTGGAATAACAAACAAGAGGAGACATGCAATATTTTTCTTCTATTAACTGACTAGAAATGAACAATACAAAAAAAAACTAAAAGCTACCTATTACAACTTTCTAGGAGCAAACTAAAACTGCTCAACTAGATCATAAACAATCAGAAGCTACTCAGAACTCTCTATTACAATTCGAATGGAACTAACTGTTGTTTGTGGTAAACTCAGAGTGATCAGGAGAAATCAACTACTCATTGCAAGCACTCTGCAACAACTCTGAGCAATCTGGAGCTATCAAAAACTCCTTGCACAAAATGTTTTCTATTGCTGCTGCAACTTCACTTCTTTCTGCTAAACTTTTTGCTGCTGCAAAAAATGACATCGTCCAACTTACTTAGCAAGTTGTCTTCATTCCTTTTGTCTCAAGAAAACACTCCCTCCTAAATTTCAAAATCACCTACCAACATTAATTCACCTGCAGACTTGAGTTGCACATCAGGAGCAAAGAGGAAAACAATCCCCAAAAGAAATCTTCCAGCTGCAAATAGAAAATGCTCTGACAGGGTAGGTGGCAATGACAGGAGGCTCAAGTTCAATCAATTTTCCAACAGAGGTATCAGAGGCATGAGAGAATATCACGGGGGTACATTATTCATGTTCATTTCTCGATCTATCTTAGTTTTCTTGACTATAACATGAAAGATATAGAGATCTATAAAATCCATCACTGTAAGAAGGGAGTATTTAGCACAGAGATCATTGGAAGTCAAAGGGAAGGTTTGTGCAGTAATTTGGTTAGTTTGTCTCACCAATAATTCTCTGAGCTATTTCCAAAGGCTTAGCATATTCCAAGCTAAGCAACTAGTCACCATCTTCTATCACTAAGTATTCAATTTGGTAGAGTTCCAGGTATGTAGCATCATTACCAATTTTTGTATAGGTTAATTTTATTGCACAATGTTGTCATTAAAGTGGATTGTATTGTTTATGTGATGGGATCTTCTTTTTACCTCAATTCACCCCTCACTGGTCAGCCTTTTAAGCTGGTGTACATGTGTGCCTATCATACATTTGTATGGCATATACATTAGAGCATAAAACCATACATATGTATTTTATATTTCAATTAGGGAGAAAAAAATCATACAATATATGGTTCTTTTTGTTTTGTATATTTCAATATACCAATGTGGAAAAATTGTATGTCCTTTAAAAATATTAACAAGTATGGATATCAATAATATGTACATATTATAGTGCAGTTGTACATTCTAGTTTTCAAAGAAGATTTTCGATATTATAATATGCTTTAAACTATCTTTTTTTTTTGTTTGAATGTTTAAAATATTTTAGGGATAGCTAGTTTGAAGGAATAAGCAGAGATAAACACAGGAAAAGATGGAAAAATAACATAGAAAAATAATTTTTATATTTCACTCATTCAAACACAGAACAGTCAATAATAATATTTTCTACTTCAAAGCAATATTCATATTAATTTTTTGTATATTAAAATTACAAACACATCACGGTATATAAGATTACGGCCACAATAAAAAAAATACAATATTAATGGCAATAACGAATGCCAACCAAAAATCAAGTTTAATCGAATTAACTATAATGTCCTTAACCATTGAAAACATGTCCAGATAACATAAATAATCATCCTTTAAAACCTAGTTGTCTGCTAATGCAACATCCACTAACTGTCGTTGTAGAAAATGAGCATACCGCATCACCGCAGACGAGAGAGAAATTCCTCACGGTAACACGGTGAACACAACTGACCAATCAGAAGAACTGCTATACCGCAGTGAATGAACAAACAACTAGTGGTACTGAGGTGGGACACCACCCAGCCATAGAGAGTTTGGGAGAGATTGCGATGGTTACAGTAACAACAATGTAACGGTGAAGAAATGGTCCAAACAAAGAGCGCTGACGGTCATCGTGCCACCACATGTGGTCAAGAGGGTAACTACGGGACGGTGGTAACCGTGATTTGGTGGTTAATCGCATTGTCGCAAGCATCATGTGGTTAGCATGCGGTAGTGAGGTAGACATAGATAACTGCCACTATGAAGAGCTCGACTGCGGTAATGTGGGAGCCTATGGGAGAGACGATTGTGGGATCCCGAAGAGGAGAGAGAAGGGGAATGGTAGCCCGGTAGACACAACCGAACCACAAGTAGGTGAGTCTATGGGAGTGGGGGCATGGTAGGGGTAGGAGACAGGCGCGAGAGCGGAGTGAAACTCGAACACTCTCCCTTGAATGTAACTCTCACAGTCTTTAACGCCCAGTCTGGTTCTTTGATAGATGAACAAGTCTTTTCCCAAAGCCTTCGTGAAAATATCCACTTGATGTTCCTCTATCCTACGTAAATTCAATACAATTTCACCATTGTTAATCATCTCATGGATGAAATGGAAATAGGTATCATTGTGTTTGTTGTGTTTGTGAAACACTAGATTCTTTGACAAAGCTATGGCTGAATTGTTGTCACAGAAATTTTTTTTGGCATTTGTCTGCACATTCTAAATCTCCTTCAATATTTGTCTCATCCACACTATCTGGAAAGATGCACTTGTGGCTACAACATTCTCAAATTCAGCTGAAGATAATGTGACAGTAGGTTTTTTTTAGAGGCCCATGCAACTACTCCACTGCCAAAATTAAAAACATATCTTGATGTGCTTTTCTTGTCATCAATACTTCTAGCACAATCACTGTTAGTAAAACCTGTTAGTTTGAATTCATTTGTTCTTGTATAATGGATGCCATAATTTTTTGTTCCATTAATGTATCTTAAAATTCTCTTTCCAGCCATCCAATGTGACTCTTTTGGTGCTTCCATGAATCTGAAGATTAAACTAATTGAAAACATGATATCTGGCCTTGTGGTTGTTAGATACATCAAACTCCCTACTAGTTGCTTATACAATGTTGAATTCACATCTGATCCTTTGTCTTCTTTGTTGAGTTTCAGACCAGTTACCATTGGAGTGGGCGCTGATTTACAATTCACCATATTAAATCTCTTCAAAACATCATTAGCATATTTTTCCTGTGAAATAAAAATGCCATTTTCATTTTGTGTTACCTCAATGCCTAGAAAATACTTCATCAAACCTAAGTGTATCATCTCAAACTCTTTCATCATTGCTATTTTGAACAATTCAATTGGCAGATTTCCAGTTAAGATCAAATCATCAACATACAGACAAATAATTAAAATTTCACCATCTTCATTCACTTTAGTGTACAGTGTTGGTTCACTATTGCATCTGGTAAATCCATTATTTGTGAAATAGTTATCTATTCTACTATACCAAGCTCTTGGGACTTGTTTCAGACCATACAATGCCTTCTTTAGCTTGTAAACTTTGTCTTCTTGTCCTGATATCTCATATCCAGGTGGTTGTTCAATGTGCACTTCTTCCTCTAGATAGCCATTGAGAAATGTTGACTTCACATCCATTTGGTGAACTAACCAGTTGTTTTGTGTTGCTAAAGCCAATAACATTCTGACTGTGTCAAGGCATGCTACAGGTGCAAAATTTTTATTATAATCTATTCCAAGTTGTTGTGCATAACCTTTTACAACCAATCTTGATTTGTGCTTCTGCACTTCTCCATTTGCATTCAATTTTGTTTTATAAATCCATTTAACACCAATGACATCTTTGTTTTTTGGAAGACTCTGCAACTCCCATGTCTGATTATTTTCAATTGAATCTATCTCATCATCCATTATTGTTATCCACTTTTCTTCTTTGATTGCATCTTCATAATGAATTGGATCTTCAACTTGAGAATAGAAAGAAAAAAGTATAAACTGTTGAGGATTATTCTCACCTTCATTTTGGTTATAAATATCACTCATGCTTCTGATTTTCTGTCTTCTCATGCTTGCTAAAGTTGAATTTGAAAGATCACTTGAATCTATAGAATGTGGACTTGAAGGTCCAGCACCAGAGATTCTTGTTGTGGTTGGCATCTGCAGTCCTCTTTTTTCTTCTCTTACATTACTTGTTGGTGTCAATTGCTGACTAGTTGTGTGAGGTTGAATAGGGACAATAAGTACATTAGCTGGAGCTGAAATTCCATTCTCTTCTTGAGGGATATTGACTATAACATTTATTGTTCTCTCTTTACTTCCATCCCATGCTTCATCTTCAACAAATTGAACATCCCTACTGATTATAACCTTCTTAGTTGTTGGATTAAACAATTTATATGTTTTGGATTCATCACTATATCCAACAAAAATGCATTTCTCTCCTTTATTGTCAAGTTTTCTTCTCAATTCATTAGGTACATGTGCATATGAAACACATCGAAAAAATCTCATGTGAGATACACTGTGCTTTTTACCAGTCCATGTTTCCTCAGGGATAATATTCATCACACTTTTTGTTGGGCATCTATTAATGATATATGTTGCACAAGATACAGCTTCAGCCCAAAACTCATTTGTTAAATGCTTGGCTTTCAACATACTTCTATCCATCTCCATTATGGTTCTATTTTTTCTCTCAGCTACCCCGTTCTGTTGAGTTGTGTATCTTTTTATGAACTGTTTGTGTATTCCATGCTCTTTGCAGAAATTTAAAAATTCTCTTGATATGTATTCACCTCCTCTATATGTTATCAACACTTTGATAAAATTACCACTCTGTTTTTCAGCAAGAGACTTAAATTGACAAAATAAATTAAACACTTCACTTTTTTTTTTTAGAAAATAGACCCAACTCTTCCTTGAATAATCATCTATGAAAGTCAGAAAATAATAACTACCACCTATTGAAGGTGTCTGCATTGGGCCACACAAGTCTGAATGAACAATTTCTAATGGTGCTTTTTCTCTTGTGGATTTCCTTGCTAGGAAAGACTCTCTATGTTGCTTTCCTAGTATGCAACCTTCACATACTCTCTTGGGTTTCTCAATCAATGAAATTCCCGTTACCATGCTCTTCTTATGAAGAAAATTTAGACCTCCAAAATTTAAATGACCTAATCTTAAGTGCCACGGCTAGTTTTATCCTTTACTTTTTCCTAAAAGACAGTTTGTGTCTTAGTTGACACCTCTTGTGCTTGTGCATATTTTATGCTTAAGGCTAGCTCAATTCTCAAAGGAAATATTCTATTGTTTGTCATATTTATTTTAGCTATCAACTGGCTACTTGGGTATTTGTCTAAAATTGTGCACAACCCATTTTTGAAAGTCACTCTATAACCTTTTTGAACTAACTGTCCTACACTCATCAAATTGTGTTTAAGATCTAGCACAAAATAAGCATTTGAGATATATTTTTGCTCCCCTTGCTTGGTCAGAATATTAAAATTTCCCTTTCCTTTAACTGACACTTTGTTGTCATTACCCAGGGTGACATTTGACTTAATACTCTCATCTATACTTGTGAACAACTCTAAATTCCCTGTCATATGATTACTACAGCTTGAGTCTAAAAACCAAACTTCTTTCTCACTAGCTTGAGCTACATTACAGGCTAAAAACATTGTGCTTTTATCTAGTATATGGTCTTGACTCTCTTTAGTAAAATTTGCATTTTGTCTACCCATATCATACTGCTTCTTCCTACACTCATTCATGTAATGTCTGAACTTTTTACAATAATGGCATTGAACCTGAGATTTCTCATACCTTTGACCTTGAGGAAAGTTTTGAGATGGGTTTTGGCTGTTGCCTCTTCCACTTGAACTTGACTAGTTATTTCTTCCACCTCTATTGAAACCTCTTCCTCTTGCTCTGAAATTCGTTCTACCTCTACTTGTTCCTTGGTTAATTGAAGCTTGTGACTTGAATGCATGCTCCAATGACATACTTGTTGTTCTACTGAGTCTATGCTCATGAGAAATAAGTGATGCATAAAGCTCATCAACTGAATATTGTGTGAGGTCCTTTGTCTCCTCTATAGTAACTGAAATTGATTCAAATCTTGTGGGTAAGCTTCTTAAAATATTTTCTACAACTTTGACATCTTCAAGTGTCTGTCCATGTGTTCTCATCTGGTTTACCATTCCCATTATTTGAGTAAAATATGAATCTATAGACTCAGTATCTTTCATAAACAGAGTCTCAAACTCTCTTCTTAATATTTGCAACTTTGCAGTTTTAACTTTGTTCATTCCTTGATATTCAATTTGTAAAATGTCCCATGCTTTCTTAGACTTGGTAGTGGCTGAAATTCTAGGAAAAATACTCTCATGTACTCCTTGTAGAATGAAGAAGTGTGCCTTTGAATCCTTCTTCTTGTTATCTTTCAGTAATTCTTTCTCTACTTGTGTCAAGGCATTATATTTTGCTGCATCTATCGGTTTTGGAAACCCATTGTCTACAAACTCCCATAAGTCTTGTGAACAAAACAATGCTCTCATTGTTATAGACCAGTAGTCATAATTTTTCCCATTTAGCTATGGAATTTGGGGATTACTCAAACTTGTGCTTGCTGCCATGATTTGTAGACTTTCTACAAAATGACCTTAGGCTCTGATATCACATGAAGGAATAAGCAAAGATAAACACAAGAAAAGATGAAAAATAACACACAAAAATAATTTTTATATTTCACTCATTCAAACGTAGAATAGTCAATAATAATATTTGCTACTTCAGAGCAATCTTCAGATTATTTTTTTGTATATTAAAATTACAAACACATCATGGTATATAAGGTTACGGCCACAGTTAAATAAATACAATATTAATGGCAATAACGAATGCCAACCAAAAATCAAGTTTAATCGAATTAACTAAAATGTCCTTGACCATTGAAAACATGTCCAAATAACATAAATAATCATCCTTTAAAACCTAGTTGTGTGCCAGCACAACATCTACTAACTTTCACCGTAAAAAATGAGCATACTGCATCGCTGCAGAGGAGAGAGAAAGTTCTTCGATAACATGGTGAACACAACCAACCAATCAGAATAACCGCTATACCGCGGTGAGTGAACAACCAGCTAGTGGTACTGAGGTGGGACACCGCCCAACCGCAAAGAGTCTGGGAGAGATTGTGGTGGTTATGGTAACAACAATGTAATGGTTAGGAAATGGTCCATACAAAGAAATTTGACGATCACCACACCACTGCACGTGGTCAAGAGGGTAATTGCGGGACGGAGGTAACTGTGATCTGGAGGTTAACCGCATTTTCATAGGCATCATGCAGTTAGTGTGCGGCAGTGAGGTAGACAGAGATAACTGCCATCGTGAAATCATCGACTGTGAAGAGCTTGACTGCGGTAATATGGGAGCCTATGGGAGAGACAATCGTGAGACCGTAAAGAGGAGAGAGAAGGGGCACGGTAGCCCAGTAGACAATGCCGAACCACAAGCAGGTGAGTCTGTGGGCATAGGGGCATGGTAGGGGTAGGAGATAGACATGGGAATGGAGTGAAACTCCAACATGGTTCCCATGTTTTAGAGGTATAAAAGATGGAATGTAGGTATAGTGCGAGATGAATATGAGACATGAAATCTTGTTATCATATTTAGTAAATCATAGATATTTTGGCATAGTTATGATCTTAAACCATGATGAGGTATCTAAAACCATGTATATTTATGGTTTTGGTATTAATATCGGTTGTATGACACTCTAAAGTGTCAATTGTGCTCTTCTAGAGAGGAATTTCTATGAGAAATTTGCTAGTCAAGCTAGAATCATGCTTTCATTTATTCGATATTTATTTATTTGAATTAAGATGATATTTCAAGGACACTACCCTGGTTGAGAAATTCAATGTATTATAAGAAACAGTTGAACAAAATCAAACAACAAAAAATAGATAAGTCTTGAATCTAGAATTACCCTGATGCCTCCATTGCCAAGCCAAATTCTTCATCCCTGCTTAGATCTTTCATGTTTGTGGATACTATCTATCTCCTACACAAAAATCATGTACTATTTCATGGCCTTCAATCCAACTACATGATCAATGCATCTTTTTAATTCATCTATCTTTCATCAATCTCCTGACTATTTGAATCTCACTGCACCTGCCTGCTTCTACGCAGATGTTTAGAGAACATAAGTTGCAACATTTTTAGGATCCAAATAAAAAGCAATGTTTCCGGAAATACTCATCCTATATTCACATATGATAAATTCCCTATTTTTATGCTTTGATGGATGTCCCTTATTTATTACTGGATATCTGATATAGTACACATTATTATAGTGCAAGTCTAGCTATACAGTTTCTTGGGTAAATTGCTAAATAAATTTGATGTTAGAGTTTTAATATTTGCAACCTTGGAATTAGGATGGTCGTGAATATAGTATTCCACCTTATATAATCACACCTTTCCTTATGCATGTAGGTATATATAGAATGGCTATGGTATTAGAGGAAAATTATTTTATATTTAATTCACATACATATAAATATACATATCGATAAATGGGTATATATTTATATATGTATATATATAGTCATATATGTATGTTAATTGTTAGGATCATATTTTGGTAGAATGGATTATATATGTAGGTGAACGAATAATTAAATAGGGGGATATCAGTTTACTTATATTAGATAAAATATTCATTTCTTATAATAGTCAAATTGTGATTTCATTCTGAAATTAAGGGGAAGTTGTGAATAACTAGATTTGAAAGATTATATTAAGTTTAATTGAATTATGGAGACAAATAAATTAGAGTTCTTATAGATAATAAAATAAATGGGGTTAATTGTGATAGACTAATGGGGTGTCTATTGGATGGATTAGATGAACCCTGTTTTAAATTTATTTTCATTTATAACTAGTTAGCGAACATTTGTTAATCTATGGTGTTTATATTTTAAAGAAACGGTTTATGGTATAAGTTGTAGTTTTGTTAGATGAATGTGTTTAGGTGATAGTGAATATATACTTTAGAACTTTGAATCTAGCATAGATAAGTGAAATGGGGAAAAATGAATAGGCTATATTTGGATATCTTCATATTAGAATAATTGAAGGGATAGCCTAGTTAATTAGATTAGCTATCTTTTGTTAACTAATGAGTGCGGATTACTTCTTTAATTAATTGTAATGGTTGTTTTGTCATGGTCATATTGTTGATTGGTTTCTTATTTTGAAAGATATGTTCAGATAAATGAATTAAAATATCTCTAATCCATAAATGAATGTTGGTTTCTTTTGTAAATTATTTAATAAGGTAAATTGTAAACTCTTTAGGTAATTAATTATTTAGTGTATTTTTTATCGTGGTATATGACCCTTTTAAGGGGAATATGTGGTTAATGGTTGAAGAGTGATATGAAAGAAAAAGAAATGTATTCTTTGGTTGATCAATGGGATTGGTTGTTTGTATTGAGCTGTTTTTTATGTTGGTTATTATAAAATGGGATGTATTGTTGTATGATTATTGAGGTTGATAATGGTGTTGAGTTGATTTTGGGTTTTGTGTTATGGAGGATTCCTTGTACGAAGTTGTTATGTTAATATTCTAGAGTCTTGGCAGAGTATTCTATTGATATACTTTATGTTGCTCTTTGGAAGTGAATTTATTTTATACTTGAAATGTGATCACGGGTGTCCTTAGCCGTGCACAGTATATTTTCCACCTATGTGGTTGAGCTCTTGGAACTTGTGAGCGGGAAGGGTTATGCCTTTCCATGTTATATTATTATTGAATTCATGTGATTGTGCTAGTGACTTTCTCTTTGATTTTATTGTTATCTCCTATGAAAAGCTAGTATCCCCTTGTCCCTTGTTTCCCTTGGATTTTTATGTGCCTCTAAAAGTAATATTACTATTGTATGATGTTGTGCTTTTTGCTTTACTTTTTCATTAAGGTCATGTTAGCCTTATCTCTCCTTTTGTCTTTTTCCTGATTGTGATGGTGGGACCCTTTGCTATCTCCTAGCATAGGGGGTGGACCTTTGGGTTCCACATAGTTGGGTGGAAAGTGCATTGTACTCCTTTGGGATCCCTCTCCTTGTTCATGATTGTGGTGACTTCTTTGGGATTCTAGACTCTTGTATTTGTACCAACTCATGTGGATTTTTATTCATGTACTTGTATTGAACCATAACTATGATGTATCACATGTAACATACTTGGATGTACTCTCCACACATGTATTCGAGGAGACATTGTTGTTCACTTGTATCGATGTAATGATGTAAACTGATGTTGAACTCTCTTATGTAATAGACAATGTAAAATATGCTATTATATATGTTAGTTAATTGGATTGATTCTAAATGACATCTATTGATCATGTAATGATTATTTCATATTAGATGAATCTGTATAATGTGATGGGTTAAATGGAATTTCATATTGTTGAGGGAATTTTTTTAATGTAATGTTTCACAGTTCTTGTAGTTTAGCTTATGCAAATCATGTAGCATAGTCATGGACCTTAGAGGACTTAAGTTAAAATTTGAGTTAATGTTTCATTTATAATTGTGTGAGTATTGCATTTTCAAAAAAGAATTTTTTTTGTTTCAAGTGTTGTAGTGAGTTGTCCTCTAGGGTTTCATGGTGGAGCGTTACACTAACACTAATACTAAAAGGACAATGTTGGATGATCCCACAATAGTGGATTACACTTTTTGGCCAAACTTGATATTGAACTAAACTTTTTTAATTAAATCTTCATTTTTAGACACCTAGAATTCAAAGATGATGAAAACTAGTGATTTGTGAATTTTTTTCTATAGATTCTTAATATACATTTTAAAAAAAAATTGAATCAGACTACATTTATTTTTCCATCTCCTTCGATAACTAGTTTTTAACATTAAACAACATTTTTAAAGAGTGATGTTTATTGTATAACACATAACGTTTTTCTATGAAGGATTAAAAAAAAAATCAAATTTAGATTTGTAACTACGTTATCTAGCTCCTTCATTTGATTTAATATTGTTTTATTGAATATTATTTTCTTAATTAAGTTTTGAAGTCAAACCAATTACAATTTAGGCATAGGTTTACTATATAACACATGAATTTTTTTGTATGTATCGAAATTCAACTTTATATTTTTTTAGATCAAGGACATCAATACCAAGAGCATAGATATTTTTTATATTTTTTTTGGTAACCAACTATTTTTCCACATGTGCAAAACAAAGAGCTCAATTTTGATTAAAAACTTGCATTCACAAGAAATAAAAAATAAATATAATAATTAAATTAAATATATTTAGAATTATGCTTTTTGGGAAGCTTATAATAAGGACTACATACTTAAAACACATAAATTTTAAATGAATTCATTTGATCCCTCCAAAAGGTAGATCAAAAGTGGTTTTTTATCAATGTTTTGATAAGTGTAGAGGAGACTTCATTATAGGTATGGTTTAAAAATAGAGGGGTTATATCCAAGGGAGTTTGATCAAACACTCTCCAATTAAAATCTTTAAAATGGAATTGTTCAAGGCTTAAATCATTATATTTCTAAAAATATATGATTTCAACAAAAATCAGGATGTCCCAAAAAGTGTAACCCATTATTGTGGCAACACCCTATTAGCCAATAATATCATTAGTGAGAGATATATTATATTTATCAATTCATTTTATCGTAAATTATTTCACTTGACAACTACAAAGCTTACTCCAAGTACAAGCTATCATCCTCAAGTACAAGTCAAGCTAATGGACAAGTGGGTCAGTCTAAGAAACTATGTCTCAGGACAACAATTAGCTTGGATCAAATGGCTACATTGGGAAGAATACTACTACAACACATCTTACGACATTTTTATTGGTATGTCTCCCTTCAAATAATTTTATGGATAAATGTAATGAATTTTATTAATCTCATGTTCACACATAATATAGTACTAGATCCAACCATGTATAGTTGATTTGAAGCAATAAATAATCTAGACTCATGAGATTATACCTAAAATTTCAAGAGAGTGCTTTAGAGGTATGACATTGTAGTGTAGGAAAATGTACCCCTTTACATTTTCACACTTTTTTGGGCCCTCTCTGCTAAACTTGGGCTTCTTAATACCTTATTTGGTCCTATTTTGCATCCACAAGCCTTAATTAATGCATCTTTTTGAGGATAATCTCGACATATATCTAACAACCTATCATAATTCAATCATTTAAGATTTATGACCCAAATCTAGTGATCTAGGACTCATATGCCACCTTGGGTGTATGGGTTCCACCTAGGTTTCCAGGCCTAGATTTGAATTTAACATAAAATTAAACCTTTCTTGAAAAGTGTGTCCCAAGCTTAGCCTAATGGGACTCATATTGCACAATTGGTGCATGAGTCTCGCTTAGCTTAGACCTAATTTAAATTCAAAATCTTGGTGGGAATTTATTCTCCTAGATTTTATGTGAGCTTGTAGTGTTGTAATTTCCAGAAATTTTGCATAAACAAGTATAAATACAAGGTTATTTCACATATTTTTCTCCTAACAAGCAATCAAGTGACCTAGCAAGCTTACAAGTCAAAAATTTATTATAAGATAACTTACAAGAGAATTCAAGAGTTATTATCAAGAATTTTGGATCACTATTCAAGTATCAAGCATCATGTTTGTTTTTTAGCTAACATTTGTGATGTAGGGTTTTATGATTCAAGCATCCATTCATGTCAAGATCCATATCATTATTGAGAAAGATTCAAGATCTACATTCATGTTAGCCATTACCTACAATATTTCATACTTTTATTCAAGGGTTTGGTGATTTGCAACATTGCATATTTTTTCATTCATCATTCCTTCATTTTATTACATTTCATTTCAAAGTGTGATTACCAAAATGGGGTTTGACCAAGGAAAACACATATCCACTAGTAAAACAATATTTTACCCTCTCTTTGATGTGTGATTTGAAAATATAGGTGGTTTAGGTTGGAGATCCATTGAAGAGAAAGTTTGGAGAAATTTGTCAAGGTTGCAAAGTTGTCATAGAAATTGCAAAATCATGGAAAGTCACATGTAGGTTGCACTTCAACGTTTCAAACTCTGAGATTTGGTAGGAAAGAAGCTACAAAAAATAATTAGAGGATATCAAAGTTTCAGATCAATCCTAATACTAGGACTAAATCACCATTTGTTGTGTATGAGTCCTAGTAAACCTAAACTTAGACATTTTTTCCAGATCCTAATTTAGTAGTTCTAGATTCCAAATTATGTCAAAAACCCTAATCTAGGACTAAATTTCCCAGCCTAGCATATGAATCCTAGTGAGCATTAGAGTCATCATTTTCAATTTTTTAGGTCTTCGTTCAAGCCTCTTCAGTTTTGAACCACCAAAATTTAGGGGAAAGATGTACTCTTACACTTTTGGGGTTTTGCACCTAAGAGGAAACAAGTCTTTCTTTCACACCCAAAACTTGGTAGGGTTCATTCAAAATGGATTAAGGGCTTAAATTTATGTGTTTGGGATTCCCTAAATGTTGTAAACTAATGGAATAAGCTATCTATTGAATGTAGACTATTGAAATGCAAAGTGTTGGAAAACACACTATGATATGCAAATGAACCAAGAAATGTAAACAAACTATAATTGAAATGAAGGGAAAAGAATATGTGCACCTAGAGGCTAAAGAGGGATGGCATGGAGGTATGGAAACCTGAAGAATTTGATTCAAAGACTGAGAAGGACACTTACGCCATTCTGGCCGATCTAGTCCCTTTTCTGTGAAAATTTGTCAGAACTCGTTTTTGCCAAAAGGGTACTCAGATCTATAGAAAACCCAAAAATGAATGTATGGTGGGACTAGGTCACCACTAATGGTGACTTAGTCCTTTTCAGCCTTTCAAGAAGTCTGAAAGTAGAATCTGGAGGTCTTGGTCTGCACTTACTGCTTCTGCAAGTGTCCAGATCTGAAACTTTGATTTTTAGTCTATAGGTGTCTTTTTTTGTAGATTCTTAACCTAGCCAACAAGGAGGTATATTCAAAAAGACTTCAATCCACTCTTGAATTATTTCCAAACCTACAAAATACCTAAATTTGCAATCACACAAAGAAGTAAGAAGAAATGTTGATTGTTAGAGTATGGGGACTTGCTTTAGTCAAGCCCCTTTGTAGATAATTAAATAAAATAAAGAGACAAGATAATAGAGCATGAAATATGGAATGATGTATTCAATACCTTTCCATGATTAATGATCTTATTTTGTTGCAGCAATCAACCCTTGAATTCCTTAGAGATGTGTCTTGATGAATTAGTATGCAAAAACCTTGGCTTGCTTGAGAAGAATGATGAATGAAGAGTGGAGAGTGAGTGAGAGATTTGTGATTGAATGGAAGAATTAGAGTGAAAAATATGAGAAAAAACCCTTATTTATACAAGTTATGTCCTAATTTCCTCGAAATAACACCATATAGGCGGGCCTTAGAGTTTTGGAGAAAAAATCCTGAAAGAATATTAAGTTAAATTTAATTTTTATGTCACATGGGACTAGGTTGCCCAAGGTGGCGACCAAGTCCAGCTAGGCATTTTTCAGTAGATTTTGGGTATTAAAATGTGATTATTATTTTTTTTCGGGATTTTCTTCTGAAACACACTAAAATAAGGCTTGTAAGCGCATTAATGGGTCATTATAGCATAAGAAAGGTTTGATTTAGTGATGAAAAACCTAGGAAAGTGTGAAAATGTTTTACAACAGCTTACAAAAATTTGGCACAAGGCTTGGAAAGGGGTAAAAAGAGGTTGAAAAATGTCCAAATGAGTGAAAAGTGTCAAAGGCTACACTTTTTGGTGACACATTTAGCCCCCACTTTAGTGAGAGGATGAACTTGCTTAAAAATCACACTAAAGTAGCCCAATAGAGATGGTGAAGAATGACAAAGACGAGGAAGGTGGTCAAGTCCCTAGGATTCGAGATTCTAAGTAAAAAATACATCAATGCAGGAGGACACATTCAAGGGTGAAAGGTATGCAAAAAAATAAGATACATGATCATGCAATGAAAAGAACTAGAATGAGGAGAAGAGGGAGACTAAAAATTTGGATCAAGCTTTGACTGTTTGTCCAACTGGTTGTGGATCAGATCTAGATTGTTTTTCCAAAAAGAAGATGTGTACTAACTCTAGGGTGACGAGAATTTTGGTTGTCTGTTAGGTGAGAAGTCTCAAAAGGTGGCTATGGGGAAATTCATGCCACTTGGGCTTCCCTCTCAAACCATATGAAATTTATACCTCCTGATAACTTTGATAAGGCAGCACAAAAGAAAGTGATGTTTGAAATGCTTTTGTTCAAAGGGATTTTTCTTTGTTCGTGCAATGTCTCATCTTATGGAACATTATGCGTAATGTCTTTAAGAGAGGAAAAGTTAAAATGGAATCATCTTGTATGCAAAAGAGGACAAATGCATTTATGTCTCATCCTAAGCAACATTGTACCTAATGTTTCCAAGAGAGGGAATCGTACGAAAAAGAAGATTGCACAATGAAATGTGAGTGGTGATGAATTCCCCCACTTTATTGGAATTATGAAACACCATACTGTGAGAAATTTCCTTAAAGTAGAAGAGGAAGAAGACATGAGAGCTTTTCCGGAAAGCCCTATGCCAAGTCATATGTTTCCGAGAAGCTGCATCATGAAAGAGGGGTGTATGTCACATGCAATTCAACTTAAGACATGTCATCCACATCCCAAGCTTGCTCTTATATGTTCATGAAAGGTTAACGTCTAGTCAAAAGAGACAATGAAAAGTGACATACAAGGGAAAGGGCTAACTAACCCCTTGCCCACACTTAGTGCAAGACAAGAGTAGGCCAAAAGGATTGATGAAATGCAAGGTTGGGTGAAATTTAATATCAATTAGAGGAATGAGGTGCCCTCATAGAAGGAAGAGCACCAAAATCCTTCAAATGCTGGATTTTTCTACTCAAGGCCTTATGTTCATTAGTGTGATGACCATGAACTCGGTGGTAGGCAAAAAAGGAATGTTTGTTGGAACATTTCTTTCAAGTTTAGGAGGAAGGGAGATTAAGTGATCTTGGAGGAGTCTCAACAAGATGCCCTCTTGATCAAGGGTAGAAGTTGTTCCTTTGGTGTGTAAGAAAGAAGTGGATTGCTTAGTATAGGATGGAATACTTACACAAGGCACTATAGATTGTGAGATTTTGTATACTCCTTTAGAGGAGTGTATAAAATATAAATTAGTAGTATTTTGCGAGATGACATTGGCATTAAGTGAAGAGGAATTTGTTAGTTTCCATGGATCACTTTCTAAGGTTGGTGTAGAAGGATGATTAGGGATGGTGTTGATGTTAGAGGAAGGTTTGATGATTTTGATGAAGGGACAAAATCCAAGACCATGATTGGAGGCTTGCATGATAGGCTCAATAGGGTTTTGGATACCTTGTTCGTTAGCACCACATCCTTTTCCAATATAGCCAAGTTGTTTCATGAGATCATAACCTTTTCCGTATATATTTTTCAACACTTTTGGATCAGGTGAGGGTTCATTGTTGGCTTCTTTGTCTAAGGTATTTGAGGTGGATTCTTTCAAAGGATCAGTCAAGTCTTATGTTGACAAGACTATGTTTCCCTTGTTAAGTTTTTGTTGATGATCTTGGATTCTCTAGTTAATGGAGGTGTGAAGTCTAGGGAAACCCAATCATCATCTAGGAATGTTTTTTGTATGGGTTCCACTTGTTGGGTTGGTGTTGAACTGGTGAAGGGTTTGGAGTGGTTTTCCTCAAGTTGTAAGACACTATAAGGTTTGGGATCGACATCAAGTGTGTACACTTTGTTTTTGTAGATGTACTTCATCTTGCGATGAAGAGTGGAAGGCACACCATTCATTGCATGAATCCATGCCCTACCCAAAATGAGATTATATGAAACATCATGTCGTATAACATGGATCAATGTGTCTAATGTGGCCATTCCAATGGTGAGACGCAAAGTGATCACACCAAGAGTATTTTGGCCTTTAATATCAAATCCACTAAGAGATAAGTAAGTAGGTTCAATGGTTGATTTATCAATATGGAGCCTATCCAAGAGATTGAAACTACACACATTAACAGTGGAGCCATTATCAACAAGGGTTCTCTTGATCCCTATGTATTTTTATTTAGATATGATCATGAAGGCTTCAACTTGTTTTTGCACATCCAAAGGAGGGAGCTCACTTTGGTGGAAAACAATGTCAACGTTTAAGCCTTGAATCATAATTGCTATATCATTTGTTTGCACATTAGAAGGGATGGGAATTTTTTGTGAGGCCTCCTACATCATGTTGTGATAGTGAGGGGAGGGTTGAATAAGGTACCATAAATATATTTTAGCAGGAGTACTCCTTAGTTGTTCAACAAGGTCATACTCCCTAAGAAATGACATCAAGCGAGGGGAAGTAGGTAAGATGGGAGGGGATGAGGGTAAGGAAGTTGAGGTTGGTTGTTGTTTTTGGTGCAAATTATTTCTTGTGTAATATGTATGAGAAATGGTAGGATGAATCAATTGTTGCAACACATTATGTTGAGGTGGGTAGAGAGTAAGTTCAGGTTTAGGTTTGTTTGAAGGTGGGTAAAGGACAAGTTGAGGTTGAATAATGTTAACATTCCCTTGGGAAGGAGAGTCAATGTTATCCTTGGTTTGCATCATGATATCCTCCCTAGGAGGAGAGATTATAGGATAACTACAAGACACTTGTTCTTGACATGCAAGAATTGGTTCTTCTAAAATGATGTTGTCACAAATAGGGGAATGATCAATGATGGGATGGTCAATAGGGGGATGATGAGGAGAGGGTTCTATTTTATTGTCAAAGGTCTCATTATCTTGTTCCATACAATCTACTCTAGTAGGAGATCATGGAAGAGGTTCATCACATGATTCATCACAAGGATAGGAGGCATCAAGAGAGGGACCACTATGAATGGAAAATAGATTATCCCAAAGGGGAGGAGCATTAGGAAAGGTAGGGTCAAGAGTCTCATGACTTGTAATGGGTGTATCTTCTAGCACCAACCTATCCTCATTGCAATGAGGAGGGATATGAGAAGAACAATTTTGAGGGTCATGTTTATAGAGACTAAGTATGGGGATGATGGTTTCATTGTGTTGTTTAATGTGTTGAAGATGGGAAGGAAGATTAGCAAGACAAGAAATACCATCATGAGCTTAAATGGTTGTGTCTTCTATCACTAAGATACCTTCATCACCAATGCGAGAGATTATCAGGAGAAGAGAAATTATGATTATCATGATTAGTGATGATTTCATCCTCATCAGTCAAAGCTTTAGTAGGTGAGCTAGAAGAGATGAAGTCATCACTACTAAAGGTATTTCTATCTCTAAGTTTGTGAGTGGGTGCATGTAGTGTTAATGTTTTGTTTTCATTTTCTGATTTAAATGATCTAGGGACTAATGCAGCACATGAAAATAGCCTAATTATATCCACAAATACCATTAATGTTATTTAAAATGTAATAAAAGATATTGAAACTTAAGATGAAATGTAAAGGCATAGAGTCTAATGCAATTTTTAGATTGTAAAGAAGGAAAATGACTCATTACACTATGCAATGATCTGAAATTGAAATGTTGTAATTGCAAAATTGAAAATGTGCAATGCATGAAATGAGATGATTTATGCTAGATTTAATGAAATGCATGCTACAAAAATATAACCCAATAATATAGATATATAATGACATAAAAAAAAAGCCTAAGATAGGGTTTTCAACTCTATAAATGATAGTTTCAGAGGCCTAAAGGGACTAGGTCGCCAAGAGTGGCAACTTAGTCCTCCTAGTGATTTTTTTCATATTTTTCAAATGTTTTCGATTGATTCAGGTAGTTTTAGTATGGGGTGATGCAGGCTTAACACTGTCTCATCTATAATGGGTTTTTATTTCGTCAAAAAAATTGCAAAAAAAGTCTTCAGACATATGCCCAAAGTCACTATTTTTGTTGGTGTGAATAAAGTCTTGTACCTAGTTAACTCATAACTAGGGGACTTATTTACATGTTAGTTAAGTTTACTTAGGTCCTAGGAAGGAATATTTCTATAAGGTGTTAGTTGTCATTAGTTGTTATCTTATCTTTTGACAACTACTACATGTGAACCTAGGTAAGTGTGATTAGTTGTCTCATGCCATATGATTAAGACACTTTTCATAATCCTATGACATCTTGTATCTCACCTTGGCTATATAACCAATGGGTATCTCTCATTTGTACAATCAATCATCACAATTTATCATTGAATCATATTGATAAGAATACAGTTTATTCCTGTCACATTCTATTCTCTTTTCTTGTTCTTTCCATTTGGTCTCAAGATCTTGGTAGCCATAGCCAATTCTAAAATGGTATCAGAGCAGGTTGGGTGCCATTGGATAGTCATTTTCTGAGGAGAGCTACAAGATTTGGGGAGGTTCCATTTTTGTCTCTTTATTGCATGTTCATATCGCGGCTTGCTGGTGCAAATCTAACCTCACCATTGTATCTAGAGTGTTCGAGAAAGTCAATTTTTCCTTTTGTTTCTTCCAAATTGGACATACGAGGCCAAATCTATGAGGGTTTGAAGTTGAAGAGTGGTTGTTAGATCCAGAAGGTAGCTGCAATTTTGGAGCATTTTGGGTCAAATCTGACCCTGTCATTGCATCCAGAAGGGCCAAAAACTCTAAGATCAACTGCCAAATCTCCAAATCAGAGTAGTTGTTCAGTGAGGAAAAACAATTGCCCACAGAGCCGTACGGCCCCCCAAGTCGTCATTATTGTAGAGATGGTATGATTTTTGTACAAAATTATTAAATCCATCGAAAAAAAAAAGAAATTTTTTTTTAGAAAAATTATATTGGTGGCCGAATATTTTTCATAAAAGATTTGATTTAAAATACAAAATTAAAAGAAAAAAAAAGGATTTTTTTCATTTTATGTGAGTTTGCAGAGTACCTACATTTAGCAGGTACCCACGAGTATATTAGCCCAAAGTGGGGTGCCACATGGCCATCCGACCATGGCCCCACCTATGGAAAATTCAAAAAACTCAGCCAACTAATAAATAATCTGGCAGCCCTAGCATATTTTGTAGCCCTCGTTCAACACCACCAGTGGACTTGTCAATGGCTAGAAAAAACAAACCGGTGAGAATAAATTGACCGACCGATTAAAACAAAATCCGAGAGTAGCATACATCAAAATATTCTAATTTTAAAGATTCCAGGCATCAAGCATATTTTGACCTAGGGTATATTCTACTGGCAAGGGCATATTCACTTTTGATGGGCTGCAAGCCGTCAAATTTAACCCAACGAATTGTTGACATCATCGTTGTTGATGTGTTTTTTATGCACTTCTCAATGCAGGTAATGCATAGGTGCACTACCTCTCTTGAAATAAAATCTTCCACAATCAAATTATATAGCACTATCCCAAGGTCTCTAATGTCAGGTCTTGGCAATTCTTGGAATATCTCAATTGTTTCATGTGATTTTCTAGAATTACAAGGTGGACTTATAATTGAGTTACAAAGTGTGGGAATTTGGGTTTGCAAATGGAGTTCTTAAGATGGGAGAGTTGTTGTGCATGTGTTGTAGGTTCAAACAGTAGTCTAGAACTCCATTTCAACATCAGATTTAGCTTTATAATGTGCAATGAACCTTAGCATAGGCTACTAATTAAAAAAAAGGAAAAAAGTCAAGGAAGAGAAGAGGTTCCTAGACCTAAAACTATAAATGAACAATGAGCATGGAGGCTGCTACAGTAGACAAACTCCCTAAACTGGGTTTCGCTTGGCCAAGAGGATCCTACAGATACACAAAACCAATGCAATCTTCTAAGGACTGCAGATTTTCATTTTGCATGCACACATCATGAACATGTAAGTGAACTAAGTTGCAGTAGTAAAGTAAAGAAGCTTAGACTAGCTTTAAAAAGTGATTCATCATCAACATACCACAAAAAGCATGAGCTGAAAATTCATCAAATACTATAACAGCAAACACCATCATCAATTCCCTTCAAGAAACTAACAACTAGACTAATAGGGAAGTGGAACGATGCACACATAATGAGAAAAATCAAAAGGAAACACCCATAAATCATGCAATGTTGCTTTCTATTGTTGCAAAATTCATTTACACTAGCTCTCCAACCATTTACAAATGAGGGGGAGACCCCTATTTATAGTTTTCTAGAGCCCGAATGAATGGATAGGATTGATTTACATTGTGTGGCCCGGATTTGATTGCACTAGGGCTTCACCTACCCCACAATATTCAGGAATTTAATATATATCCTTTGTCTTTTTCTCTATTTTGTCTTTTAGTGCCTAGGTGTTGTAGTAGTTTGTCTTCTAGCTGATTTCCCTTTTACTATCGCTAAAAATGCCTAAAAGTTGTGCTTTGCTTGATGGACTTTCAACATTCTTTATTGGATAAAATGGGCCCGTTGACAACTGGCATCAATGGATTGGTTGCCCCTGATTCAGGTGGACAACCCCTTAAATATCACCATCATCTGGTGAAAAGTAGGACAACTCCCTTATGCTTTCTTCAAGGCCACCCCCTTGCATTTTGTCATTGACTTCCTTGGCACATGCCTTCTTCTAATACCAGCTTTGTTGATGGTTACTACGAAAAGAGGTGGGAATAAAATGAATGGTGACAGGAGCTATGTGCTTTCCTTGTTCAACTTTCTCAATGGGTCTCCCCAACAGACCCACAGTAGGCTTTTTGAATCCTGCATACACAAAGTGTCGTAAGTGATTTCATACACAAATCAAGGAAAACATTAGTCAAATCTTGCAAACTCCTTGTTAGATCCATCCATGCATCATCAAAATATCATAATATTCAGTGTGAATTGCCATTAATAGTTTATTGGAGGGAGTTTGGATGGTCTGGGCTCGAGAGGCCAGACTTCCCTCGCCAGAATGTTGTTTTAAAAGGGTGAAAAGGGCAAGGCGACCCAGATGGTTTCTCTCAGCTTCAAATTTGGAATTTGAAATTTTCATGCAGGAGAGGGTACAATTTGAGCATGTGGGTCAAAGTTTGTTTCCAAATTGGGAGGGCATTTGGATGTTTCGGGCCCAAGAGGCTGGACTTCTCTATAGCCAGAATGTTTTTTTGAAAGGGTGAATAGGGTAGGGCAACCCAGATGGTTTATGTCGGCTTCAAATTTGGAATTTGAAAAGTTCATGTAGGAGAGGGTCCAATTTGAGCATGTGGGTCAAAGTTCATTTCCAAATTGGGAGGGCAATTGGACGTTTCGGGCCCAAGAGGGCGGACTTCCATGGTGATAATGTTGTTTTGAAAGGGTGATGGACTATTTAGGCTCCAAAGGCCAGATTTCCCTAGCCAAAATGTTGTTTTGAAAGGGCGATGGATGGTCCAGGCCCCGAAGGCTGGATTTCTCGTGCCATAATGTTTTTTTGAATGGGTGATGGATAATCTAAGCCCTAGAGGTCGGATTTCCTTGGCCAGAATGTTGTTTTGAAAGGGTGATGGACTGTCCAGGCCTCAGAGGCTAGATTTTCCTGCCCAGAATGTTGTTTTGAAAGGACAGTGGATGGTCCGGGCCCAAGAGGCTGGATTTTGTTGTCCAAAATGTTGTCTAGAGTTTTTCGTTTGGAATAGCCATGGTGAGGCAGAGTTCCTGAAATGGCCACGGAGGGACAAAGTTTCGGAATGAAATTTCTACAACTTCCTGAAACTTAACAAAACCTTGGTAGTTCACTTAGGCACCACAAAAAAATACCAATCCATGGGAAACTTGTCCTGAAAGTCAAAATGAAGGAAAAATAAAATTGAGCGAGTAGGGATAAGGCTTAAAGGACGTCGAGGTAACTGGCAAAGGGAAACCCGCAGGGGCACTTCTGCAAAAGGAAAAGACTTAGTGAAACTCAGGTAGGTGAGTTTGGTTAGGGGATTTTGATCATTTGATGACACATGACCAATTAAGGCTCTAGGAAAGGGGCACACAAAATGAGATAGGAGCAAAGCAGCCCATCGGGAGATAAAGAGGGGGTCCCTGCCCATGGTGGGGCATGTGTGAAAAACATGCACAACAAATGGTGACTCGCTGGGGAAATACTCCAAAGAATTTTGATGGAAAACTAGAATCAAGAACCCAGAATCTTTGGTTTCGATCTTCACACTAGGGGAAACAAGCCAGACGCTCAACCAAAGGATCAAAACCACTAGTTAATCCAACCTTTAGTATGTTGAAAACCAAAGTGTGTGTAATTTCATCAATTCTCATCCTTTAGTTGCTATAGGAACCCCAAGCTTTGTCAAGTTAAGCTACGTAGTTTATTCTAACTCAAAAAGCATCTGGGACATTGTCTCACTGCCAGCCAGACATCCATAGCCTCGATGAGGTAGTCATTGTGATTCTCTCAAACATTGCTCTACTGTCGGCCAGGCGTCCATAGCCCTGGTAGAGTTGCTCGAATACCCCTAAAAATCTAAATTTCTTTTCTTTTGATTTTTAGTACTTTTCTTTCTTTCTTTTGTTTCTTTTCTTTTAATTTTTCAATTTTCAATTCTTTTTATTTCAACCTGCAAGAATTGAAACTCATGCTCAGGGCTAAGAATCATAGTGGTGTTGAAGCAGAATTTTAGATTTTTCACTTAACTAGAATTCACAAAGGACCTACAATGACCTCCAGATCCTTAAAATATGTAAAATATATAATATTTCAGAATACGTTGGGAATGAGATCAACCAAGGACTTATCCTCTTTGAATCAAACACCTAGATCACTTGACACTAATAGAAGATCCTCACCATCCACTCTAAGAACTTGATTAGAGTTTAAAAAAGAAATACATAGAACAACCCTAGACAATAAAGATGGTTGTTGTGCACATAGATGTGCCCAACCAAAAGCAAAGGGATCTTGAGCAAAGCAACAACAAAGCAGCAAAGAAATAGAAGAAAAGAAAACGAAAAGTGAACACCAAAACTAACCAAAGTAGGAAAATGAAAGAAAACAATGAAGAAACTACTCTAAAGAAAGCAACCTATAGAAAACCAACTAAGCTAAGGAAAGTAGGAAAGCAGAGTATTTACATGAAACCTACACTAGTCAAAAATGAGCTATGTACAAAGAGATATTTACAAATAACTATGTTCAGGCAAGGTGAACTAACATCAATTCTCATTGGATTTCATAGTGCATGCACAAGAAAACAGGAAATCATTATCGCTCTTAACTATGCAAATTTATCTTTATATTCTAAAAAAATTAATTCAGTGATGCAACACTCAAGTTCAGTCACCCGATTAGGGAAAATCAGCAATTGAGGAGGCTCGCTAAACCCATGGTTAATCCATAAACACTTTTGTCTCCCCTCATTCCCATAATCAAAATGATAAGTGTAGCTATGAAAATTAAGAGGAGCAAGGAAGGATAGAGGATTTTATTGTGCAATTATGACAGTGTTTGACAGTCGAGAGTGAGTTGCATCATCAGTCTTTGCATCACAAATCTCAGGCGGGCATGGCAGAAGGTGTAGCACTTCAAGCATGAAGCCTACATAAGGTAGGGAGAATGGGGTAGAAAACACTTCTTCCACGTCATGTGTGGGATCGACAATCCCTGTCAATTATTCTTCAAAAAGATAGACTTCATCTCATTGATCTTCTACAAACCTAGTGTCCACTTGGTTGTTGTCCTCAAAAGGTAGTACACTGTCCCACTTCCTTTCCCAAGTGTTATCCTTATTTATGTGGTGTTCAATGTCATGGGACAATGACATGTGCAAATTTGACCTATTGTAGCCATCTAGATATGAAGAAGGATCAGTAATGATCACGGAGTGCACTGATAAATTTGACTCAAATTTTGATGAAAATTCATCAAAATTTTGATGAACTTTCATTGGAATTATTTCATCGATTTTTCGACAAACTTTGAAAAGTCAAAATTATGACCCAACATCGTCAACTGGGTTGGAACTTCAACACTTCAAAGTTCGTCGAAAAATTGATAAAATAATTTTGACGAAAGTTCATCAAAATTCTAACAAACTTTCGTCAGAATTTGAGTCAAATTTATCAGTGGTGGAAGAATTCCAAGTTGCATCTTGTAGTTGACCAAGTGCTTCATCTTTTTTGGCAGGTATCTCTGCACCCATATCTTTGTCTTCTTCTCTTTGTTTTTCATGCATCTCATCAGGACATTCACTCATTTCCCCTTTCTCACTATTGCTATAGACGGAGAAGGAACCCCTTTCCCAATCCAAAAACTCTAGTGCATCACCGTTCAGAGGCTTAAGGAATATATCTTCATCGCTACCACCTTATGGGATGTGTGCTTCCTCGATATGAACATACCTTTGTAGTACAACTCCTAACATAATGAAGTAATCAATTGATGGCACCTCATCAAGGGGAAAAAAATCCACTATGTGATTTTCCTCCAAGGACTCACCATAAAGCCCATTAGGCATGGTGCACAAATGCTCCTCAAGATGAAGAAATTGTCGATAAATGGTGGACAACATTCCTACTTGATCTACTTCATCGCTCAGAAGCTTGAGATTGTATTGTTTTCCTTCCTCTTTTGTTGTCCCAACATCCTCTTTAGGACTACCTTCAACTAGGTTGTCACTTGGCTTGGGCTCTTGATCCTCACGTTCCATCCTTGAAGCAACTGCAAGAAGTGGTGTGCTTGGCTCCCTTGCTTGTTCTTTGACTTGCTTGATGGCTTCTTGGCACAGTCTGCATGTGAATGCTGAGTGTGATGAATCATGAAAGTCTGCACCAATTCGGAAGTAGTAGCACCTCCAAATCCACTTGGTATTTCAGCTCTGACCAATCCTTTTCAAATCTAGAGATGATCTGGTCATATATTTTTGCTACTGGGTCCTCATCATCACTTGAAAAAGAAGCTTGAAGGTAAACAGACGTGGTGAGTGGTTGTTCCCACTCCTCCAAACTTTCATTTTCAGATTCTCAATCACTGTCATTTATGAAGGAGAGGTCTTCCAGTCTAATTTCACTTATTCCTTCATCATCATTTTTTATTTTAACAAGGCATTCATCCTTTCCCCTTGTTGATATTCCTCTTTCTAATTTTTAGCATCCTCATGAGCTGCTACAAACTTTGTTGACCCATCCTCAACTGCCAATGGCTCCTCTTCCTGAGTAGAGGACTGCCCCTTACTAGTGAAGGAGAGGTTTTTCAACTCCATTCTTAGTGAACCTTCACCAAATATTTTTGTTGTCCCAAGGAAATCAGTTTCTCCTTCTTGATTTTCAATTTCAGTGCTTGTTGTCCCAACATCTATTTATGTGAAGCTTCTTGGTTCGACTTGAAGGTGTTGTCCTCCAGATATTGGCAGCTTCTTTGTCTCATGGGATGACTCATCCTCCTTGACAATTTGTTGCTCCAACTTATTCAAACTGCCATTGACCTGGGTGATGATGTTTGCACACAATGGACGAGTAAATTATGTATGTGGTGCATTGTGAAATCTGCACCATCTTGACATTAGTACTTCATCCAATCTTGGTCTGTATTTTTTTCCCAAACATTCTTGGATCATCACTTCAAATGCCTTGGCTACCATGGTTGTCAATTCTTCCTCTGAGTCTACAAGGGCTAAAGGATGATAGATTTCCCAAAAGGTAATTTATCCCTATAAGACCCTTTCAACTTTGTCCAAGAATGTTAGAAACTCCAATTCACTATGCCTGCAAGTGCAATGGATCCTACACTTATCTACCATTGCAAATTTTTGCAATGGTCTCTTCAATATCCTATTCAAATCTGCATGTAGTTGAGTGATGTTAATTTGTAAATGGTACTCCATCTCAGCTCGGCTTTGTTTGCCTTCAAAATTTTATGATTTTAAGCTTTAGCATTAAAAGAGATCTCCTTATCTTAGATTTCTTCATTGAAAGTGTTCGTTTCAATTCCAACTTTCAAATTTGTAGTCACATGTCATGCCATCCTTCTAGTGCAAGTTTTGTTGATGTGTTTTTTATGCACTTATCAACACAGGTAATGCATAGGTGCACTACCTCTCTTGAAAGATAACCTTCCACAATCAAATTGCAGAACACTATCCCAAGGTCTCTAATGTCAGGTCTTGACAGTGCTTGGAATATCTCAATTGTTTCATGTGATTTGCTAGAATCACAAGGTGAACTTATGGATGAGTTACAAAGTGTGGGAAATTGGATCTATAAATGGAGTTCTTAAGATGGGAGAGTTGTTGTGCATTTGTTGCAAGTTCAAACAACAGTCTAGAAATCCATTTCAACATCAGATTTAGCTTTATAATGTGCAATGAACCTTAGCATGGGCTATTTAATAAAAAATGGAAAAAGGCAAGGAAAAGAAGAGGTTCCTAGACCTGAAACTATGAATGAATGGTGAGTATGGAGGCTGCTATAGTAGACAAACTCCCCAAAATGGGTTTTTCTTGGCCAAGAGAATCCTACAGTTACACAGAACGAGTGCAATCTACTAAGGACTGCAGGTTTTTAGTTTGCATGCACACATCATGAACATGCAAGTGAACTAAGTTGCAGCAATAAAGTAAAGAAGCTCAAACTAGCTTTACAAAGTGATTCATAATCAACAAACCATAAAAAGCATGAGCTATAAATTCATCAAACACTATATTAGCAAACACCATCATCACTTCCCTTCAAGAAACTAACAACTAAACTAATAGGGAAGTTGAATCATGCACACATAATGAGAAAACTCAAAAGGAAACACCCATAAATCATGCAATGTTTCTTTCTATTGCTGAAAAATGTCTTTACTCTAGCTCTCCAACCATTTACAAATGAGGAGGAGACCCCTATTTATAGTTTTCCAAAGCCCAAATGAATGGATAGGATTGATTTACATTATGTGGCCCAGATTTGATTGCACTAGGGATTCACCTACCCCACAATATTCAGCAATTTAAAATACATCCTTTTTTTTTTCTCTATTTTGTCTTTTAGTACCTAGGTGTTGTAGTAGTTTGTCTTCTAGCTGATTTCCCTTTTATTGTAGCTAAAACTACCTGAATGCTTCCCTTTGCTTGATGGACTTGCAACATTCTTCATTGGATCAAATGGTCTCATCGACAACTAGAATCAATGGATTGGTTGCCCCTGATTCAGATGGGCAGCCCCTTAAAGATCACCATCATTTTGTGAAAATTAGGACAACTCCCTTATGCTTTCTTCAAGGCCACCCGCTTGAATTTTGTCATTGAATTCCTTGGCACATTCCTTCTTCTAGTACCATCTCTAATGATACGTGCTATGAAAAGAGGTGGGCATAAAATGAATGGTGACAGGAGCTATGTGATTTCCTTATTCATCTTTCTCAATGGGTCTCCCCAATGAACCCGTAGTAGGCTTCTTGAATCCTGCATACACGAAGTGTCATAAGTGATTTCATTAAAAAATCAAGGAAAATGTTAGTCAAATCTTTCAAACTCCTTGTTATATCCATCCATGCATCATCAAAAGATCATAATATTCAGTGTGAATTTCCATTAGCAATTTACTCGATGGAGTTTGGACGGTTCAGGCCCGAGAGGCCGGACTTCCCTAGCCAGAATGTTGTTTAAAAAGGGCGAATAGGGCAGGGCAACCTAGATGGTTTCTTCTAGCTTCAAATTTGGAATTTGAAAAGTTCATGTAGGAGAGCGTCTAATTTGAGCATGTGGGTCAAAGCTTGCTTCCAAATTGGGAGGGCGTTTGGATGTTCCGGGCCCAAGAGACCAGACTTCTCTGGCCAAAATGTTGTTTGAAAAGGGTGACTTGAATGGTTTCTCCTGGCTTCAAATTTTGAATTTGAAAGTTCATGCAAGAGAGGGTCCAATATGAGCATGTGGGTCAAAGTTCGTCTCCAAATTGGGAGGGAATTTGGATGTTCCGGGCCTGAGAGGCAAGACTTCCCTAGCCAAAATGTTGTTTTGAAAGGGCGAACAAGGCAGGGCGACCCAGATGGTTTCTCTTGGCTTCAATTTTGGAATTTGAAAAGCTCATACAGGAGAGGGTCCAATTTAAGCATGTGGGTCAAAGTTCGTTTCCAAATTGGGAAGGAATTTGGACATTTCAAGCTCGAGAGGCTAGACTTCCCTAAATAGAATGTTGTTTTAAAAGGGTGAACAAGGTAGGGCAACCCAGATGGTTTCTCCCGACTTCAAATTTGAAATTTGAAAAGTTCATGCATGAGAGGGTCCAATTTGAGCATGTGGGTCAAAGTTTGTTTCCAAATTGGGAGGGTGTTTGGACGTTCTGAGCCTAAGAGTCTAGACTTCCCAAGCCAGAATGTTGTTTTGAAAGGGTGAATAGAGCAAGGTGACCTGGATGGTTTCTCTCGGATTCAAATTTGGAATTTGAAAAGTTCATGCAAGAGAGGGTCTAATTTGAGCATGTGGGTCAAAGTTTTTTTCCATATTGGGAGGGTGTTTGGATGTTTTTGGCCTGAGAGGTCAAACTTCCCTAGCTAGAATGTTGTTTTGAAAGGGCGATGAATAGTTCAAGCCCCACAGGTCAGATTTCCCTAGCCAGAATGTGGTTTTGAATGGGTGGTGGATGGTCTGAGCCATTGAGGTTGGATTTCCATGGCCATAATGTTGTTTTGAAAGGGTGATGGATGGTCTAGGCCTCGAAGGATGGATTTCTCTGGCCAGAATGTTGTTTTGAAAGCACGATGGATGGTCTGAGCCTAGGAGGTCAAATTTCCCTAGCCAAAATGTTGTTTTGAAAGGGCGATGGATAGTTTGGGCCCTAGAGGCTGGATTTCCCTGGCCAAAATTCTGTTTGAAAGGGTGATGGATGGTCTGAGCTTCGAAGGCCATATTTACTTGGCTAGAATGATGTTCAAATTTTTTCATTTGGAACAACCATGGTGAGGTGAAGTTCTCGAAATGGCCACAGAGGGACAAAGTTCTTCAATGAAATTTTTGCAACTTCCTAAAACTTAACAAAACCTTGGCAGTTCACTTAGACACCACAAAAACATCTCAAATCCATGGGAAACTTGTCCCCAAAGTCAAAATGAAGGAAAAATTAAATTGAGCAAGCAGGGATGAGGCCTAGAGGACGTCGAGGCAACTTGAAAAGGGAAACCCATAAGGGAACCTCCACGAATCCAAAGAGTTCTTTGAAGTGGTGAATTGGAATTTATTACCAAAAATTTACTTGCCATGTCTGATTTTGGTTGAAGTATAGAGATTAAGAGTTCATTCTTAACATATTGGTCTATACTTTTTCTTACATTGCATGTAAAATAATCCCTTCTACTATGAAGGGCATGAGGCAAGCCCACCAAGAAGAATATACCCATTTGAGCTAGGATTGTGTTGCTTTTGAGTCAATTTAAACACATTGCATGATTCCAAAATAGATCAAACACATATCAACATATTCATCAAATCTCAAACACTTTAAGGTTAGTGTGAATACTTTGAAAAGAGAAATTTGTTTGCACTCCTTGAAAGATATCCTAAAAAATTATCTTTAAAGGTTTTCGAACATTTAGGCTTATATTTCAAGTCACATTATATTTGAAGTTAACATTGGCAAACTATATCTTTTTTTGGTATCTTAATTTTCACTTGGTGGAAAGAAACATGCCTTTAAAAGTTATAGACATTTAGATCCAAAAATGAGTGTTTTTGGTAAAAGTTTCATGTCAGCCCATGCATATGTTGTTGTATCATTTTCCATATCTCAAAAATAGGACACTTGAAAGATCAGATCAAACAAAGTCATTCAAACTATAAAATTTATCCAAATTGTTGCCAACATAAAAATTGGAAAACAAAACTAAACAAAGGTCGCTTTTGCTTTTATTTTTATTGCACTCGACCAAAAAATGACTGCAATTGACTCAAAATATCCCAATTTTTCTCTCTATCTTATAACTATCGCTGATGAAAAATTTTCTCTTTTGCTAAACTAAACACACTTGATCTAAAAATAGTTGCAGTTGATCATTTTTGTGTTGCACTTAACAAAATTTCTTGGCTGTAGTCGACAAAAATCTAATCACTCTTGATCAAAATAGCTACTTTTTCCTACACAAATTCACTTGTCAAAAAATCTACATACAGAGGCCACTTTTGAGAAAACTGGCCGTAGTTGCTTTCTAGATTTGGCCACAATCGACCAAAATCTATCCACTTTTGACTGAAGTTGTCGCTTTTTCTCCAAAATTTCCACTTCTGCTCTACTTTTTGGTAAAAGTTAGAAAATCAATCTGAAATTGGTTACAAATCCTTCTGAGAATGAAACAGTTAGACTCCTAAAGCACATCATAAATCCACATCAATCTATCATCCATTTACAAAATCAAAAAACTCCAATCTAGCTTGAAAAATTCAAAATCAAAACAACTTTGGATTATTCCTTCACTCAAAAATTCTAAGATATCAACATTTTCTTGAACCTTGCAGCTAGTTCAAGTAGATTCTCCACAACATATCCTTTAGAAAGGGAAGTGAAATATCAATCCAAGTTTTCAACAGTTTTGAATCCAAAAAATTTGCATTATTTTACAAACATCACTCAAATCTTAGGATCTTGAGTGTCACAAAAGCTATAGCGAAACACCAACACCCTTTTGTCCAAAAGATTATCTTTTACATCATCATTCAAAATTCACCCACATCACTCACTTTATGACCATTTGGCATCCAATTTATCCAATTCAACAACCAAACCTTATGACACCTATCATACAACCAAGTCTCACACAAATTAAAGGTGAACAAATAGACATCATTAGTAGTTTGAGATCCTTAATATTTGAGAGAAATGGAGCACCAACCCAGTGGAGAAACACAAAAAACATCCTATACAAAGAGAAATGGAAAGAAGATCTTATGGCCGAAAGACCTGTATTACCACCTCCCATGTGGAAATAGGTACAATCCTTTTATAAATAAAAATCCCAAAAACACACAAAAAATAGAAAAATCCACAAAATAAAACTTTCTTTTATTTATAGAGATCACCAACTTCCACAAAAATATGGAAGCTTATTTATGAAAACCACATGATCCCAATATAGAAAAAGGATGGAAGCAAACAAAAGTAGTGCTAGTATGCCCCCAGAAAACACCACAAATGATGGAGGTGACTCATGGGGCTATAGGCTAAGTGACCTTGAAACTTCTCAAAAGGAACCAACATTCAAAGAAAACCAATCACCAAGTGAAAAGCATGGATAGGTTAAATCGAAATCCCAATGATGTAGTCATAGAAGAAGTGGATAGCGATGAAGAGATAGATGAGGAAGAATTCTTTCAACACTCCAACAATCCCAAATTACTTAAACTAATGGAAAAACTACTAAGGAAAGTTCCCAAGGCCTACTTCTTCAAATTAGCACAAAGTGATGTGAAGCTACCTATAGACTTTAATGTGGAAGCTCTTAAGGATCCTCACATCATTCCCTTAGGGAATAAATCAATTTTGAGAGAAACACCCAAACCAATGGAGATTCAAAACATGTCACCCATCTTTTCACAAGGTCGTGATCAACCTAAACAGACACCAATGGACAATCCTTTGTTTGAAAAATAGACCCAAATCAAAAAAGAGAAAATGGCCCAACAATTTCAAGGAGGTCCACCTTAATACATGCCCCAAAAACCTCCTACATTGATCCTTCAGAAAAACTATAAAATCAACATGGACAATTTTCACAGTAAAATCCACAACAAGGTGTGCAACAAGTGAACTACTTCGACAACCTTCAAAAAAATCAACAAGGTGAGCCACATGGTCCCCTTCCCAATCAACGTCAACAAGGTGGGTCATATGGTCCTCTTTCCAATCAACATAAAAAAGGTGTGCCACAAGGTACCCTTTCCAATCAACATCAACAAGTTGGGGCATATGGTCCCCTTCCCAATCAACATCAACAAGGTGGGTCATATGGTCCCTTTCCCAATCAACATCAACAAGATGTGCCAAACAGTACCTTTTTCAATCAACATCAAAAAGGTGGACCACATGTCCCCTTCCCAATCAATATCAACAAGGTGTACCAACAACGCACTACCAGGGTAGCCTTCAAAACAATTCATCCCAACAACACGGTATATTGCCGATGCACCACCAGGGTAACCTTCAATACAATTCATCCCAACGACAATGTGTACTACCAATGCACTATCAAGATACCCCTCTTCAACAAAATCAACAAGGACTTAATCCTCCTTCCATACAACAAGGACTTAACCCTCCTTACATTCAACAAGGACATAACACTCCTATACAACAAGGACTTAATCCTTCTTACATTCAACAAGGACATAACACTCCTTCCATACAACAAGGACTTAACCCTCCTTACTTTCAACAAGGAATTAATCCTCCTTTCATACAACAATTAATTAACCCTCCTTCCACACAACATGGTTATAAAGGTCCTATACCTCCACAATACCCAACTTATAACCAAACGAACATTTTGGGACAGCAAGGCTACTACACATAAGGTCCACAAACAAATGCACCAGACATAAATGTAGACATGGAACTACAAGCCATAAATAAAAAGGACATTGTACATCTAGATTGGAAATCCAAAGAAGACTTACACTATGCAATATATATGTTCATTCCATTTTGATCGCTCTATTACTATGCTCCCCTTCCCTAAAAAAAATTTAATACCAAAATTTGATAAGTACAAGGGAGAGGGCGATCTAGTAGAACATGTGTGATATTTATTAGTATCTTGCATGGAGGTGAAAAATAATGATTTCTACCTAATGATACTTTTTCTGCATCTTCTTACTGGTCATGTTATGGAATGGTTCTCTCATCTACCACCAGGAATTACATTTTTTGATGAATTTAGTACCAATTTTGCAAACCACTTTTCATTCAACATAGAACAAGATGTCACCATAACTGAACTCTACAATATTAAATGGAGTCAAGGATAATCCTTTACATCCTACCTACAAAAATGGAGACATAAAGCTAGTAGGTGCAAGTGGCATTTTTTTGACAAATAATTAGTGGATGTCTTTGCTCCCAATGTCCAAATGGAAATAAATTACCAACTCACAATGTTGTGCCTTGATAACTTCAAAGAAACTATTGAAAAGGGGTTAAACATTGAAAGAGCTCTCATAGCAAGGGGATTCATTAAACTAAACATCTCAAAAGACAACCCTTTTAGTTTGAATGACAGACCCAAGATTTGAGTCAAGAACAAAAACATGACTAATGATGGAATAGTTTATGCTAAAGCTATATGGAATGTGCAAAATACCAATGGAATATAGAACAAATCCCAAGTCACACAAACGAGTTACATTCCCAATAATGCACAAAATAATCAACTCATCTATCCCCAAAACAATCAATCGAATAACTAACAAAAAAAAATAGGGAGGGCAATGAAGATATTATGACCGACCAAGGAGGAAATTTACTACATTGGGAGAACCGCTTGAGATAATTGAATGTGAAAATTAGTTCAACAAAAGCTTATCAAAGTCAACAAGCGCCCAAAATTTGAAGACCCAAGTTTTAAAACAACATGGTATAATGAGAAAGACTTATATGAGCTCCACAAGATCAAGTGGCATATGGTGAATAACTGCATGAGACTTAAACATATAATACAAGACCTGATGAGAAAAGAAGAAGTTGATATAGAAGACCATACTAGGAAAAAAGACCTTCAAATCTACACTAATCCAATTCCTAACCATTCTAAGGGAAATGATAAAGGGAAAGAACAAGACTATCACAACATCAACTACACCTATGGTGACACCATCCTAGGTACCCTCTCCCAAGAATATGACACTTGGGTTAATGTGTTAGCAATATGAGGTAGGGACACTAAATGTAATGTAACTACCCACTGAGGGAAAGTCACAATACAAGGAGCCCCACCTAAACCCAAAACTAAGTCATCCAACAACTAAAATATTGTGGAGCAATTGAAGAAGACTCCCACTTTGATCTCCATTATAGAGTTGCTGAAATTATCACTTGTACATAAGGAATTACTAGAAAAATATTTGGAAACATCGGTCCCTAATGACCTCAACCCTAATCAGTTTCAAGCCATGGTTTGAAAAATCATGACTAATCATCATTTGGTTCCTTTTGAGAAAAACCTTCCACATAATTCATTTCGCAACCAAGCCCTCTATATAGAGGTTGGTGTCCACAAACATCAGGTCAAAAGAGTATTAATAGATAACAGTGTAGGTTTAAACATTTGTACATTAAATTTTTTTTAAGAGTTGGGATATTTTGATGATGTGATTAAGAAAGGAAAAACAATCATGATAAGGGCTTATGATGACCTCAAAGGAAATTCAGAAGGGACAATTAGTCTACCTGTACATATAGGATTGGCAACAACAGAAACCACATGTCAAGTACTAGACCTTGAGCTACGATATATAGCCTTCTTCTAGGTTGCCCATGGATTCATGCATTACAATAAGTTCCTTCAACATTCCATCAGTGTCTAAAATTTACTCATGAAGGAAAGGAGGTTACATTATATGTTGATCTTGAACCCTTCCACTACTATGCAAAATTGGAGGAGAAATACAAAAAACTACAATGAATACCCAGTAATGATATATCATTTCACTCATTTTCATATGTTGACCCATCAACACTACAATCAACCTCAACTAAAACCATAGCAATTAAACAACCAACATTTGAAACCAAGGTTCAAGTACTTGACAAGGGTAAAGGTAACTATCATTTCAATCAATCCTTTTGCATTGGAATGCTTCCCCCAACACCAAAGGTTTATGGAGGACCTAAGGAGATCAAACATATCCAAGAAGCAACCATGGTAGTCAAACCCATGATCTTTACCAAGTGGGGAGATATGAAGGATGAGGAAATATTCAAAGGAGACCTCTCATTGATGATCTAAAAAGAAGAATAAGAAGAACCAAAATAGCTACAACCCCTTTTAATTGTACTAGCAGTAAAGGCTATCACCTAGCTAAACAAATGGGATACACTGGAACAAGTGGCCTTGGGCTACACAAACAAGGTATATGGGAACCTATTATAGTAGAACAAAGAAAAAAATAACATGGGACTAGTCTATGGTTCAATTGACATGGTTAATCCAAACACTAAACATACCTCTTGTAAGAAAGGAGCTCCTTCTACTAATGTTAAGAAATTGTAGATCTACCATCATATAAACTTTGACTTACAATTAGAAGACCTATTTCAAAGCTTTAGCATGAGTATAGTCCCTACCCAATTTTGATAAACTATATCTAAAGACCATACTTATGAAAGGGACTCCAATGAGTATGAGTGGGATACCACTAAATGTGATTCCTTTACTTCTAGTGATGATGACCTAGATACCCAATAGGAAAATGATGACATCCTACCCCTCTTCTACCCATAGCTAATATATTAGGACCAATAACATGATATACCTATTTTGGATCAATTCCAAAATGATGAAGCTATTGCAAATTTTATGGTACTTCGGGCCCATATACCATTAGGAGATCATAAAAGTAGTGTTTGTCATAGAACTCGAAGAGGAAGAATATTTTGGAGGGCAGATTGTGTCCCTAGTCACAAAACTGGAAAACACAATGTAAAATCAAAGTGAGATCCCCTAGCGAAAACCATGATGTGGCTCTATCGGATCCTAAAAAGAGAAAAATAAAGGAAAAATCTAAGGCTGAAAACCTCTCTAATGTGCTCGAGGATACAGGATTCAATCTCCCTATTTTTGAATATCAATACAATTCAACACTCCTAGTTGAAGAAGTCGGAACTATTAATGTTCACACAATAGAGGCACCCCAGATCACATATCATGCAATGTCACTAGATCCTAAAGAAAAGGAAAAATTCTCAGTATTCATCAATGAAAGGAAGATAAACTTCACATGGACATAAGTAGACATGTAAAGGATAGATCAAGCATTGGTTGTACAACACCTACCTGTACTTCCTGGAGCTAAACCCATCAAGAAGAACCTATGGAAAATACATCTCCAAATAGCACCATTGGTGAAAGTAGAACTGAAGATATTACTACATTTGGGATTCATCAGACCAATTATTTATCTTGAATGGATATCAAATCTAGTACTGGCATCAAATCCCACTATGGGAATCAGAATCTGCATAGACTTTCGAAATCTAAATAAATCTTGTTTAAAAGATGACTTCCCTCTTGCAAGTATAGACATGATTTTAGATATAACGGTGGGACATGAAATTTTGTCACTAATGGATGGTTTCTCCAGGTATAATCAAATAAAAATATCCCTCGACAATCAAGATAAAACAACATTCACTTAAACATGGGAGACCTTCGACTGGAATCTCATGCCATTCAATCTAAAGAATGTAGGAGCAACCTATCAGCGGGTAATGACTACAACCTTTCATGATATGATACATACAATTATGAAAGACTATGTGGATGACATACTAGTAAATTACATCAGAAGAAAAGACCTTTTGACCAACCTTGCAAAGGTGTTTGATAGGCTTGAACAATATAACTTCGGGCTCAATCCGAAAAAAATTATTCGGAGTAACATCTAGAAAACTACTAGGGTACATAGTATCAAGAAGAGGCATTGAAGTAGATCCTGTAATAGTAAAATCTATACAAGATATGCCTCATCTAAAGACATCAAAGAAGCCAAGAAGTCTATAGGGAAACTACAGTCCATAAGGAGGTTCATTGCCCAACTGGCAGACAAGTGTCCTGCTTTCACCAATCTACTGCACAAGGACATCACATTCAAGTGGGATGGTATATGCGATTAAGCATTCCAGCAAGTCAAAGAGTGTCTACTCACTCCTCCTATACTAATGCCACCTATTCTAGATAAATCAATGATACTCTATGTATCTACAACATAAGCAACCTTAGGAGCTCTCTTAGCACAACTAGATGATAACAATAAGGAGAGAGTGGTCTACTACATTAGTTGAACACTATTGGGATATGAATTGAACTATCTGCCCATAGAAAGAGTGTGTCTTTCTATTGCCTTTATGGCACAAGAGTTACGACACTATATTTTGAATAGACAAGTAAATCTAATCTCAAAAGTAGATCCACTAAAGTACAGGTACTAGAAAAATTAAAACCTAACCAATAGGGTTTCTAAATGGGTGATGATATTGAGTGAGTTTGACATGGAGTATGTAGATAGAAAATCCATCAAAGGATAGATAATAGCATATTAGCTAGTAGAAGCACCAATGGACGACCACCAACCTCTCACAATAAACTTCCGAGATGAAAGAATATTGTTAACAAAATAAACAAGTTGTTGGACCTTATACTTTGACAGGTCCCATACTCAACACGGCTTAGGAGTAGGAATCCTATTTCTCACACCATAGGGAGGTAGTATACCTATGGCTTACAAAATTGCTTTCCCGTGCATAAATAACATCTTGGAGTTTGAAGCACTTATCATAGGACTGAAAATGGCAATCGAATGGAGATAAAATAATTGTAGGTGTATGAAAATTCTCAACTGGTAATCAGACAAGTAAATGATGAGTATCAAAAAATGGATGATAAGTTGATGCCATATAAGAGAATGGTGGATAGTTTCAAGAAATATTTTTTCATCATCACCTTTGAACAGATCCCCCAGATCAACAACAAGGCATCCAATGTCATGGCAACAATAGGTTCACTCCTTGACATTCCATAGAACATTGTGAAGTATGAATTTCTTGTAGAGAAACTACTCATACCGACATTCGACATCCTGGAATTAGAATTAGTGTGCATTGTTGTTGGTTCTAACTCACCATGGTACCAAGACACATTTGACTATATCCATCATGGTATCATACCTCCTGACTTTAAAACCACTCAAAAGAAAACCTTTGCTTGTAGCACTTCCCGATTCATAATCCTAGGAGACACCTTATATCGTTGAAGTTTAGAATTTATTTTACTCCAATGCCTTAACATAGAATAAGCACAAACCGCCTTACAAGAGGTACACAAAGGAGTGTGTGGGTCCCACTCTAATGGACCTAAGCTAGTGCAAAAATTATTGAGAATAGGGTATTATTGGCCTTCCATGGAACAAGAATGCATCTAGTACTCTAGAAGATTCCACCAGTGTCAGCAACATAGTGACATTTTTCATGCACTAGCACAGGAGATGAGACCTATCACAACACCATGACCCTTTTCATAGTGAGGACTAGACTTGGTAGGCAATATTTCTCCTTCTTCATTAAATGGACATAAGTTCATTAATACCGCAGCTAAATACTTCATGAAGTGGATAGAATAAATTCCATTGACCTATATCACAAGAAAACAGATATCCAAATTCATCTTGAATTATCTAATATGTCAATATGGAATTATTGAAACCATCATAACAAACAATGGAACCCCATTTAAATACCAAGTTGTTAAAGAGCTTTGTTCCATGTTCTCTATCCAACACAAATTCTCCATGCCCTACTACCCCAAAGGAAACGGTCAAGTTGAAGCATCTAACAAAACCATCCTAAAGATACTAAAAAATACTGTTAATGATGCCATCTGTAATTGAAAATTGCAATTGAACCTAGCCCTATGGGCTTACTAAACTAGTATTTGTACACCTATAGGAGCCACACAATTTTCCTTGGTCTACAGATCTGAAGTTGTGTTACTTTTCGAAGTTGAAATCCACTCACTACAAATATCACTAAAAGGAATGGTCAACAATGAAGAGTATCAAATATCCAAATTGAATCCATTGGAACTCCTAGATGAAAGGAATTTGAGCATGTTAAACCATCTTTAGGTTTATCAAAATTGACTCAAATGAAATCACAATAAAAGGATAAAAAATAGAAACTTTCAGGCTGGGAACTTGGTACTCAAAAATAATCAGAAGGTATAGTTGAATCAAGATGACAAAGGTAAGTTTGAACCCAACTGGTTAGGTCCATTCATCATCACAATAATTTATGGCTATGGAGCTTATCATATAGCTACTCACAAAGGAGAACCTTTAGTAAAACCACTGAGAAATAGCCACCTCAAGAAGTTCTATACTTGAAACACATCAGAATACCCCAGGAAAAAGGGTAAAAATTCAAAAAAAGAGAAAAGTAAAAAAAAAAAAGAGAAAAATAGTAAAGAGAAAATAAAACAATCTTTAAGTGAAAACCACTTTGTGGTGCTTCTAGAAAAAGTACCACAGTGAAAACCTGGAAAATAGGCGGTATTTTTGAATAAGACTTGCATCATTATCTATTGGTGCTATCTAAAGCATCCACCCATTCGTCCCATAATAAAACTTGCATCCAACAATGGCTTGATGACTGATTCAGTATTGAACCTTGTTAACCATCAATGGAGCCATACACTAGACATACCTCTTGTAAGAAAGGAGCTCCTTCTACTGACGTTAAGACATTGTATATCTACCATCGTATAAACTTTGACTTTCCAATAGAAGACCTATTTGAAATCTTTAGCATGAGTATGGTCCCTACCCAATTTAGACAAAATATATCTAAAGACCATACTTATGAAAGGGACTCCAACGAGTATGAGTTGGATGCCACTAAATGTGATTCCTTTACTTCTAGTGATGATGACCTAGATACCCAATATGAAAATGATGTGAGAGCTATACTGACCATTTAAACAAATTTTGTAAGCTTTTCAAATAATGATGACATCCTACCCCTCTTCTACCCATAGTTAATATATTAGGACCAATAAAAACATATACCTATTCTAGATCAATTCCAAAATGATGAAGCTATTGCAATGTTTATGGGACTTTGAGCTGATATACCATTAGGAGATCATAAAGCAGGGTTTGTCATGGAACTCAAATGGGAAGCATATTTTGGAGGGGAGATTGTGTCCCTAGACACAAATTGAAAAAGACAATGTAAAAATCAAAGTGAGATCCCCTAGGGAAAACCATGATGTGGCTCAATCGGATCTTAAAAAGAGAAAAATAAATGAAAAATCTAAGGGTGAAAACCTCTCTATGGTGCTCGAGGATGGAGGATTCAATCTCCCTATTTTTGAATATCAAGAAAATTCAATGCTCCTAGTTGAAGAAGTTGGACCTATTAATGTTCACACAATAGAGGAACCCCAGATCACATATCATGCAGCATCACTGGATCCTAAAGAAAAGGAAAAATTCATAGTATTCATCAATAAAAGGAAGATAAACTTCACATGGACATATGAAAACATGCCAAAGCTAGATCAAGCATTGGTTGTACAACACCTAACCATATTTCTTGGAGCTAAACCCATCAAGTAGAAACTATGGAAAATACATCCCCAAATAGCACTATTGGTGAAAGTAGAACTGAAGAAATTACTAGATGTGGGATTCATCAGATCAATTTATTATCTTGAATGGATATCAAATCTAGTACTGGTATCAAATCCCACTAGGGGCATCAAAATATACATAGACTTTCGAGATCTAAATAAAGCTTGTCCAAAAGATGACTTCCCTCTTGCAAGTATAGAGATGATTTTAGATATAACCGTGGGACATGAAATGTTGTCAATAATGGATGGTTTCTCTAGGTATAATCAAATAAAAATATCCCCTAACGATCAACATAAAACAACATTCACTTGCCCATGGGATAGCTTCTAATGGAATGTCATTCCATTCGATCTAAAGAATGTAGGAGCAACCTATCAGTGAGTAATGACTACAATCTTTCATGATATGATACATACAATTATGGAAGACTATGTGGATGAAATACTAGTGAAGTCCATTAGAAGAAAATACCATTTGACCAACCTTGCAAAGGTGTTTGACAGGCTTGAACAACATAATTTGAGGCTCAATCCAAAAAAGTGTATTCGTACTAACATCTACAAAACTACTAGGGTACATAGTATCAAGAAGAGGCATTGAAGTAGATCTTGCAATAGTAAAATCTATAAAAGAGATGCCTCATCTAAATACATTGAAGTGGCTAAGAATTCTATAGGGAAATTGCAGTCCATAAGGTAGTTCATCGCCCAATTGGTAGACAAGTTTCATACTTTCACCCATCTATTTCACAAGGACATCACATTCAAGTGGGATGGTAGATGCGATTAAGTATTCCAAAAATTCAAAGAGTATATACTCACTCCTCCTATACTAATGCCACCTATTCTAGATAAAGCAATGATACTCTATTTATCTACAATGCAAGCAGCCTTAGGAGCTCTCTTAGCACAACTAGATGATAACAACAAGGAGAGAGTGGTCTACTACATTAGTTGAATACCAGTGGGATATGAATTGAACTATCTGCCCATAGAAAGAGTGTGTCTTTATATTGTCTTTGTGGCATAGAAGTTAAGACACTATATTTTGAACAAATAAGTAAAGCTAATCTCAAAAGTAGATCCACTAAAGTACCTACTAGAAAAATAAACTCTAACCAGCAGGGTTGCTAAATAAGTGATGATATTGAGTGAGTTTGACATAGATTATGTAGACAAAAAATACATCAAAGGATAGATAATAGAATATTAGCTAGTAGAAGCACCAATAGAATACCACCAGCCTCTCACAATAAACTTTCCAGATGAAAGAATACTTTTAACAAAACAAACAAGTTGTTGGACCTTATACTTTGACAAGTCCCATACTCAACACGGCTCAGGAGTAGGAATCCTATTCCTCACACCATAGGGAGATAGTATACCTATGTCTTACATAATTTCTTTCCCATTTATAGATAACATCTTGGAGTGTGAAGCACTAATCACAAGACTCAAACTGGCCATCGAATGGAGGATAAAATAATTGTAGGTGTATGTAGATTCTCAACTAGTAATCATACAAGTAAATGATGAGTATCAAGCAAAGGATGATAAGTTGATGCCATACAAGAGAATGGTGGATTGTTTCAAGAAATATTTTTTCACCATCATCTTTGAATAGATTTCTTGGATCAACAAAAAGGAAACCAATGCCATGGAGAAACTAGGTTCACTCCTTGATATTCCATAGAACATTGCTAAGTATGAATTTATTGTAGAGATACTACTCATACCGGTATTCAACATCTTAGAATTAGAATTAGTGTCTGTTGTTGTTACTCCTAACTCACCATGGTACCAATACACATTTGACTAAATCCATCATGGTATCATACCTCCTGACTTGACAACCACCCAAAAGAAAACCTTTTCTTGTATGACTTCTCAATTCATAATCCTAGGAGACACCTTATATCGTTGAATTTTAGAATTTATTTTACTCCAATGTCTTAACATAGAAGAAGCACAAACCTCCTTACAAGAGGTGCACAAAGGAGTTTGTGGGTCCCACTCTAGTGGACCTAAGCTAGTGCAAAAATTACTGAGAATAGGGTATTGTTGGCCTTCCATGGAACAAGAATGCATCTAGTACTCCAGAAGATTCCATCAGTGTCAACAACATAGTGACCTTTTTCATGCACTAGCACAGGAGTTGAGACCTATCAAAACACCATGACCCTTTTCACAGTGGGGATTAGACTTGGTAGGTAAGATTTCTCCCGCTTTGTTAAATGGATATAAGTTCATTAATACCACAATTGAATACTTCACGAAGTGAATAGAAGTAATTCCGTTGACCTATATCACAAGAAAACAGATATCCAAATTAATCTTGAACTATCTAATATGTTGATATGGAATTCTTGAAACCATCATAATGGATAATGGAACCCCATTTAAAAACCAAGTTGTCAAAGATATTTGTTCCATGTTCTCTATCCAACATAAATTCTCCACACCCTACTACCCCCAAGGAAATGGTCAGGTTGTAGCATCTAACAAAACCATCCTCAAGATACTAAAAAATATTGTTAATGACAATGTCTGTGATTAACATTTGCAATTGAACCCAACCCTATGGTCTTACTGAACTAGTATTTGTACACCTATAGGTGCCACACCATTTTCCTTGGTCTACAGATCTGAAGCTGTGCTACCTATCGAAGTTGAAATCCCCTCACTATGAATATCACTAAAGGGCATGGTCAACAATGAAGAGTATCAAGTATCAAGATTGAATGAGTTGGAACTCCTAGGTGAAAGGAATTTGAGCATGTTAAACCATCTTTAGGCTTATCAAAATCAGCTCAAACGAAGCTACAATAAAAGGATAAAAATTAGAAAATTTCAAGTTTGGGACTTGGTACTCAAAGAGAATCAGAAGGTAAAACTAATTCAAGATGACAAACGTAAGTTTGAACCCAACTGGTTAGGTCCATTCATCATCACAATAAGTTATGGCTATAGAGCTTGTTAGTTAGCTACTTCCAAAGGAGAACCTTTAGTGAAACCACTAAGCAACAACCACCTCAATAAGTTCTATACTTGAAACACATCAGAATACCCCAAGAAAAAAGGGTAAAAATCCAAAAAATCAAAAAAGTATAAAAAAAAAGAAGAGAAAAATAGTATTTAGAGAAAAGAAAACATTCTTTAAGTGAAAACCACTTTGTGGCACTTCTAGAACAAGTACCACAATGAAATCCTGGAAAATAGGGGCTAATTTTGAATAAGACTTGAATCATTATCTATCAGTGCTATCTAAAGCATCCACCCATCCGTCCCATAATAAAACATGTTTCCAACTATAGCTTGATGACTGATTCAGTATTGAACCTTGTTGCACCATCAACATCTGTCTCCCCTAGTGAAGGTAATCTTTCTTCGAATTGGGGGGAACTTGTTGAAACAGGTTACAAAATGGATCATTGTATATCCTATTATGGTCAAAAATTCAAAATCTAAAAACATTCACAAAATAAAAAAATCCAAACACATTTGAAAATAGAAAAGATCAAAAACATGTTCTTATCAAACCAAGTGAACTACAAGCCTCTACGTGTACAACATAGGTAAGGATTATCTTTTATGAGCCTTCGAGGCCCTAGGTTAGCCCTCTAAAAACAACAAAAACATCATAAAAGCTCAGAAAATCAAAAATATCCTACCCCCCATCATCGTCAAATGCAATAGATTTTTCATCCATAATAAACAATCGTCGCACTCATCCTTTGACAATGCAAACAACAAACAAATAAAACATCAAAAATTAAAAAAAAAATCTAAGAAAACAAGATCAAAACAATTAGACGACTATCAAGTGAAAATAATGCCAAAGTGTTAACTACCTATCTATTGACAATTCACCAACAACATCCTGAGATATGTCTTAATGTATATGTTCCTATGATAGACATCATCAACAATAGATAACAACCTGAAACCTCAAAATAGATATGGCAAGTGATACTACAACATTTTTTATAGTCTTATCTTTTTTATTTATCGTAATACCACATTCCTAGGATCTCTCGAGGATGTCCATAAGTATTTAGAGAAGAAGGAATGATGGTATTAACTGGTGGTTTTTTTATTTATGTTTATAATATGTTTTTGTGCTACTACCACAATGATTACTTGTTGTGTTTGGAGTATGGAAGTTGTCTTGAGACAATTTGTGTAGAAATTTCATCTTAGGTATTTTATACCTCTTTGTGTAACTGGTCTAAAATTTTTTAACACAACTCTCCCATATATTCTAACAAGGTTTTCGTATGTCTAGTATGAGCAAGAATATTCTTTGTATGTTGAGTCAAAGTCCATGCAATAGATACAAAAGCCACCTTGGTTATTAATACCCTAGTGCATCGTGTCTATTTGCTACATCAAAAAGGATTGTTAAAGATATGAAGCCTCTATTCAAAGCAAAAGCAACTCACCAACAAATAACAACATCAATTTCTACCCAATATTTCTTCTAATTAACATCCATCCTACATCATAATATCATTAGTACCACATGCATCCTACATCCACAATTGTGTCAATACATATCATAATAATAATAAAGCAATAAAACATCATCTATCATGTATAATCGACATCCATCATAAATTATGCATCATATTTATAGTATATCAACATCCATCATATACATAATAGAACATCATATGAAATAAAATATGATCATCCATCCATCCACATCATATGCTTACATTAGAGAAATACAAAACATAAGCATAAGCATATATGCATTGTCATCCATGATCATCACATAACACATAATGGAGTCGAATCAAAACATGTATATCTCATATATGTCATCATCAAAAATGAGAAATATCAAGTACATCATCATAGAAATATGTGTGATATCATAATACAAAAATATATATACGAGGCCTCAACTAGGCCAAGGAATATATATACAAAATTACATCTACAACAATGTCTTTGAAACAATATAAACATCATAAAGATCAAGTACAAATGTCTTATTTCCTGGCCGGAGGTGGGGACCTCAACTGATGATCACTTTGATGAGGGGATAGTTGAGGCATGGTCGGAGAAAATATAGCCGAGTGCTCACCTAACTTAGCACTTGTAGCAATATTAGGCTCTTCGAAGTATGGTTGCCATTGAGCTCTAGGTATAAAGGCATCATATAGAGTTTGATAATATGTATCCTCTCTCATATACTGACCTCTCTCTACTCAAAGGGCATCATGCTGCTCTAAGGGTATCCCTCTTACCTATAATCACTTATACTTGGGCCTCTACATAATGACATTGCTTACTCTTGGTGTCTCGATCTACCATAAATCCATCCCCTTTGTTTTCAAGGTGACAACCCAAGCCTCTACGACCTGTGGTCACACTACCTATGTATCTCTAGTAGCCATCAAATGAACTATCTAAGTAGCCACTACGGTATCATCGGGTGGTGGGGGAGGACCCAAAACCTATTGCATAGGATCATCATGCCCATCCTGTCGAGCCCTTCCCAGCTAATCGATGACGATATGCACTCATTGCTCACTACAACAACTAGTAATCCTTGCCCTACCTACTATGGGCGTAGTGCTAGTAGGATTTGTGAAGCTCAAAGGAATATTCCTGGCTCACCACTAATCAAAATTTGGGTAAGTCTTAGGATTTTCCTATCCAATTGTCCATCCCCACCTGAATAGGACAAGTTCTCTGAACTCTACAACAGTTGCATCCCAATCTACCTATATCCCCCATACCTGGACCTCTCAAGTGGTACTACTATAATGAGTCTCATAACTATATACAAAATGGCCTTGTCTCTCGCCGAACTATCGAAAAACATAATCAAGTAAATATCTCTCTAACAAAGAGCAAACACGACCAATAAGCATCAAGTCTATCTACAATATGGAATTTTCTTGTGATCATCAATCCATACCTCGCAATCCAAATACGACCTCCAAATAGAACCTAACATATCATCTAAAACACAACACCAATAAGGAGGTTATCTAGGCCAAGTGTAGTGAAGAAAATCACCATATCGATAATAATATGGATCCTTCAGAGTCTGATCCAAAATTCCATCAGGCCTCATAACTAGTATATGCTCCTAGACCTATACATGAAGTAATGACAAACTTGCAAAATAATAAGTACCTCCACAGTAGGTGACCTCATGCATGTCTCAATATAGGTGAGCGAGGAGACCCAAGTCCTACACATATCTAGTGCCATGCTCAAACATCTGCTTAATGCAAACACCCCAACCAACTAGGAACTATCTACCCCATCGATCAAAAATGATGAACCCCATAACCAAGCCACATAGAACCAATGACACTAGATCCACATTGCCAACAAAATTAGATAGGTCTATCTCTGCCTTACGAACCTGCAAATGCCTCACACCAAGTACTTGTCGCATAGCACATGTACCCTAACACATGGAGTATGTCACAAGATCTCCATGAATAGGTACATAGAGAATCATCCATACATCATCCAAGGTAATGGAGGCCTCCCCATTTGGTAAGTAAAAAGATTATGTCTTGGAATGCCATCAATCCACAAGGGCAATCATCATCACTTTAAGGCATTTGATGGTTGACATATAACATATGTGTCATGTAGCCCCACATCATCTAGAATATCTCACTCCAACTCATGAAAACTTGAGATCAAATTAAATAGATCATGTGACCATCTCTCCCTCGACATAAGTGGTTTGAGAACTTCCTACAACCATTCAACCCTTGACATTAAATTTTTTCTACGAAAACACGAAATGAATCTATGACAACAAAAAATTGGCTCAAAATTCTAAAATAGTCAAAATCAAAAACTTTATGTCAAAATTAGTTATTCTTTTAGAAAAAGAAGAGAACCTAGCCAAAAGCAGTCACTATTTTGTTAGAAGTGGTAGCGAAAATCAAAAGCGCTAACAATATCAAATGCAAAAAAAAATCTCAAAAGAGAACTTTTATCACAAAAGTGGCCATCAAATTTGAAAAAAATCAAAATCAAAACTTTTAATGAAATGCAAAATTAGAAGCAAAAAAATATATCAATTACGACCATCTATGGCAAGTGCGAGCAGAAAATGCAAGTGCAGTTCATTTTTAAAGAGATTCAAAAGTGTAAAAGACATGAAATTACCACTATCGACTACTTTGACTTCAGGCATTAATTACACAAAAATGACAAGTCAAAAATATGAAAGGAAAGGGTACATACTGTGGCACCAACACTTGCATGCCATCTGAACTCGCGAACTACATCCGCACGATGTGGGGCTCCTTGAATCTTCGCCATAGCTCCTCGATAATCAACAAATCATGAAATCCATAGGTAAGAAATTTCTATAGGCTCATAATGAAAATGAGTAGAATTAAACCCTAATTACCTATTTTAACCCTTGAAACCCTAACGTTTTACCTAGGAGACATACCTAGGTTGAAATAAGTAGCTCCTAGGAACATCTAAACTATCAACGAGATTCCTATAGGCTTAAATTTTCATCCTCTATGCATCTAAACTGAAATAGAACATTGTCACGAGGTTGAACTAAAAATTAATATTTTTGGCCAACCTCTCAAGGGGGCAATCCAACATCCTATCATCTTTTTGTTGACTGTCGGGGCATATTGGGGCATATAATTTTTTTCAAATCTTGATCTTAACATTGAAATCTTTGAAACAAAGCAACCAATACTTTGTCTCAAAGAGGGGCAAAATGTAGACATGTAAAATTGACTTAACACTTATTACACATCCTGAATAACATTTCCCCATCATCAGCATCATTATCACTAAATATCACTACATTTCATATCAATTACATCTAAAAACCCTAATTTTCTCTATTAATTAAATAATATTACATTATTTAATTAATTCACTTTTTCATCATTTTGACCAATTAAATAAATTTCATTTATTTAATAAAGTCCTAACCTAACTTTATTCCTCCTGATTAATTAAATAACATCAATTATTTAATTATGTCGCTAATTAACCCTAATCCCTTAAGTTAATTAAATTATTACCACTTAATGTTTAATTAATCACTTTCCCCCAAACTTGAATAATTGAATAAATTATTCAAACATCATTCAAAAAGGTCAAACAAATAAATACAAATTTGTTTGTAAAATTCAAACATGATTTGCGCGTTCAACTCAAAAAGATTAATTAATTAAATCAATTAATTAATTATCCTCACCCACTTACATGATTGAGCAAATGATGATCCCCAATTTCTCAATCACTCTATTCTTGGTTGATTCATCAATTCTTCAATCCCATTGAAGGCTCAAATTGATTTCTTCAATTTTACAAATTGCTCCATCTATTTCTTCAATCCCACAACTTATTCAATTTATTTCCTCAATTCCACTGAATACTCAACATGATTTCTTCAATCACACCAATTACATAATAAAAATCCATTGATTCTTCCCATCTAATTCATCTCAATGGTTTTGAACCATTGATCAAGATATTCTATTACGTGATCTCGATCATTCATCTTGAAACATAAAATCTATATAACAACCTTTTTCTTGCTCAAAAACAATTAGAGAATCAACATCTTTTACACAGTGAAGTAATGTTGAAATCATAATCAATATTTTGTTAAATCTTTACACACATCTTCGATCAACACACACAACTTTGAAGCTTTTGCTACCCACAAATGGAAGCTTCATATTGATACAACAATAATCCAACATCTTTGCGAATATGCTTTGACATAGGATGGTAACATTACATTTTTATGAATTCATTTTATGTTGTTTAGTTTGATTCCATCATTTGAGTTTGTTCTTCGTAGCTTCATTCCGTGAGTAATGGGGATGAATAATTGCTTGAATTAGATTAGTTTCCATTAAATCAATGGAAATCAAGAGTCACCTCCATCTAATCAAGGGATGCCTCTTTCTCTCCTAACTAATCTGATTCTTATCATAATTATGATTTAACTCATGATCTATTCAATCAATGGAAATCAAGTGTCACCCCCATCTAATCAAGGAATACCTTTTTCTTGCCTAACTAATTTAATTATTATCATAATTATGATTTAACTCATGATCTATTCAATATGTTTCATATTGATTCACTCATCCCAAAGGCTTATACATCTATTCTATTATTTGAATTCAATAATCAATCAATGGAGTAATGAATATGAATATTATTATGTATTTCTAGTTTTATATGTTATTCATAGGAATTAGGTCCTTGGTTTATTTTAATATCACAAAATCTAAATTCAAATGAATGTTTAAAATAGAGTATTTTCTTCATGAGCTTGTACCTATTCTAGCATATGTTTTGGAAATAACAATTCATGTTATCTTAGTAATATAACTAATGAATCTTAAAATAATTTCACATATTCATTTATCAAATTAGACTAACACTACAACAACCTAGACAACATGTTTCCACACAATATCAAAATCCTTTTATATTTCAAGTAATTCTAGATATTCCTATGTTTGAAGGTTAAATTGATGTCAATTTTTTGTATTATATATTCAAACTAGATCTATGATTGAGGCCCTATAGAATGAGTGAGTGATAATCATTTCCATTTTCTTAGATAGGGGCCATCTCTAGTGGTGCCTTTGTCTCTCTCATGTTTGCATCCTCATCACTATGACATATAGCCTCTAATGATTCATTCATAGCTACAACCACCTTTCTTCCCTACCCTTTCTACAATCTCATCCTCCTTATCATGATTCATCATCTATGGGTATCTATGTCACAATTTAGCTATCAATTATGTATATTATGGTCAAAAATGGAAATCTCAAATATCTCTTCTATATTAACTATTATGGAGCTATCGGCTTCTATAATCAAAAAAAAAAATGTACATAATTGTAGGAGAATATCTCCATCACAATGTTGTGCCTCTTTATGAACTACCATCCATCTATCATTTGGTCATTTTTACACGCCACTATAGGGTGTCCAAGTCACTACATCTAGAACTAATTTGTTGAATTTCCTCATCCTCTCCTCTAATATCCTCCCCTAGTACTATCACCTCAATCCACTAATATCCCATTTGAAAGTGTGACTCAAAAGAAAACTCTCTCACAAAAAACACACACCAAAAAAACACAAGTTTCACAAGCAAATACTATGCCTCAAATTTTAAAAATTTAACTCATATTCAAGACCGTTAAAGGCACAATACAATTATTTTAATTTATTTCCATCTTAGGAACAAAATACAATTTACAATTTTCCAGTTAGTTAAGATTCAATGCAAAAATTCTCTATTCAAAATTCTCCCTTAATTTTTTTACTCTGTAATTCATTTTCTATTATCCTCTAATATGTGTCTACACATATTTTCAAATTCATGTTTGTTCTTTATTCTTTATACTCCTTATCTCCTCACACTATCCACAACCTATACACTCAATTTAGAATAATATTTTATTGGTTTTCTTCATCCCTTCACTTGCTCGACCTTGCTCGACCCTCTTATCATTTGATTTTACACATCTTATTGTGGCATCAATTACTCCCTTAATCCTGCATTGCTAATGCATGAACAAACACATTATGTACACTATAGGATTTTTATGCATCCTTCAAAAAAAACCCATACAAATCAATGATTTATTCCATTAGACCCTTCACACAAGATCCATGCAATAATCATGCAAAAGAGTTAGTGTCAATCAACCATGATTCATGAACAATCACACTAGGCACACCATATTATTTTTTTATTTTTTATTTTTCATTTATTGGCACACCATATAATGTTGATGCAACCTTAAAACAAAAATCATACAACTCAATTCCATATATTCCATTAGACCCTTCATGTAGAATCCATACAATCATCATGCACAAAAGAAACTTATTGAACCATATTGTATGAATAAACACTCTATAAAAACCCATACAATCTAATGGAAAATATGTTATGTTCCTTCACACAATATTCATAAAATAATCATTCACAAGAGACATTGATGCATGAACATACATACGATGCACACTATATGATTTGAACTAACCTTCAAACAAAACCTATGCAACTTAGTGACATGTATACCATTAAAACCATCAATTGAAATTCATACAACTTAAATGACATATATGTCATTTTTCCCTTCATGCAAGATCCATATAATTAACATACACAATTCAATGTCACTCAATCGTGATGCATGAACAAGCACACTAGGCACACTATAGGATTTTGATGCAACCTTACAATAAAACTCATACAACCCACTGATATGTATGTAATTAGACCCTTTATAAAACACAAGAGTCAATGTACCATTACAAACAAAATCCGAACATATCAATGACACATGTCATTGTACCATTCACATAAATGTCTTACAATCAATACATAAGACAAAATTATGCATGAGAATTCACACTAAGCTACACACTATAAGAGTTTGATTTAACAACCATTATACAAGAATAAACACACTATAAAAAAAACCCATACAATTAAATGATATATATCATTAGACTCAATTCACATAAAATTCATAAAATCATCATGCACAAGATAAAATGATGTGTAAACATGCATGCTATTCACACCATGGGAGTTTGTTGCAACCTCCAAACAAAACCCGCATACTTCAATGAAATGTATGCATTAGAACATTCAATAAAAACTCATACAACTCAAAGACATATATGCTATTAGAACCTTCAATCAAATGTCATACAATTACATGAAAAGGTTCATTAGGACCTTCATGAAAATCATACAATCACCATTCACAAGTCAATGCCACTCAATTACAATGTGTGAATGAGCACAGTAAACACATCATAGGATTTTGGTGCAACCTTAAAAAATTCATACAAATCAATGACATATTTCACTAATCTTCATGAAATACCCATACAACCATCATACACAAGAGGCAATGATGAATTAATAAGCACATTGTGTACAACAAAGGAGTTTGATGCAAATTTCAAACAAAAAACCATACAATTCAATGACATAAATGTCATTGGGATCTTCAAAATAACTCATACAACCAAATGACATATGTTTCATTAACCCTTCATGAAATATCCATACAATCATCACGCCAAAGAGTTGGTATCAACCAACCATGATACATAAATAGGAACTCTAATAACCATAAGATTATGATTCAACCTTTTAAGAAAACCCATACAACTTAATGATATATGTGTCACTAGATCCATTAAATAAAACCCATACAACCCAATGGAAAATATGTTATTATACCCTTCATCCACAAGATATATTCATCATGCGTATGAGTTAAATAGATTCAACCATGATGCATAAACATGAACATAATAGGAACAACATGGTATTTTGATTCAAGTTTTAATCAAAAACCATATAGATCAATAATATATAAATTCATATGTAATCATCATGCACAACAATCAACAGGAACTAGCCACATCATAGGAGTTTGGAGTAACCTTCCAATAAAACATATACAACTCAATAACTTGCACCCTATGAGAACCTTAAAATAAAACAAACAAAAACTGGCATATATTTGATGCATAGGAAAACAACCTTTTGTACTTTGTGGACAAACAAGAGAAATGGGAGAGGATGGTTTCAACTATTCTCAACCCCTCAAACTGACCTATTGTTATTTGGGATGATGCAACTCTTCCTTTTCACCTTCTCAAGCTTCACCAATGTTCAACAACCTCTATAGGGTCTTATCAAACCCTAGCTCCATTGTGCCAACTTAAAAAATGAAAAAATATCACTAAACCCTTAAGGGTTTATAATTTTTACCAATTCCTCTTGCACTCAAACTTTCATAACTTACACCTACAATACTTTCAAGATATATCCTTTGGTAGACCCCCAGGAACCAATTAAATGAAGTTTTCTACCCTAGTTTCATAACAAAGCAACAAGCACTATTTTGATCATAACTTGAGAAAAACTCAATGAAATCACCTCAAACAAATTAAATTTTAGCATTAAGGCATTCCATTATCATCCCACACAAACACAAACCTGCAACTTGACCGTACAAGGTTGTACCAATCTATTCTTTGCTATTTTTTCAAGAAAATTGTCACAAACTTGTCAAAAAAGGGGTTTATCATGAAAATATTGTTCCACTTCTTGGAGCATATATTTTTATTGATTCATCATCCAAGAACTACAAAATAGTTTCCAACTCAAGCATAAGTCCTCTTTTCAAAAACCTAATTTCTATGTATGCTACATTCCATTAAAACCATCCAACATAAGATTTAGTGTCACTCAACCATGATGCACATACAAACGCATTAGGCATGGCATATGATTTTTATGTACAATGGGAATATAATCAATGTCATTTAACCCTAATGCATATGCACACTAAGACCCATCAAAAAACTCAATGGCATACCTATCATTAGACCCTTGGAAAAAAAGTTATATAGTTAGTTATACTTGGTCAATGTCATCAACCTTAATGCACAAGAACACCAAACATTCCATAATGGTTAGATGCAAATTAGCTGTAAGATTTTATATAAATCCCATAAGGCTCAACTAATCATTAAATCATTTACATGCAATCATCAACCTTACTACATGAGTAAGCACCCTAGGCACATGATATGAGCTTCATGTGGAAACCATATAACTTAATCTCATATATACCACTATAAACATAGATAAACAAAATCCATACAACTTAATGATTTTTTATTATACCCTTCACACAAAAGCCATATAATCATAATGCACAAGAGTGAATGTCACTAACCATTATGTGTGTTTAGTTTTATTGTGTATTAAAGTTGATGACAATAAGATTCATACAAGTGTCATGCACAAAATTCAATCTCACTCAACCATGATGTATGAATAAGCTCACTAGATACACCATAGGATTTTGATTTGAATTTTAAGCAAAAACAGTAGAACTAAATGATATATATGGTTAGAACCTACAAAAAAAAACCATACAATTAAATTAATGACACATATACCATTAGACTCATCATAGAAACTCATACAATAATCATGCATGTAAGAGTCAATGTTACTCAACCATGATGCATGGACACACACTAGACACACCAAAGGAGTTCAATGCAACCTTTAAACAAAAACCATTCAACACAATGACATATATGTTGTTAAAACATTCAAACAAATCCATACAATTAAATTACATGTCATTAAAAAGTCTTCTTGCAAAATCCATTCAATCATCGTGTAGAAGAGTAAATGTCACTCAACCATGATCAATAAACAAGTGCACTAAGAATGCATGGTAAGAATTTTATTTAGCCTTCAAAAAAAACCCATACAATTCATGGCATATATGTCATTAGAAATTCAAATATAACTCATACAACCTAATGGCATATACAACATCAAAACTAAAAATGAAATCCATACAATCAGAACTCACAAACATTATGTCACTTTCCAAAATTTCATATATTTCAATTCAAATAAATTCCATAAAAAATACAACATTATAATAACATCCATTATAAAAAATAATAATTTAAGCACGAGTGAGTTGTCATCTTACCCTTTAGCTCTCTTAATCACTATTTTTAAACATAAGTGAAAGCGGTCATTGTTTTAAATTTTCATTAATCCTACTTATAAGAAATATATTTATAATTGTTTAATTAGCAATAAATAAATTACTTTAATTAAATTTTAAAATATATATTTGACTTAACTAAATAATTTAATTAAATAAAACTTAAAAATAGAAAAACTAAAAAGAACAAAGAAAGACCTCTTGAAGGATGTTCATGGCCATCCTTAAGAGTTTGTGGAGGGGTATTTCTACCCCTCCTAAAAAAATAAATATTTTATTAATTATAATTGTTAAACAATGTTTAAAAGTAATTTATTATTTCCTTTGAACTTTCTTTCATGCTTGCATCACTACACAAAATTATTTTCATTTAAGATAAGGACATCTTTTAAATTATAGCATTCATTCGCTTTTTTTTTTATATTATTTCTTCCAATCCAAATGAACCTGCACATAGCACATTTCACACGTAACATTAATAAACCTTTTAAAATCAAAATCATCAAATGATGCATAAATAATGTGTATATTAACTACCAAAAAATAATTTCTTCAACTTATCATTAAGTAAACTTTACATTTTATGAGATAAATAAACATATACTTAAAAAAAATTAAAAATTAAACTTTGGGCATACCATAGCAATTGATTTTGCAGCTCATTTAAAAAAATAGAACTCCTTCAATCCAACTTAAAAGTAATAAATTCCCTAAAAATTAACAAATACTATGCATATATTAGAATCTTCATATATGACTACAGATTAAAATAACAAAAACTGCAAAATGAATAAATAGATACACAGGTAAAAATAGGCATAATTGTTTCACTATTGGCTTGCTATATCATCTATCTGGAATGCTTTGCTTCCAAAAGGCCTGATAGAAAAGGAGGGTTTGAGAATTTTTCTCTCCAAGTAAAGGCAGATTGCAAATGTTGTAAAATCATCTGAAAGTTTGTCTCGCCATAAGAATAATCTTGCATCCCTATGCTTCAAATAACATTTTTTTTTATTAACGTATATTCTAGTCTCTCTATAAATTTGAGATAGCCTTTTAGGAGACAAGCTCCAAACGCGCCACTTCCTCAACTGAAATGATAAGCATTCAGATTGATAAAAATTAAAGCTAAGCAACTAAAGCTAAAATATCTCCTTGAAGCAAAGATAGCTTTGTGGGTATTATTTATGTTTCAAAGATGGCCTTTATCCCTAGAGACAATAGAATATCTACTCTGCCCAGATTGATAAATTGCCAAACATTTTCCTTAGCAACCAATTCTGGAGGTTGCCCAACACTTGGGCTATGAAAAGCTAGATCTAAAATACCTCGTAATTTTCCTATCAAATATCAAATTCCTATTAAAGCTAAGCCAATATAACAATGCACTAAATATCATTTGGTAATTGACAAACAAAATGTGATACAAAAGGTTAGCACACCTTTAGCTTGAGGATGCCTACAGAGAGTAGCTGCCCCCATTGTGATCACTCTCACCTTGTTAACATTATCTTCAAATTAATCATCTTCTCAACTTGCGTACTTTATCACTCAAACCCACAAGGTTGTTGGGTAGTTTGGAATGGGTAGTTCCGAACAAATAGTTCCAGAATGGGTGGTTTGGGAATAGGTAATTCAGGAGTGGACAAGCTTTGCACTTGAAGCTGAAGACTGCAAAGAGGACGTACACTTTCTTGCAAATATTCTGATGCAAGAGAAAATCCATCTTGCAAATGAGAAATATCAAATAAAAATCAAGCACAACAAAATCAAAAGTGAAAATACAGGGAAGATAAGTAATGCTAAAATAACTATCAGCAGAAACACAGAATTCGTATTATCAGAAAATGAAAAATCCAAAAAACAATTTTACTCGTACCTCCCCTCACCACTTATTCAAGAAGTTCCTATGTACAGCCAAATAAAGCGCCAGACCAGCAGCAGTCTCCTAATAAAAACTATATTTATTTAACCAAATATTTTATCCTGCAGATGACATTCGTTCCCTTTTCCCTTAAAGAACAAGGTAGTTCACAGCACTGTTATTATTATAAAAACATTCCCCTTGCAAACTCTCCTCTCCAATTTCTCCACTAAGCTAACAATACTGGAAAAGACATTTACTTAGTCCTTGATTCAATGTTATATCAGATTCAACAAAAAGAATATCATGTCATCGTATAATGGCAAATTCAATGGACTTTCAAATTCATTAAAATGAATGCATGGGTACACGGGGAGACATAGGAATACCTGTTTCACTAGTGTCTTGTTATATTTTTTTTGGAATGCTTTGTTGCCCAAAGCCCTCACAACAAAAGAGGGATAGAACTTCTTTCTCTGAGCAAGGGAAAATCATAAGTGTCATCAAGCCATCTGAAAGAATGCTCAGCTATAATAACAGTCTTGTATCCCTTTGCTTCAAACAACAATTTTTTAAGATTACTGTCTTCCAGCCACACGTCATCTAGCACAACCAGAATAGTTTGTGGCTCCTTGCTACTAAGTCATTCCTTAAGCCTTCTACAACAATTTTGAATGCTCTGAAAATTAGGCTATGTGATGTGGTGCCAATCGATGTGTGTCATTTGCTATTCAGAAGACCCTAGCAATATGATCAAAAAGTTATCCATCATAATTTAGAGAAAACTTATGAGGTACAACATGAAGGAAGGAGACATCTCCTAAAATTGTGGAAAGAGGAAGGTGCATTGGAAGTGACAGCTTTGTCTCTTTTAGTGAAAGCCAAATTTGAGTTAGAAGAGGAAAAGGAAATTCTAAGTCAGCCAAAAAAAGGAGCTGGAGGTAGATTTAGGAGCAGATGAGACAAATAATTTGAAGAGTGAGGAACAATAAAAAATTGGTGTGGAATTGCAACTAATAGGATTATAGAGCTGGAGGTAGATTTAGGAGCAGATGAGACAAATAATTTGAAGAGTGAGGAACAATAAAAAATTGGTGTGGAATTGCAACTAATAGGATTATAGTTACATAACATGAGATAGATGTTGAAGTTTTAGTTGACTGTAGTTTTTAGTCTCATTGGACTGAAGGGGATAGTGAGTTGTGGGAGTATAAGCGGAAGATCTTTCAAGAATGTGATCGAGAGTTTGGTCAAAAGTGATTGCATAACTCTGTCTGAGAGTAGTGATATGAAATATGATTGGGACAAGGGGGAAAATTTCAAGTCTATTGATGATAGCAACAGTGGTTATTTTGTTGGCTTTGTATTGGAGACTTTACCTAGTTTTGCCTGCCCAATTGAATGGTAGAATCAGTACTGGAATCTTGAACTTGGGTTTGAAGCTTTAGCAGTGGCTCGAATTGTGCCAAGGAATCCCAAGAGAATACCTTAATGACAGGCCTACTGAAAGGTTTGTACACTCATACTGGTGGAAACGTAGTCCAGTTCTTCTAAGAAAGGAGGTTCAGACTTTTTGAAGATGGGGAAGATCATGTAACAGCTGTTTAATTGATAGGTTCCCACTACTTGTCAATTTTGCTGCTTTGTAGCTGTTTGTGGATTTTGGGTTGTAACTGTTATTTCTGGTAGTTCCTATTTTTGGAGCTTTTGTGACTCTTTAAAATATCATCAAAATAAAAAACTATAAGCTATTACCATATACAAGATTGTATCTTAAATAAAATCAATAAACAAAACCATGAGACAAAACCCTTACACCCTCTCATTCTTTAATTCCAAAAGAAAAAACAAATTAACCAAAAAAGTTAAAATACTTATAAGCTCTCATTAGAAGATAGACAACTCTAACACCCTCTCATTGTGTGACATAAAATGATAAAAATTTACGTTTTCATAAAAAAAAAAATATACAATTAGTGATATCATTACAAGACAAATCTAAACAATACAAACTGTCAAGAATAACATTGTGGATATAATATTCTTTAGCATTCTTCTAGCATTTGTTCAAACGTTTTACAGTTACAATCAAACACAGTAAAAAGGAAATGGAGTGTACTTGTCCAGATTTGTAATGGTCAAGTATATAATATATGACTGTTGTTTGGGCATATGCCTAGAAAACTTGCATTCAAATGTACTTATAGAATAAAGCAGATGCCAATCTTTAAATTTTTGAGATGGTCCTTATCTAAGACATGGGAATGAACATGGATACTTTCACATGTTTATCATGGTTATTATGTTTGGAAAAGCTAGAGCAGACATGCAATGTGGTAAATCCTCTCTAGTATGTGTTGAAAAGGAAATTTGAAACACATTGATTTTATTTAAGGTTTTATTCTACTAAATGAAGCTAATTGCATTGAAATGTGATGAGAAAAATTAGACAGTTTTCTTAAATTCTATTGCCATATTCCATCTATGATCTAGACATGTCTATGATATGTTGAAAGTTTTCCAAATTACAAATGTATAACTAGTAGTTAATTTAATTATAATTTTAAGTTTTATAAAATTCATGTCATGCCCAAATTAATGTATGGAAACTAGAGGTTCAATATGTATGCCCTAGGATTGTGCAAAGGTAGAGGTTAGAAACTTAGAGGATGAACTTTAGTACTCAAACATGTTTTAGAGGGAAAGGTTAGAAACATAGAAGTTGCCATAGTGAAGTGCTTTGGGATTGTACAAAAGGGACAGGGATGTGTAGAGAGGAGTTTAGAAATAAGAGGAATAGGCAAGATTTAAATCAAATACAACACAACACTCCATACTATATAAATCCTTGCACAGCTACCCATGCTCAACGCCCCTCATACTGTAGGGCACCCTATCTTGCCCACAATGGATTCTCCTCTTACTGCATTTGAAAGGAATGGAAGAACAAAGAAAGAGGAGAGACCCCTATGAAGAGATGGGAAAACTAATCAGAGCTTTAGTATTCATGCTAGCCCTGTTAATGTAGAACCGTAGTGCTATTCTTTTTAATTCTGGTGAGACAAAGGGCTCAGATGCTAGTATACGTTTAGTAAGACTTGTCAGAGGAGTTTTTTTAAGGGAATATAGACTAGGGCTAGAGATATATGAGCTTGATAACATAGGGCTTCCCTTTAAATGGTGAAAGCATGATAGTCTCCCTCAGAAACTCTAAAGGTAAAAGCACATTAGAGACTGGTCTTTCAATCCAAAAACAAGAATATATGTTCATTAAGTTGTGTGCATAATATCTCAGGCAATTGATTCAAACTATTTGGAATGTTATAGTGGTGCAACTACACAGGTATAGTGGTGCATCTACAAAGGTTTAACGGTGCAGCTACACAAGTATAAATTTTTACCTACATATACCATTTTCTCCTCCAAAAATATCTCACAGATTTCTCTGGGATTTATCTGCCAGTTTCAATTTTCCATATGATAAAGAAAGTCCTTTGGCTAGTCTGCAATATGAATCAAAATTCAAACTATTTGATCTCACCAAAGCTTGAAACTAAGGTGTAATTGTATCAACCAAAACTAAGCACTATTTAATCATAGAAAAGAAAAAATGAAGGCAAATGTAGTGATTATTTCAAAGGTGGGGGGCAAAGACGACAACAAACTATTTGGAATGTTATATTAAAACGAGTAACAAAAGAAATTTAAGATTAGGAGTAACATACATAACCTTGTCTATTAATTTGCATGTTCCTCTGCATGACCTTCAAATGCCTTCAAACTATCAGGACTCCATGTTGGTTATCAAGTCCAGCCTTGATCTGGCACAGCCCACCATTTGCGTAGGAGGAATATATTTCAGACATGTATATCTTCATAGCAGCCGATGACAATTGATTGCTTGCAATTGAACATTTTATGCATCTGGAGAAACATAAAAAAGCATTCTCGTTGAAAGCAGTCGTTTGGTTGGATATGCACCAATCTGTTTGTTTTTTTTTTCCCATTTAAAAAATCATTCCCGTTGAAAGGAAAGACCTATTAATAGGAGACATTTGCTTCAATCTCCATGGAATGAATCTACACTCCACATAGCCCTAATATCATACTAATACAATATTTGAAGTTTAAGGGCTGTTAATTTGTAGAAATGGAAAAATTGAATCTTTAAATTTATCTAAAATATTAATTAGTTATAATTCTTAGTCGTTTAAATTTGCATAAAAGAATTGTAATGGTGAAACTAGCATATTCATGTCATTTTTTATTTAGTTTTGTGTCCATTTGAAAGAATTACCATAAAAAATGGTGATTTTTTTGTGAACTTAATCTCATTCCTATAGCCTCCACTTATTCCTCCAAATACGTATACTTATTTTCAAGGTAGATAAAGAGCATACTAAAAAATCTACACCAAATGATAATTATTATTTAGTCATAAAGCTAAGTACCCTTGTTTTACTAATTTATTTTGAGTAACTTTGCATTTCATATTAGAATCTTGATTTCCTATAACCATATCATTACCAACCTAGATCAATAATGTTTACTTGTATGCATTTTATTAGATTAGCTTAAAAATTAACCTTGAAGGAAATATTTTTTTCCTTTACAAAAAATGTTATTTAGAATAATTATAATTTTTAAGAAATTTTGAAGATACATAAAAAGTGAAAAAAATTAAATTATTTTTGTTTTTTCATTACAATATTTTCTAATGGTGAGATTTTCTTACCCATGTTGATTCCAATTAGTTTGAGATCTATTTGAGAAAGTATCTTAATATAATTACATAGTCACATGTGACACTTTTGTGCTAATTTTATCTCATTTCCCAATCCCTAACCACATTCATTTACTCCCACTTCTACACATTCTCATGCATTTGACTTGATCTCTTGCCTTTTTATATTTATTCCCATATATTTTTATCCTTAATTCCAACACACTTAATCCTTATCTCAATATACAAATCTATTTATTCTAGTTCATTTCAATTATTCTTGGGAGTAGTCTCACATGATGGAGATCTAATCTATTTTAATTTTTTTTAAATTATTGACTCATGCACATTTACACTAATTGATGGGAGTCAACATTTATGCATGTTTGTGTGATGATTTATTATGTCTTAGTATTTAAAAACATTCACTTGATCATTTGAACATATCAAGGAGCCATTGGTCATCTATAGTCCTATCACTTCTATAAGGCCCAACCTCATGAGCATCAATTACAACTATTTTGTTTGGTTGATGGCTTCACTATCACTATATGGTTGATGCAATATGATTAAGTATGCCATTTTTGCTAGGGGAAGGCCAAGGATAATTATGAGTTATGGAGTCCTAATATAGTTAGATAGTTTGAATTCTCCTTCTCCATTTACTTTTTATTTATCTTCAATATCTGGAATTATAAAGTGAGTATGAGATTAGGGTTCTACTTAAATTATTTAGAGGCAACACAACTTTAGGTGCATTGCTAAGCCATAGTATAATATATTATTGATTTTTTCTTGGTACATACAATTGACATGTGACCTTATTAAATCATCCTTCAAAGCTTTTTCTAATATTTAATTATATTAGTTAGAGATTGACCAAATTACTTAATGATCCTAATTTTACCTAAAAGACAAGAGCCAAAATCAAAGATTTATATTATCATTATATCTCTCATATATATAATGAACTTTAGAGTTACAATAACCTATTAACAAGAGTTTGATTAAATGTTTTGATTCTTAATGAATAATTACAATGAATATTGTAACCAAAAATCTTAACATCCTCCAGCTATAAAAAGAGACGTCCATAAATCCATGCTTAAATTTTACTTGGATGCTTATCTTGCCAACCAAGATTCTTGGTGTTTGAACATATGAAGTGGGGAAACTATCAGTTGCAAACTTAAGTTTACTTATTCTAAAAATATTGCATAGATGCGGACCATTGAATAACTATCATGAAATCGTAAGTCATGACAATGAAAATCATGAGAAATAGTAATCATATGTGCCATGCATTAATTCACCAAGTGCATGAAAGATCAACTAACTCCACATTGACCAGTTGAACAAAATCTTCCTCCCATGAACTCAAGTGTCGATTGATGGATGTGATGACAAGGAAATAGAGGAGTTTCCAAAGAAGGGGGATTTTGGGGGATGGCATAGGGACAGGCTATTCGCATAGCTCAGGCTTAGGCTACAAAGATGGGGAATATAATAGTAAGAGCGCATGTTCATGGGATCATCTATGCGAGGGTGGGAGTTCTAAAACAAGGTATAAAAGGTGGGAAACTGCTAAAGGGCATGTAAATTGATGGGAATTTTTGTGACAAAAATGCATGCATTTTGTAGGAGACACCAGAAGTATGCGTAGAAATGAAAATGTTGAAAATACTTTGGAAAAACACAAGAAAGTACCTTTTAGAGTTGTAATGTGGAAATTATTGTTGGGGATACGGATTCGGTTATGTCATCAATATATGCATCTAATACAGTGGTGCCTTAGTGATTTCAATTAAAAATCACAACAAAGACACAACCAACTATGCCATAAAGAGGAAACAGGCACAGTTGATCCCCCATTGATCCTCTGAGAGAAGTGAATGCAAATAGATAGTAGATTCAACATAAACAAATAACCATGAAAGACAAAACTATGAACACACAGATATACATGGGGAAAACCCTTTCGGGTAAAAAACCCCACCTCCAAAATATTCAACTCAGATTGTATTATTCAGTAAAAGGATTACAATACAAACACAGAGCTATGCTCTTCGGGATATTACATCTTGTCCATCTGGAGAAAGAATATAGGCAACACAAAACAAAATCATCACATAGTTACAATGTCCTCATGACATACTGTGTAGATTCCCTTCAGCTCCTCTCAAAAGACTGTCACAACTAGCCTCATGGCCAGCCCAGCCTCTTGGCCTCACAGGTTCACATCACCAGATCCGAGAGTCAAAGTGTTCACTGTTGAACAACTCGAACACTCTTAGCCTCTCTCTGATATCGCTCATCATCTGTCTCGAACTGTACACAAGATTATTTATAATCTTACACCGTGTGCATACTTGTTCAACCCATCCCTGCCTGCAACGGTCATCAGGATAATTAATTATCCACCTGCAAGCTTCGACCATTCCCTAATAACGTGCACTACTTATACAACTACATCGAGCCACACAATCATTAACTCAGCCCAGACGAGTCTATCAACCTCCATCAATAATTCAACTCTATTGCAATCAGGAAATAACTCTCTGGCCAATGAGATCTCAAAGAACTTTCCATGTGTCACCAATCCATTTGTAATCGCACCTCTGACAGTCAGTCAAACTGGTCCAACTCCATCAATCGAGTTTCGAGCTCATCCGAGCTCTTACCGCATTACCGTCGAGCTCAGAAAAACCAATCGCGGTATGGCGGTGAACTTGCCCAAGCTCACATTGCCATTTACCACACTATCGCAGCCCAGACCATTTCACCTCGTGATATGGTGGTAAGCCATCCAAGCTCCTTTGAGCTCTGGCTCAAGACTTCACCGTGCTCTGACTTTTCCTTTGTCTTCAAGCAAACAGATGTTGCCAACCTGTCATGTGTTGCCCTGTCATTCACCTGTCGGTCTGACACCGAGTCCAACTCGATCAAACTCTGCCTCGAGCTCATACGAGCTCCTACCGCACTAGCGCATCCCTGACCAACATGCCTCATGGTATGGCAGTAAGCCATCTTGGCTGACCACAGGCGGTCTTACCACGGCCACCATGGTCATGCATCTCACTGGTCGCGGTATCGCGATAACCGCCAACCAGGTCATTGGAAATCTTACCGCGGCCACTACGGTCAGCCATCTCACTGGCTGCGGTATGGTAGTAACCGCTAGACCCAACCATAGGCGGTCTCACCATGCTACCATGGTGAGAGGACCCACCACCTACAGTATGGCGGTCTCACTGCGATACCGTAGTGAGTTGAGGCACCACCTATGGTATGGCGGTAACTGCTAAAACCAGTCAAAGCCGTCGTAGTAAAGGCATGAAACAAGAAGGAAAATGCCAAGTCCGAAGGGGAAACAAGCCAAAACACTGAGGCATAAATTCCCAACAATTATAAGGTCGATTTAAAATGGCACTCTCACTCCTAAACACGCCATTCAAGTGCTAGTGTATTTCAATAAGTTTATAGTAGAATCGTTGGAGATGGTGAGAGAACCCAAGCATAAAATTCAGTTTTCATGGGTGGAGACCTCCATGCATCTAATGTATGACTCCTGCTACTGCATGATGAAAATTGAGCATCAAGTTCATTCTTGTAGTAGCACGATAATGCTAGAGGGGCACATAGGAGGGGTAGATTCTTATTTTAATCAGAAGTGGATTTCTATTAGATATTTAGGAAGAAAAGGTTGTGATGTAGGAGATATAGATCTGATGTAATGCAAACCAAACCTTTGAGTCTTATCAGATAGAGAGGTAATGCAACAAAAATTTAAAAAAACAAAAATACTTCAAAAATGCAACAAACTCTTTATTGATGAAAAACACTATTACATTCAACTGAACTTCAAAATGTTTAAGCACACTCTAAAATCCCTACACCTCGTACTCTTTTTCACAAAGATCCTATGCTACTTCACCCAATGTGTAGCTTCCTCTGCAATGAGTATTCACAGCCAAACCCAAAAAAAAATGAAGACCCCTATTCCCACATTCAACATATTCTCATGCATTATCGTTGCTTAATTTAAGACATTTGTGTCGCCTTTAATTCCTCTCTGCCCTAACTAGATGTGTGTTGCCTTAATTACCTTCCATTAGCTACCACCATTCATTGCTACCTTAACATTGCCATTACAAATCTGGAACAGTCCAAAATAAGGAAAAGTAACCTCCTCCTGTAAAGGAAAACACCAAACTAGAAACCAAAATCCAAAATTAGACCAAATTTAAAATTTTGGAAGATGCGGATAACACGTCCACCTGGATGCTCCGGCATCAAACACCATGGGTACGAAAAATCTTTCATGCATGTAGAGCTCATGAACATTTCTACAATGATGGGACCATAATCCCGAACTTCTCCAATTTTGAAGCATTGACCCAAGAAGCCTCATCAGATGCACGATTCTTCCAATGAACCAAATACTCCCAATACTCTTTTCTTCTTGTCTTCTTCACTATGCGTGAGTCAATAATCTACTCAATTCCTTCAAATTTCTTCTTCGGCAATTGACGCGCCCATTTCCATGCATCTAGAAAATTTAGCAGTAGTTCTTGTTGTCCTCTTGATTCACCTTCATGGTACTTATATACAAATCTGCTACATTGAATATTGGTGAAATTTCTACTCCAAGTGGAAGTTCAATCTCATAAGAATTTGATGAAAAATTCCGTACAACCTTGCACGGGCCAATCTTCTTGCTTTTCAGCTTATTGTAGGTCCCTTGTGGGAACCTTTCTTTTCGTGAATGTGTCATTACTAGCTCTCCAACTTCAAATTCCTACACTCTTCTATGTTTATCAACATTCTCCTTATATTTCATGGCACTCTTTCCTAAAGCCTCTTTCACTTCTTTGTGCAAATCATGAATATACTATGCAAAGTCTTCTGCTACAACACTTTTTCTACTCAAATCAGCACTCTCCCTCAACTCATCAACTACCCTTGGGTTGTACCCATACACAACTTGGAATGGACTCTTTCCCACGCTTCGATTGATAGAGTTATTGTATGCAAATTTTGCTTGTGCCAAAATCAAATCCCACTGAGTTGGTTTATCTCCAACCAAACTTCGGTTAACAACTTCAGTTTGACCATCAGTTTGGGGATGGTAAGTTGAACTAAATCCTAGTTGTGTTCCCATCTTCTTCCACAAAGTACACCAAAAATGGCTAACAAATTTTACATCCCGATCTGAAATAATACTTTTTGGCAAGCCATGCAACCAAACTATCTCTTTAAAGAACAATGAGGCTATATGGGAAGCATCACTACACTTTTGACATGGTATAAAATGAGCCATTTTTGAAAATTTGTCCACTACAACAAAAATAGAATCTTTACCTCTTTGTGTTCATGGCAGCCCCAAAACAAAATTCAAGTTGATGCATTCCCATGGTCTCTCTGGTATCGGTAATGGCTGGTATAACCCAGTGTTTTTCTTTACTCCCTTGGCATATTGACATATTCGACAACTTTGTATCATTGTTTTTACATCTGCACTCATTCTCGGCCAATAGTAACTTTCACTCAGCTGTGCTAGTGTCTTGCTGACTCCAAAATGTCCACTCAATCCTCCACTATGTTTCTCTTTGAATAAGTTCTCCCTCATTGAACCTCGAGGTATGCGTAATCTCTTTCCCTTGAACAATAAATTCTCTTGTATGAAATACTCCAACCATGGAGTTCTTTCAATCCCCATTGGATTTTTACATGCTTCCTTAAAATCTGCATCTTCTTCGTACATCTTCCCCATGTGATCAAACCCAACAACACTAACTCTTAACTCATTCAATAACAAACATCTTCTACTTAATGCATCTGCAACTCTATTTGATTTTCCACTTCTATGTTTCAAAACAAAAGTGAAATTTTGAAGAAACTCAACCCATTTCATATGTCGTTGGCTCAACTTACCCTGGCTATTGATGAATTGCAATGCACAGTGATCGGTGTACAACACAAACTCTTTTGGTAACAAGTAATCCTTCCATTTCTTGAGTGCTTACACAATTGCGTATAACTCTTGATCATAGACAGAGTATCTTCTCTTTGCCTCGTTGAGCTTCTCACTGAAGTAAGCTATGGGTCTTCCTTCTTTACTTATAACTCCCCCTATTGTTGTCCCACTTGCATCACAATCAACCTAGAACACTTTTTCAAAATCAAGAACTGCTCACACAGGCTACTCTGTCACCTTCTCTTTCAAGATGTTGAAACTTTTTTCAGCTGTTGCTGTCCAAATAAATTCTCTTTTATCTCCCCTCATTGTTTCGGTGATTGGTGCACATATCCCACTAAAATTTCTAATAAAATTCCTATAGAAGCTTTCCAAACCGTGAAAACTCCTTGCTTCAAACTTACTCCTTGGGGAAGGGCAATTAGCTATTGCCTTCACTTTTTTTGGGTCCATTTTCAGACCATTGCTAGAAATAACAAAGCCTAAAGACATCAACTCTTCTTTCATAAAACTACACTTCTTCAAATTCACCATCATTTTTTCTTCTTTCAGCCTTTGTATGACAGCTCTAACATGTTGCAAATGTTCTTCTTTAGTCTTACTAAATATCAAGATATCATCTAAATATACAATCACAAACTTACCAAGATATGGCTTCAAAACTTCATTCATCAATCTCATGAAAGTGCTCGGAGCATTTTTCAATCCAAATGGCATCACCAACCATTCGTGCAATCCATCTTTTGTCTTGAATGCATTCTTCCATTCATCTCCTTCTCTTATCCTTATTTGATGATACTCACTCTTCAAATCGATCTTAGTGAAGTATCTAGCTCCAGTCAAGCAATCCATAAGATCATCCATTCACGGAAATGGGAACCGATACTTGATGGTTATTCTATTTATTTCTCTTGAATCAATACACATTCGCCAATCTCCATCTTTCTTTAGTGCCAACACCGCTGGAACCGCACACGGACTCAAACTTTCTCTAATCAGCCCCTTGTCAAGCAACTCTTGCACTTGTTTGTTTATCTCCTCATTCTCCTTTTGCGACATTCTATAAGGTGCCTTTTTTGGAAAACTGGCACTAGGAACCAAATCCATACAGTGACTGATACTTCTCATTGATGGTAACCTATCTAGCAACTCCTTCATCAAAATTTCAGCATACTCCCGCAATATTTCTTGGATTTCCTTTGGTATTTCATCTTCCTCTTTTTATGTCCCAACTATTACTGATTTAGGGATGATAGCAAAACATGCTTTCTCCTTATTGAAGTCCCTCTCAAATTTCTTTCCGGAGACCAAACATTCTTTTGATTTATCTCTGCCCTCATCTTCACTTTTCTTCATTGGATTTAAGAGATACTCCTTTCCATCTTTCTTGATGGTATAAGTGTTCAACTGCCCATTATGAATAGCTTGTCTATCAAATTGCCATGGTCTGCCCAAAAGAATATGACACGCATCCATTGGAATTATGTCACACATGACTTCATCTTTATAATTCCCAATCTGAAAACTCACCAAATAATGTTTATTTACCATTAACTAATGCTCCTTCTGCAACCACGAGACTCTATACGGGCTGGGATGTTTAGTTCTTTTCAATTTCAGCTTACTCACCATTTCTTCAGACACAATATTATCACTACTACCACTGTCCATAATGACATTGCAGCATTCACCACTCACCTTGCATCTTGTTCGAAACAAATTGTTCCTTTGGATTGGTTCCAGCTTCTCCCTTTTAGGATTCAACAAAACTCTTTGCAACATTAGTGATTCTCCATCCTCAAGGTCTTCTCCATGCCTTTGTGGATCCTCCATTTCATTTTCATCTTCTACTACATGCGCTCTTGCCTCCTTTCCTTTTCCTCCATCATATTGGATTTGTGGACACTCAAATATTCAATGTCCCGTTTCCCATATTGGTAACAAGTACCACTGAAACTCCCCCTTGTACCTCTTCCAAATGATCCTCTTCCATGGGAATAGCCTTCTTTTCCTCTAGGGAAATCTCCTCTTCCCCTTCCTTCTTGCATATTTGCACTCGAAGTTCCCTCTTGTTTTCTTGTGGAACCTCTATCACTGCTTGGTTGTCCTCTTCCATGTGAAAATATGCCTCTACCCTAAGAGTTACTTTTTTTCTTCCTATTGAGCTTCTCCTCCACCTTCAAAGAAAACTGATATGCTTCTTCCACACTATGTACATTAATCATGCTTATCTCATCTTATATGGACATGCGCAATCCATTCAAATATTGGGAAACTTTCTCAACATCCTCTTCAACATGACCAGCTCTTATGCTTAGACAGTAAAATTCCTCGATGTATTCCTCCACGCTGCCCTCCTTTTGCTTCAAATTTTGCAACTTTCTAAATAGATTGATTTCATCGTTTTGCGGCAATAATTTGGATTTAAGCTTTGTTACCATCTGATCCCATGATCGGATTTTTTTCTTTCCCTCTTCGTTGTCTATCCGTTTGCACATGATCCCGCCATAAAGGTGTGTGGCTCTTCAACTTGGTGCAGGAAAACTTAATTTTCTGCTCCTCTTCAATGTTCTCAAACTCAAAATATTTATCCATTTCATTGATCCAATCCAGCAATTCTTCAGCGTTCAATTTCCCTTTGTAGGTTGGAAGATCAACCTAGGGCTTAGAACTCACCTTAGTGATGGCTCTGATGAATCTTTCCTCTCTGGGATTCAATCTAGGTTGTTGTACCTCTTCACTTCCCTCAATGATTTGTTCTTCTTCATTGTGACTAATGTCCTCCACACAAACTCCTCTTCTTTGAGCCCTTTCCATGGTGTCTATTCGTGCAATAAGACCTCTAACTGCCTCTGCAAGCTCAGTCTCTTCACCTCTGGTTCTTCTTATTCTTTGACCCCATCCTCTTTGGACCATGATGCATGTAGGTCTTCTCCTTAGCACAATGAATGTGGCTCTGATACCACTTAACGTAGATCAAATCTCTGAGTCTTATCGGACAGAGAGGTAATGCAGTAGAAAGAAACAAAGAAAAATACTTCAAAAATGCAACAAACTCTTTATTGATGAAAAACACTATTACATTCAACTGAACTTCAAAATGTTTAAGCACACTCTAAAATCCCTACACCTTGTACTCTTTGTTACAAATAGCCTATGCTACTTCACCCAAAGTATAGCTTCCTCTGCAGTGAGTATTCATAGCCAAACCCAAAAAAAAAATGAAGACCCCTATTCCCACATTCACCATATGCTCATGCACCATCATTGCTTAATTTAAGACATCTGTGTTGCCTTTAATTCCTCTCTACCCTGACTGGATGTGTGTTTCCTTAATTACCTTCCATTATCTGCCACCATTCATTGTTGCCTTAACATTACTGTTACAAATTTGGAACAGTCCAAAATAAGGAAAAGTAACCTCCTCCTGCAAAGGAAAACACCAAACCATAAACCAAAATCCAAAATTAGACCAAATTCAAAATTTTGGAAGATGCGGATAACACATCCACCCAAATGCTCCGGCACCAGGATGGAGGGGTCTACAACGAAAAAAGTTTTTTTTGTCTATCAACTCCAGTGAATCTATAAATCACAACATGGTCATGCTAGAAGGGCATGTAGGAGGTGCAAAGATAGAAAAGGAGAATTTGTGTGGGATCCAAGAAAATTGACCAAGCTTGAGTTCTTCAACATGATCAATTAGGATTTGTTCTCTTCCTAGTTTATCTTAGGAGCTTAGCCGACACATGGATGTTGTTTATCAATAAGATAAATCTGGGCGCAAGACCTTCAATACTAGAGGAAAAAGGTGAATGATGCTCTTGATGCTTCTCAATCAAATAAAATCAAATGATGTAACCAGGTATGTAGACTAAGCATTAATTCATTGAATGTCATGTACTTTGTTTTGGTATGATTTAATGTATAGAAAATATGATCGAACTATGTGAAGTGAATTGATTTTGTTAGAGAGAACCATTTAACATTTCTCATATTGTTATCCTATATCTCTCAAAAAACATGCAAGTCAATTTGGATATATTCAAATAGTATATTAAGCATATAGCTAATAACAAGATGAGAAAATATAAGATGTGTTTTAAAAATGTGTTACATTGAAATCATAATAGATCATTGATAGTTTAAAAAGATGTAAAACTGTATTTGTCACTTGCCAAGAAGCTTGATTTTCAGACTTTGACAGTTCTAAAGGATGTCTTTTCTTTTTACAAATAAGTGGTATGGGTATCGAAAATATAACTTTCCAGATGAATTTCAGTCAAGAATATCAATGCTAAGGGTTGTCATAAACTTGCCTTACACACATAAATTAATCACTTAATGTATTTGATCTGTATGGTGCTGATTTTTTCCTTAAATTTTATTCTTTTATCATCTTTTTAAAATGTCAAGTGTTCACTGAAGTATATTTCTAAAGTTTTTTATTATGCAAGTAAAAATAAACTATGTACAAGCCATTGCAATAAAAATAAATCTTTCTTTATTGAAAATATATGAACAAAGACATTGTAACAAGTACAATAAGGATTTTCATTCCATTACAATATTTCACCAAGTATAATATTTCCAAGAGAGTACAAAATTGCATACATAGCTCCTTTGAGCTTCATAGCATAAGATATAGATGGTCCAGGAATCTTTCTTTCAAAACCTTGGTCCTCTATTGCCTACTAAGGAGGAGAAGAATCACTCAAGTGCTTTTCTAGGAAACCACAAACTCATATGCAATCCCCCACAAATCTATCAATGATAGATGGCCCTTCCCTTCAATGAAGGTATTGGTTGGGATACCTCATTCAACATACCATTCTGAGCTTAGTGTTGTGTCCTACATGACTAGGATTTATAACTTGCGCTAGGTATCCCTCTTGTATTTAAAGGAATATGGTGAACTAACAATGGAGTCTCGGTATTCACACTATCTACAACGGACTATTTGTACAATCACACTACTTTGGACAAAATTTTCTCACTCAGTATAATCGAACAATGGTCTACCATTCACCTACACTAGGGCAAGCTCGTTTTGACTTGAGGCCATTACATCTATGCTTAGGGAATCCCTCACCACAGGCAAGCTACTCCCCAAGATAACCTATCTCTTTAACACAAAATAGGGTAACACAACTCAATAAGAAAATTACAAGTTCCCTCCCTTCATTGGACAACATTCCCAAGAGTAAACTACTAGCCATCTAGAATAATTAATTATCTAGTTATGATTGTTCCCCAAACTTGTCTATGTTTTATCATGTCTAGTATAATAACAATACCTATGATAAAAAAACTCTTTTACCCATATCTACTCATGTCTAATATAATAATAATAATCTTGACAAGCAGTCTCTCCTATCATGGAGTACTTACAAACAATGCACAAACAAAGTAAATAGTTTCCACTTTTCTTTCAAATCAAACAATACTTTCCTCTACGTGCAAGTAACAACAAGACTTGTTTAATCAATCAATACATATCTCATTCAAAAGCAAAATAAACAAAAGTAGAATATTCTTGTGCTTGTGTTTAAGCTTTCCAATTTGACTGGTTGTAGTCACAACACTTTTTAGAAAAGTTGCTATCCTGATATTGATCCTCCAACAAATTTTCACAACTGTTAGCTCTCAAGTTGGAAAATGCTTCTTCTCAAAGTATAATAAAACTCCCTCAATATTGAAGGCTCTCACTCACTATTGTGACAGAATATTGCAAATAGAGAAGTATATAAAATGCAGTCTTTTTCTCAAGAAATAATGCATGGAAGAAGAATAATGATGTGTCCAAACAAATGAACTCATCCTGCTATTTATACAGCAAGTAGGAGATCATACAGCCTATAGATTAGGCATGTATAATGACAAAAAAATTCATGCACAACAACACATCTCACTCAACTCAAAGGTGGAAAATAAGAAAGCATAAACTCAACTCAAATAGCTATAGATTGACCCTCATATTTGACAGCAAAAAGAGACTATTTCAAATATCCATGTGATAGAATTCGACTGGCAACTTAAAGGAGACTTCTATATTTTAAAGGATTCAAAGGTGGTGCCAAGCATTATAATGCTTTCACAAATGTGGTGCGGTTTCTTCCTTAATAGAAATAGTCAATAACAAAAGTGTGCCATCAAACTAAAGCATCGACTAAGTCATGCTTAGTATCGATTTACTCATCAAATCGGTTTAGAAAAATTCATCAATATGTTTCCATAAATTTACAGCTTTTTGGATTGATGCTAAACATCATGGTAATTTTGTTGACCAAGTCCATAGTTCATTATGGCATTAACTTATTCTTTTAATTGACTTAAATGATTACAATTTTTTAAGATTCAAACTCTCTTTTTGTTTGACAGCAAGAGCATAAAATGCGGCTGAGAAACATAGTCGTAACCAACTCAAAGTTCGACCATTAAGTTGTCCATGATAATTGACGTCAAATCCAAATGTATAAAGCATTATAATCGGTTGATAATCATTGCTTTAGATAGTCGATCTCAAATAAAATATCATTAAATATATATAACATATACATATATATACTTGCATATATCTATATATATTAACAAACATAACTATATATATTTACATAGACGTATATATGTATATGTTAGTATATATCCATATTTATCATATGACAATAAAGCATGTATATATAATAGATATACAAAGGAATACATCAAAATAGAAATCATATTGTTATATTGATATATCATTTGTGTATACATATATACATATTCATATATATATGCCTCTATGTACATGTATGCATATGTATACATGTATCGATACATTCGTATGGGCGTGTCCATTTTCCACCATATGCATATATGGATACATTTACACATATGGATATATGTATATACATTATATATATACACATTCGATTCTCACACCAAATCATACATAATTACTATGATATTGATATGAGACTATGAGTGATATGTCTATACATATACATATGCATGTTGTTGGTTCCATCAGATAGTTCCATGTGCATAAGAAACTCATGCATGGGTGCGCATAGGTACGTCTACATATGTACCCTTATGTACACGTTCCTTTGTGTGTATGGTCTATCATCGTCGTGCATGTGTGTACACATACACATGCCTCGTATGTTTCACATATCAATATAAGCATAGTAACAAGGAAAAGAACTCTCAAGCTCAAATAGATAAATATCACCCAATAATGCACTCAATAGTAAACTAGACTCTTACTAAAGAAGACATATTGACTAGGGATGACTTACCAATTTCCTACTTAATAACCTGACTCAATTATTCTATTGTGGTGTGTGTAAGCTCAAATAGGTTACATTACTGGTTACCCGACCAAGACCATCTCCTGAGTGATACTTCCCCTCCACCTGGAGGAGTTGAACATATACCTACAAACACTAACACATGTTCACAAAATATGCAATATACACATTACATCTCCAAAGTTAGAATATCAACACAATATCCATCCAATCACATAAATGCATTCCTTCATATAGAATTAAATGAGATGGAATTCATTCATTAAGCAATGATCTAACAAAGTGCACACACAATTTATTCATCCACTGAATTCACATTACATTCACATTTTACCCTACATAGTAATAGTAAATAGTAATTGCACAATTGGGGTGTAACATAGTCCCCCCTTTTAATCATGATCCTCGATGATTTTATGTAGCAACATAAAACAAAAAAAACAATCAACATATTGTTCAAGCATTCAGAACATGAGGAAACTTTTTCTAAAGTTTAGCATAATCTTCCCAAGTGGTTGAGTCTTTTGCATATTGGTTCCATTGGACTTTGCACTACAAAATCTCCTTTTTGTGCAAGCGAAGCTTACGTTCTTTGAGCACCTTGATGAGATCGAGTGTTACCACTTTGGGGTCTTGTATCTATAAAGTAGTCCAATCAATCACATGATTATAGCCGAATACATACCTATTAAGGTAAGACACATGGAAGACATTGTGCATTCTAGCAAGAGTTGATGGCAATGCAATTCGATAAGCTACCGAATTCACTTCCTCTAGAATCTCAAAAGTTCCAACATAATGCGGGCCTAACTTGGAATACTTTCCAAATTTAATGGATCTTTTATGAGGTTTCACTCTCAACAACACATTTTCACCAATGGAAATTTTTTGGGGCACTCTCTTGGCATCGACATAACTTTTCTGACGATCATTAGCTTTAGCCAACCTTTCCTTCATAATATTGACTTTCTCATCCATCTCAACCAACATCTCTAGCCCAAGAGTCACTTTATCCTCAATTCTATCCCAACTTATAGGAGTTCAACACTTTTGACCATACAATGCTTCGAAAGGAGCCATCTTTATCGCATAATGATAAGAATTTTTATAAGAAAATTTGACTGAGGGCAAGTAATCTTCCCATTTGTACTGTTGATCCATGCAATACATTCTTAGTAGGTCTTCCAATACTTGATTCACCCTTTCAATTTTTCCTTTCATTTTTGGATGATATTCTAAGCTAATATTCAACTGAGTCCCTAGTGCAGAAAACAAGGTTTTCCAAAACCTAGAAGTGACTCGTGCATCCCTATCCGAGATAATTTTCTCTGGAATTCCATGAAACCTAAACACTTCTTGCACAAACTTTCTTTCTATGACAGGTGCTCTATCAGTTAGATTCCCAGGCATAAAATGTGTGACTTTGGTTAGCTTATCTACTACCACAAGAATGGCATTATGCTTATTCCTTGACATAGGCAATCCTTGCACAAATTCCATACTTATGACTTGCTAGTTACTCTCTGGTATGTCATGTGGAAATAACCAACCTACATGATGATGATGCTCTACTTTCACCCTTTGACATTCCAAACACCTAGCCACAAAATTAGTAGCATCTCCTTTCATTACTTTCTAAAAATATAATAGTTTCACATCCACCATCATTTTGGTAACTCCAGGGTGTCCAGAGTACGATGCTTCATGTACTTCTTTTCATACCAGATTCCTTAACGCCACTACATCAGGTACATACATCCTACCTTTATATCTAAGTAATCCATTAGGTTCAAAATGAAAACCCTCATACCTAGAATCTTGTGGATTATTAGCGAGTGCCTACTTGACTTGCAATTAGTACTCATCCTCTTTGCACTTTTACAACACTTGTCCCTTAAATTCAGTTTGAATGGTTATTATTGAAGTAATATGATGTCTTAGACTCAAGGCGTCGATAAACCTATTCTCTTTCCCTTTTATATAAATGATATTGAATTCATAGTTAGTTATTCACTCCAACCATCTTCTTTGTCTAGCATTTAGATTTGGTTGATTGAAAAGGTACTCTAACCCATTATAATCAGTTTTCAACTCAAAGGGTTTCCCTAACAGGTAGTGCCTCCACATTTTTAATGCATGAACCATATTTTTTAACTCTAAATCATGTGATGTATAATTTTTCTCATAGGTTTTCAACTTTCTAGAATCATAAGCAATCACTTCCCCATCTTGCATTAACACACCTCCTAAACCTCCCCCGCATGCATCTGTGATAACCATAAATTTACTCAAAGGATCTAGTACTTTCAAGATCGGCGTAGTGGTCAACTTCTCTTTAAGTAGATCAAAGGCTTCTTGACACTTCTCATCCCACTCATATTTCTTCCCTTTTCTCTATAAAGAGATGATTGGAAAACTAATCTTGGAGAAGTTCACAACAAATTTTATGTAGTACCTTGCTAGACCCATAAAACTTCTTACCTCAGACACATTTTTTCTTACAGGCCACTCAAGTAGTGCCTTGATCTTGGCGGGATCAACGAAGATTTCATCCACTGAGATTAGATACCCTAGATAATGCACTCTCCTTTGGAAGAAAGTACACTTAGAGAGTTTACCATACAACTTGTGTTCTCTTAGACATTGTATAACTATCTCTAAATTTCTAAAGTGATCTTCCTCATGCTTATAATAAATCAAGATGTCATCTAGAAAAACCAAGACAAATTCATCTAGGCAATCTCTAAATACACTATTCATTAGATTCATAAATGCAACAAGTGCAATTGTTAGCCCAAAAGGTATTCATAGTGTCCATATATGGTTTTGAACATAGTCTTAAAGATATCTTCATCTCTAATCCTCAACTGGTGATATCCAGACCTCAAATCTATCTTCGATAATATGGAAGCTCCTCTCATTTGATAGAAAATATCATCAATGCATGGAAATAGATAATTATTCTTCACCGTGGCTTTGTTAAGAATATGATAGTCGATGCACAAATGCAAAGTACCATCCTTATTTTTCATGAAAATAAGTGGTGCTCCCCAAGGAAAAACACTTGGTCTTAACAACCCTTTTGACAATAATTCATCCAACTATGCCTTAAGCTCCATTAGCTTGGTTGTTTTCATCCTGTAGGGCACCTTGGAAATAGCTTCAGACCCTTGAATTATATCTAAAAAGAAAAAAAATATCCTCTTCGATGGTAACCCAGGTAACTCCTCTAGAAACACATCTGGAGACTTTCTCAATATAGGATATATTTCCATGTCTAAAATTCTAGTGTCATCTATTTCACTATCTTCCATCTCTTGGAAACTTTTGGAATCCAAGTTATCAAGATCTTCTCCAAGTTATTTGATCTTAATGGCAAAGATTTTGCATCCTTTCTTCTCAGCCCTCACTAGTTGCATTGCTAATATTTGGTGAATCTTCACCTCTCTAGGTATCCCTTGGAATTTCACTCGGTTACCAAGATCATCTAGGAATTCTACATTTTTCACATGACAATCTACTTTAACCATATGTCTCCACAACCAATTCATTCCTAAGATAACATCATAGGATCCTGATGGTGTGATATAAAGGTTTACTTCAGCAGAGAAACAAGGTACCTCTATCCTAGCCTCAAACAAAAAAATTTCCACCTTTTCTCTTGTCTAGTTTGCATAATCTACATCTCAAGATGTTGCCATGTGTCCATTATTTCTATATAATTTCTTAGCTACTCTAGGTGAAACAAAATTCTCAGTTGCACCAATATCAATGAGAACTGAAATGGGTAAACCAAATAAAATACCTGGAGTTTCAATGGGAGTTGCCTAATACTTTGCCCGGTGGTCATCCACTACCACATGTATCCTTTTTTGGAACATTTCCCATTGAATAGGTAGTGAACTACTAGAAGACTTACTGGGACAATATCTAGCAAAATGGTCTCCCCCACAAGTATAGCATTCTATAAATGGTACCTTCTTCTTTACGAGTTCTCCAGATCCACTAGCATCATTGGTATTTCCTTGGTTGGAACCATTCGTTCTTTTCTCCCTTCTCGACTCTTTTCTAGTATTGTGGTTACCTTTTTCTCCTTGCTTAGGTACACTTTTCACAACCCCCACCTTATTTGGAGATGGCTTATCAGGAATTTCCACAATCTTCTTACTGTCTTTACTTTCTTGTCAGTTGGAGATAGCCCTAAGCTTTTGCTCCTACTTAATTTCTTATTCATATACAAGATCCATTGTTGTAGGACCATGCATATAAACTTCTTCCTCGATTTTATTTCTAATTCCCATTGTAAATTTTCTAATGTGGAAGCATTCATCCTTATGATATATAAGAACATAACACAAAAGTCGGGTAAACTTCTCCCAACACTCCTTGACCGTCATGTTTCCTTGCTTCAAACTATAGAAATCCATGATTTTTTGGTCATAGTATAGTTGGGGAAACCATCACTTGTGGAAAATCTCAACAAATTCCCCCCATGTTAGCTTCCATGAGTTAATATTGAGTTCCAACTTTTTGTTCATCCACCAGGTTGAAGCTTTTCTAGCTAATTGGTACACACCCCAAGCGACTTTAGTGTTCTCAATGTAATTTCAAATTTAAAAATACTTAGTTATATTTGAAGAAGCCACGCCTCAGCTTCATCCCCACTAGTGCTTCCCTCAAACTTGGGTGGAACAATCTTCTTCATATCTTTGGAAAGTTTGAAATCCATACACTTCTTATTTATTTCCTCATATGGTGTTAGTGATCTTTCTTTTTCATGATCATAAGTTTTGTCATGTCCATGAGAAGAGTTTTCACCTTCATTCTCATTCATGGGAACCTCTTTATCAACCCTAGCTTGTGCCTTTTCTTGTTCAAGGTTATCTAATCTTGCCAAAATTTGGTCAAGTATAGCTTCAATTCTTGTTGGTCCTTGGCCAACTTCTTGGCTACTACTAGGATTGGTTCATATCCTCACCGTCTTTACAAGATTGGGTTTTACTTGAATGCTTTATCCATGTTAGACTAAATTTGGTTATCAACTATCTTATGGAAAATATTAGAAATGGCATTCATATGCACATAAAGAATTCCACATAAGATTTAGCACACACTTTTGATAAATAAATAATTTTATTCATTTCATAAGGATTTCAATATCCTTTGATTACATGGAGTGACTATTTAGATAGTCGAGTGGAGAGGATCCCTCATATTCACTCTCTGACACATAACTTAATGGAGTATATCCTACAAATTGAGATTGTTGCTCATCTCTATCTTTTTGTTCATCCCTTAATTGTTCATAGCTATCCCAAAATGGATAGTAGCCTTCGGATTTATCATTTGATACATAGTTAAGAGTTTCAATACCAATATGGTGTTCATCAACAATGTAGTCTACCCTTTTCACAGATATTTGTTCATGAGACCATTTCACATCGGGTTGATCTTGAGGTACATATCCCTCAGACTCGTTACTTGAGGAAATTACTATTACTTCTACCAATGGAAGAACTCTAGGGTCTCTAAAGATGAATTTCAAGCTAACACTTCCTTTCGAGGGCATATCCTTTGAAAGCACAATTGCTCAAACTTTTCTGGTAAAATGGAAGGTAGATTGTTGTGCATAGCCTTCATCTTCATCTTCCTCTTCACATCACTACTCTAAGAAAGCATGTGACTATATGTCTCGATGTCACTCAACCAGACAACATTGTCGTATTTGGTTCCCTCTATTGTTCTAATGATGGCTTATTTTTCCTTCTTGGCCTTAAGGTAGCGCTCATTTCCGATTACTAACTTTTGAGTTGTTAATCTGAGACACACCATCCTGGCACAAGAATACACAACATTAGATAATGTTGGATAGAAAGAATGATGAGCACATAGGTTCTAGAGCTAAACCTAGTAACTTTGATACCACATGTAATATGCCAAGAATACAGTGAAGTATATTTCCTAAGTTTTTACTATGCAAGTAAAAATAAAATATGTACAAGCCATTGCAATAAAAAAATTCCTTTCTTTATTGAAAATATATGAACAAATATGTTGTAACAAGTACAATAAGGATTTCAATTCCATTACAATATTTCACCAAGTATAATATTTCCAAGAAAGTACAAAACAATATACATAGCTCCTTTGAACTTCATAGCTATAAACATGGAAAATACACCGACACACTTGATCCTGAATACTAACATCGTTTCGTCCCGAATCACCTTCTCAACTTGTCATCGCCTTTCATCCCTTAATTGAATAAATCATTATTTATCTAATTAAGTCATTCTTCCCTATTGATTAAAGTAATCAATTTGATTTAATTAACCCTATGTCTCTATTTAATTAAATAATTCATTTTATTTAATTAAAATCTTTAAAGTCATCCTATTAAATTAAACCTTTTTTAATTTAATCTATCATCATTCCCCTTTAGTTAAATAAATCAAAATCTTTATTTAATTAAAGTCTAAATCATTTTCCTCTCAATCTTGATTTAAATAAATCCTAAAATCTAAGTCAAAATTGTCAAATCACCTAATCTCTCATTAAATTGATCAAATCTTGATTAAATTGATCTCAATCAATAAAATCCTCTAGATTTTGCAACTTGCACAATAAATCAATTTATTTGATATATAAATTTATCAATTTCCATTCAAAAGGGCATCTTTTATGGAATATTCTTCCAATTTGAAAATCCCTCTAAAAAGGGGATGAGTACTTCCAACAAGGAATTTAATGCCTCTTACATGTCCTTGGCCTTGAGCCAAGTGAAATAAGCTCCATTCTTCTCTCCCTCCAACTTTCCAACTTTCAAATTTTAAATTTGAATCTAATAGAATTTATGGGCACATTCACCAAAATGTGCTCATTCCTCCTCCAATCACATGTGGACAAGTGGCTTCTTCTCATTGGTTGGTTTTTTGTCCCACATTCATCCAAATCCTTCAATATCCCATTCTTAAAATCTATAAATAGAGGCCTCCTCTATTGAATTGATCATCCACAATTTGAGAAAACTTATTATGCATAATTTCATCTTCAAGCATATCCATTTTCATCTATTTTTATCAAGTTCTTAGCTAGGTTATGTAGGAATTCAACCAAAGTGGATCAAATCTTCATCAAATCATCACAAATCTTGCATAGGAGTTGGGAAAGGGCCAATTTCTACACATAATTGGCACCAATTCCCCCATGGGATTGAGGATTTGCATGCTTAATTAGGATTTATTTACTTTCTTGTCTTGTTCTTCATATTTTCCTATTTTGAGCATTGCTAATGAATTTCATGGGGAATTCTTGTTCTAACTTGCATAGAGATCTAATTATGTGTTTTTTTCTCATTTTTGTGTAGGTATAGGATTGGGGTTCACAATAGCATAAGATATAGATGGTCCAAGAATCCGCCTTTCAAAACCTTGGTCCTATGTCACCTATTAAGGAGGAGACGCATCACTCAAGTGCTCTTCCACCAACCACAGACTCATATGTGGTCCCCCACACATCTATCAATCATAAATGGCCCTTCCCTTCAATGAATGCATTGGTTGGGTAACCTCATACAACATACCATTCTGAGCTTAGTGTTGTGTCCTACATGACTAGGATTTATAACCTATGCTAGGTAGCCCTCATGCATTTAAATGAACAAGGTAAACTGACAGTGGAGTCTCAACATTCACACTATCTACAATGGAGTCTTCAAAAAATCACACTAATTTCGCCAAATTTTTCTCACTCAGTATAATCGAGTGATGGTCTACCATTCACCTACGCTATGGCAAGCTCATTTTGACTTGAGGCCATTATATCTATTCTTAGGCAATCCCTCTCCATAGGCAAGCTACTCCCTAAGATAACATATCTCTTTAACACAACCTAGGGTAACATAACTCAATAAGAAAAGTACAAGTTCCCTCCCTTCACTGGACAACATTCCCAGGAGTAAACTACTAGCCATCTAGCATAATTAATTATCTAGTTATGAGTGCTCCCCAAGCATGTATATGTTTAATCATATCTAGTATAATAACAATACCTATGATAAATATACTCTTTTACCCATATCTACTCATGTCTAGTATAATAATAATACCCTTGACAAACAGTCTCTCCTATCATGGAGTACTTACAAACAATGCACAAAGTAAATAGTTTCCACTTTTCTTTCAAAGAAAACAATACTTTCTTCTATGTGCAAGTAATAACAAGACTAGTTTAATCAATCAAGACAGCTCATTCAAAAATAAAATGAAAATATTTAGAATATTCCCATGCCTGTGTTTAATCTTTCCAATTCAACTGGTTGCAGTCACAACACTTTTTAGAATAGCTACTATCCCGATATTGATCCTCCAACAAAGTCTCACAACTCTTAGCTCTCAAGTTGGCAAATGCTTCTTCTCAAAGGATAATAAAAATCCCTCAATACTCAAGGCTCTCACTCACTATTATGATAGAATATTGCAAATACAGAAGTCTATAAAATGTAGAGTCTTTTGCTCAAGAAATAATGTATGAAAGAAGAATAATGATGAATCCAAACAAATGAACTCATGCTGCTATTCATATTGTAAGTAGGAGATCATACAACCTATAGATTAGGAAAGTATAATGACAGAAAATTGCATGCACAACAACACATCTCACTCAACTCAAAGGTGGCGAATAAGAAACCATAAACTCAACTCAAATAGCTACGGATAGACCCTCATATTCGACAGCAAACAGAGACTATTTCAAATCTCCATGTGATAGAATTTGACTGGCAACTCAAAGAAGACTTCTACAGTTTAAAGGATTCAAAGGTGGCTCCAAGCATTATAACGCTTTCACAAAGGTGGCGCGGTTTCTTCCTTCGCAAGAACCAGTCAATAACAAAAGTGTGCCATGAAACTAAAGAATCAGTTAAGTCATGCTTAGTATCGATTTACTCATTAAATTAGTTTAGACAAAGTCATCGATATATTCCCATATATTTACAACTATTTAGATTGATGCTAAACATCGTGGTAATTTTGTTGACCAAGTCAATGGTTCACTATGGTGTCAACTTATTCTCTTAATCAGCTTAAATGATTGCAAAGTTTGAAGATTTAAAATCTCTTTTTGTTTGACAACAAGAGCACAAAATGCGGCTAACAAACATAGTTGTAACCAACTCAAAGTTTGACCATTAAGTTTTCCATAATAATCAACTTCAAAGCCAAATGTGTAAAGCATTGTAACTAGTTGATAATCATTTCTTTAGATAGTCAATCTCAAAGAAAGTATCATTATATATATAACGTATACATATATATATACTTACACACGCATATATATATATTTATGTATGCGTATATATGTATATGTTAGTATATATTCATATTTATTATAAGACAATAAATCATGTATATATAATCGATATACAAAGGAATACATCAAAATAGTAATCACATTGTTAAATTGATATATCAGTTGTGTATACATATATATACATATTCATATATATATGACTCTAGATACATGTATCGATACATTTGTATGGGCATGTCCATTTGCCACCATATGTGTATATGGATACATTTATACATATGGTTATATGTATATACATTATATATATACACATTTGATTCTCACACCAAATCATACACAATTACTATGGTATTGATAAGAGACTACGAGCGATATGTATATACGTATATATATGCATGTTGTTGGTTCCATTGGATAGTTCCATGTGTATAAGAAACTCATGCATGAGTGTGCATAGGTATGTCTACATACGTACCCTTATGTACACGTTCCTTTGTACGTATGGTCTATCATTGTTGTGCATGTGTGTACACATACACATACCTCATATGTTTCACATATCAATACACACATAGTAACAAGGAAAAGAAATCTCAAGCTCAAAAAAATAAAAATCACCCAATAATACACTCAATAGTAAACTAGACTCTTACTAAAGAAGACATATTGACTAGGGATGACTTACCAATTTTCCACTTAATAAGCCGAATCAATTATTCTATTGTGGTGTGTGTAAGCTCATATAGGTTACATTACTAGTTACCTGACCAAGATCTTATCCTTAGTGATACTTCCCCTCTTCCTGGATGAATTAAACATGTACCTGCAAACACTAACACATGTACACGACAGTCACTTGTTCATAAAATATACTCCAAAGTTAGAATATCAATATAATATTCATCCAATCACATAAATGCATTCCTTCATATTGATGGCACTCTTAAATTTAGCAAATTTGAGATGCCTATTTCAAAACTTTTGCTTCTGCACTTTCAGAAGTGCACTTGAGGGGTCAGTTTGAATGACCCACTTTGGAGAATCAGAACTTGAGGCATGTTGTTTTCCAAGAAAAACCCATTTGCAGACGTATTTGATTGACATAGATGAGCGTTTGTGTCAATTTTCAACTTACCACAATAATTTTTGTCAGGGTTTTGAAAAGTAAAGTTGGAGGGTTTTTGCACTGATCTATTGTTTGCAGATTTGTCAGTTTGTGAAACAACCTCCTGTTTGATCTTGGATTTTGCAACCAGTTGACTGTTATGTCAAAATGAATGTTGTTATGTGTTCTTGATATCTAAATGATCTTGGGTGTCAATTTTCAGAGCCTCATAATCTGATTTGCTATTTTTACCAAATCGAAACCAAATGCAATTTGTTTTGTTTTGCAGCTGCATTCCTGACAGCCTTTCTGAGAGGGCAACTTCGACCGTCAATAACTTTTGATCGGTGATGTTTCAAAGAACTTCATTTTGCACACATGCTCAAGGTACCTTAATGAACTTATGTGTCTAATGGCAGCTCGCCAGGAGTTGATTTTCTATTTTTACAAATTGGCAATTGGATCAATATCAATTGGTTCAGAACAACTGTTATTTCAGAAAAGCCTGACTGGGAAACTTTGCCGATTAAAATCTTTAACCTCATGATTGATTTCTCTAAGCCGTTTGTTGTACTGTATTCTCAGATCAAATGTCTAAATGCTTGCAAGTTTTCATGTCTCCCAGAGGTCGTTTGAATGGTTTCCCACATTGATTCCTGAGTCAACCTGGCTTGTTTTGACCATTTTGCAAGTGCCAAAAAATGAATTTAGGGCCGACCTCGCAACCTCGCAGCCTCGCAACCTCACAGCCTCGCAACCTTGCAGCCTTTTTGGCAATGTTATATAAAAAGGTGCCAGGTTGGTGAGAATGCAACCTCGTTGACCTCGCGGACCTCGCAGAATTATTGTTTGTGATTAAAATCACGTGGGCCCAATGCCAAAAATTTAAATGTTAAAGCATGCCTAGGGGTAAATTTTTGTTTTTTTCCCAAGTAAATGGAGAGTGAATTAAATATTCACTGGTGGTATTTTATAAAGTGAATTTATTCATTTTATAAACAAGTATATGTGTTGGGTTTTTTATATGTAGCAGTATTAAAGAAAAGAAATATTAAAGTTATTAAACTTTAATATATGAAAGAAGAATAAAGCTACAATATTATAAAGGGGAAATATTTCAAAGTATTGCTGCAGCAAATGAAGAGTAAAAAACAGAAATAGTTTGTGCACGAGAAGGGAGATATTTTGTAGCTGGATGAAATAAAAAGAATCTTCATATGGGCATGTTTTCTATTGCTGAGCAATGATGAGCTGATGTTGTTTATTGTTGCAGAGGAGAAGATATTATTTTTGATTGATCAACAGGAATGGAGCTGCCATGTGTCTGCAACAGATTGAATTTAGGGCTTCTTCTATTTCCTCCATTCTTCTATATCTTCTTTTATTCTCTCATTTTAAAAGGTTCTGAGTTTTTGTATTGGGCTGGGTAGATAGAAATTTGTATAATTTGAGTCATTGTTTGAGTCTATAAGCTATAATTTTATGAAATCAAAAGTAAATACAGCCAGTTTATGCATTTAATATCATGAAGTGCTTCCACATTCATGAATGTCATCAGATTGTCTCCACATTTATACACTTTCAGTCATGTAAATTTAATAATACAAAGTGTCTTTGAATTTGTCATCTCAAGTTTCATGAGATTGTTTTGTCTATTCATTGTTTTGTTTCAAAGAAATGGTTAAAATACTTTGAGCAGGTGATTGTGATTTCAGGTTTGCAGATGGGATTTAATAAGAAGAATCCGATTGATATCAAGAGAAGGATTGTTGGTGCAAGGCACTAAAAGTTAATGCAAAGTATTAGCAAGTTAAATCCATTGGTTGAAGACTGTTTTATGAAGAATTATTTTTATGTGTTTGACTCCATGGCCCAGAACTGGCACTGATCTATTTTTTAGTCTATGCATCTCAGAAACAATTTTAAATGCAAAATCATTCTAATCTTACTGTGTTATTATGTGTCCTGCTTTCCAATGGCTGAGAGAGGGTTGAGCTGCTGAGAATTTAGCCAAATTTAAAGTTGTCAATGCTTCCCTTAGTGTTGTTTCATTGGGAGTTAGCTGCTTTGTAAAAAAAATTCAGTGTATGAGTGAATTTTTTTTTTAGCATTGTTTAGGTTTACCCACCTTGGTCCTGCAGAGCTAGAAGTGTAGGAGATGTCGGTCTTTGACTAAATCTTGTTAGTTGGCCACTATCCTTTGTTGTTCTTTAATATAGAGGTTGGCTACCTCTTAGAGAGTTGCAAGGTTTAGTTGGGTTGTTGTTTTTAAACACCAACAGAATGGCGACTCCGTTGGGAGAATTTGAGAAAATTCTAATTGCAGAATCTAGCCTTAAGAGTCAGTGTATAGAGTCAAATGATCTACCATTCTGATTTAGTTCAAAGTTTGAAGGATTTTAACCTTGGAGAAGAAAGTGTTGCAGTGAACCTGAACAGTTTTGTAATCTATGGTGCTCTGCTAGTGGAAAGGAACTCATAAAGAAGTTTAACTAAAAAATAACTTCATACTGCTTGAAGTTCAGTCCTTTGTGAAAAGAGGTGGCGACTCTATTTGATAGATCCTGTTGAAAATTTAAAGAAAGTTCCAGAACTCCAAATATTACCAGTCATGAGCACAATTTGCAGCAGATGCACAGTTTCCAGGTATTCCTCACTCTTGGTTTTCAAGAAATTTTTTAATGAAAACCATATTTGAACATATTAGGAAAAACTTGAGTTCCCTATTGAGTGATTAGCACTAAAAGAGGGAAAGGATAATAGTATTTAGTTTGCATACTTCTGAGTTATAATTTGCAGCTTATGTATCTTGTTGGAGAAGTATGTTTGTTTTAATTTTTCCCACTAAATAGATCTTATGTGTAAATGTATTTGAATCATGCATTATGTTATTCTGAGATTGTTATGAAAGGTAGAAATAGGGCAATGAATGATCGACTATAAAGTTGATATGTAAAATTTGAAAAAGGTATATCAATATGCCTCAATACATGCACCCTAGTATGGTTCTACATGGAATTAAGGTTTGTGATCAGTCCCAGCCAGATTGTCAAAGAGGTTTCAAAACTGGAAGGTACAGAGCTATCAATTTCAGTAACCTTAGTGGTTATCCAAATGACATTCCAGCTAGAGTCAGAAATAAGTTACCAAGATTCATTGGTGATAAGGTTGAATCAACAAGTAAACATTTGCAAGAGTTCATTAATGTGATGGATGATTATGAGATTCATCACGAGGATGTGATCATGAGACTATTTGTTCAGTCCTTGAGAGGATATGCAAGAGAGTGGTTCTCTTATTTACCAGCCTCTTCTATTCATTCATGGGAAGAGCTCAAGGCAGTGTTCACAGAACAGTTTGGAGAAAGGATTCACCCTGTTTTGATAAGGAAAAAGTTCATGAACATGGAGAAAGGAAAATATGAGTTAGTCCCATCTTTTAATCTCAGATTTTCATTGATCATAAGAAAGATCCTAGAGAACATAAGACCAAATGATGTTGAATGTTTGGTTGTGTATTTAGGAGCATTTGACAAAAAGATGAGTTATCTGTTGAGGGATAAAGAGCCTACAACCCTGCTCCAAGCACATCAGATGGCTATAGACATTGAGAACAATTTGAGGTTTTCAATGATGAAAGGACATAGGGTTGTAAGTGTAGACATCCAAATTTGATCACTTCCATATGATCAAAATCATCTATTATATTCATCTATTCCATTAATAGTGATTAAATAATTTATTTAATCATTATTTCATTTTCTGCCTAAGGTTCCTAAAGTATGTAATTAAATAAATTAAATACTTTACCTTACACCCTGTTCTTCTCTAAATTAAATAAATATGACAAATTATTTAATCTAGTTTTTAACCCATTTGGATTAAAAATCAATTTTTAATTCCCCTTTTTCTCTCTCCTTGTCACATTCTCCATAACCCTCTTCTAATTTGGATTAAATTAATTAATTTGTGATTAGGATGTGCACCACTTAATCTTGATTAAGTGTCACATCCTCCATAATCTCCCACTTGCCTCTAATCTCTCATTAATTATCCTAATCCTGTGTTTGCACAACCTTAATCAAAATCATTAACAACATTTAGCTTACCTTTTCTGGTCAACCTTCCCACTTACCATTTTTAGCCTGGACTCCCTTCCCCATGTGAATTTTTAATTCACATTTATTTAACCAAGGTTCCCCTCTTCCCCATGTGAATTTTTAATTCACTTTTGTCTTTCCAAGGTCTTCCTCATCCCCCATGCAAATGTGACATGCCATTTTGCATGTGCCCAAGGCTTCTAAAACCTTGGACTTGTCACATCACCCACATATGACAAATCTCCAACTTTTTGGAGACCTTTTTTTATCCAATAAACTCTCCAGTGGATGTAAATTTTTAATTTACATTTATTTTTCCCACACACTTCCCCTTTTTCCATGGAGATTTTTGAGCAATTCTAAAATTCCTCAAAAGTCTCTTTCATCCTCATTTGGGGACAAGAAGTTCTTTTTTGAGGAAATCTTCTCATCCCCCAAGGTACCTCAAAGGTACTTGTCTTTCATCCACCTCATGTACTTCCCTTCCACCTCTTGTCATTCTCTTCCACCTCATTTCCACATCACTCCACCTTAAGACATCTCACCTTGCACATGTCAAGATGTGAGGGCTTGTGAGTCCTCAACTCACCATAGCCCTTCATCTTGATCTTTGTTGGATCAATCCCAAACGTTGAATTCTCTAGAGAATTCAAATTAGCCTATAAATACCCCCTCATTTCCCTCAATTTAGAGGATCAAGTCTTTTGCAACAAAACTCTTGCAAATTTGCTATTCAAGCTCTCATCTATCATAGCATTTAGCATCATCAATTCATATTGCATACACTCAACTCCATTGCCATCCAAGGAGCACACAAAACTTCAAAAATCAAGGGCCAACCAAGGAACCAACAACATGAAGGTATAAGAAGCATTCCATTTTTTTTATCTTGCTTTCATATTATCCATTTTCTTAGGCTAATCGTTGAGGTGCCCTTTTATCTTGTTACATCTTCTCATTGCATCATTACTTTTATCTAGCATCTCACATTAGGAGTAGCATTTTATTAGGATCACATTTATGGCACGCCCGATGGGACCCACAAAGGGGTCTCTTTCTTTTACATTTTTTGTTGTTTACCTTGTTTGCATATTCAGGCCGTAGAGGGATGAACTTGCCCTCCCGGATGTTGCAAAGGGGTGAAATTGCCCTTCCGGACACTGTAGAGGGGCGAACTTGCCCTCCTGGATGCTAAAAAGGGGTGAACTTGCCCTCCCGGATGCGTTAGAGGGGCGAACTTGCCCTCCTGGACACTATAGAGGGGCGAACTTGCCCTCTCGGACATTGCAGAGGAGTGAACTTTCCCTCCCAGATGCTACAGAGGGGAAAACTTGCCCTCCTAGATGCTACAGAGGGGCGGACTTGCCCTCCTAGACACTGCAGAGGGGCGAACTTGCCCTCCCAGATGCTGCAGAGGGGCAGATTTTCCTTTAACAACACGTTCGAGAAGGTAAAAAAGTGGCATTTTAGCTTTGTTTTTGTCTCTTTGTTTTGTTGTTTTGTGCTTTAATCCTCTAATCGTGTTTGTTGGCGAGTGAGGTCAAATTTCTTGTTGATATCTTGCATATTTTTGTTGCAAATCATAAAGGGAAAAAGATAAACAACTAACATTTGCTTGCAGTTACTTTGTTTTATTATTTGAAAATCTTTCCTTACTGTTTTATCTATTTACTTAGCATAAATAGGGGAAAGTAATATTGGTTGCTTGTTGTGTTTGTTTTATTTGTATTACCCTAAAGGGACATTAACTCATTTTCATCCTCTCCCTTTGCACTTTTGTGTGGATCCGAAGGGGGTAGTTGGAAAAGGTTAGTGTTTTCTTCTTAGAGGGACCTACTTGGGGATTTCATCACCCCGAGGGACAATCCCAGCCACACGTACCGGTGGGGTATATAAAGGGGGAGAGCCAAAGTTGTGCCCCAATCCAGTTGCATCATAATTGGTGAAGCGTTGAAGCTAGGGTGATACCTAGATAGACGTGAAGAGTTGGTCTGAGTCTTTCAGTATCTCGTTGGGGTTCCCGACTCATGCTTGTGACTGACTGGTGTTTATGGTTTGTGTCGCATGTACCGAGCGTATATCGAGGAATCCTTAGAAACTTTGTTCATCCTAGAGTAAGACCTTTGCTAGCCATACCCCTTAACACTAATCATAGGATTGTGCTTGTTCAAAGTGTCTTTCTGTGAAGAACCAGTAAATTTTGATAAGTCAAACTATCATTGAATTATTTTAAGTCCTTGCCAAAATCCCTCATCCAAACCAAGTTACATTTTTCACTGCAGAGGGGCAAACTTGCCCCACTGTTTCAACATTTTCCACTGCAGAGGGGTGAACTTGCCCCCCCCTTGCTTCAGCATTTTCTGCAGAGGGGCGAACTTGCCCCCCTATTTCAACATTTTTTGCAGAGGGGCGAACTTGCCCCCCTGTTTCAGCATTTTCTGCAGAGGGGCGAACTTGCCCCCTCTTGTTTCAGCATTTTCTACAGAGGGGAAAACTTGCCCCCCTGTTTCAACATTTTTCTGCAAAAGTGCGGATACACCCCTGTTGTTCAACGTTTATGACAGTTTTACTGTAGAAGTGTGAATATGTCCCGCTGAATAGACAGTTTCATCCGTTTGACCATTCTAAACCTTCGTTCGAACCCCCAAAGCCTCCATTTGACCAATCCAAACCTCCATTTAGCCATTCCAAGCCCCTATTTAATGTTTCCAAAATGTCCATTTACCACATTCACATACCCATCTTATCATGAGATCTAAACATCTTCAACAACACATCTTCCATTTTCCTTAATCATCATCTCACAACACAAAATCCCTTAAACCTTGTTTTAGGAGTTATTTTCCCAAATTGACCAAGGTGTTAAGTTCATCACTATCCTACTTAATCAATCCTTGTCTTCAACCTAATCAATCCACTTCTATCTTGAGGTAGATTTGTGTTGTAAGACAACTTCATTGGCCCAAATAAATTCCCTTCCATCTCAAGGCAAATTCAGTGTCGTGATCATTGATTTAGTTAGCTCAAATCGATCAACCAATGTCATAAGTCACTTAGGGTGATCTCTAAATCAGCTTTTAGAATCCCCTCCAATCAAATCTAATCATCAATCCAATCATCAAATTGATACATCATCAATTGATCCAATCAAATCCAATCATCAAATTGATACATCATCAATTGATCCAATCAAATCCAATCCTCATCCAAATCATCATTTCATCCAAATCATCATTTGATCCAATCAAATCCAATCATCAATCCGATCATCAAATTGATATATCATCATTTGATCCAATCAAATCCAATCATCATCCAAATCATCATTTGATCCAATCAAATCCAATTGTCATCAAATCATCATTTGATCCAATCAATCCAAGTCATCAAATTGATACATCACCAATTGATCCATCATCCAATCTAAATTAGTCAATCCAAATCATTACCTAGGTCACCCCTTAAAGATTGCATCTTGAGATCACGTAGTTATTTTGCACTTTCATGCTCGTTCAAACCCGCTCACAAACAAAAAAGCAAATGGTAGAACAACAAGGTCAAGGTTCCCAGCCAAATATCCCTCAAGATTCTAATAAAATTCCACACGATCCTCACAATGGTGTCTCATCTCAATCAAACATTGACATCCAGAATATCACACCACCTAGTGACGAAAACATGGTCAATCAACCCAAAGTCACCATTGACGAATATCTCAATAATCCGGCCAATGTCCAAATGATGGATCACCTCCTAAACGAACGTGGGGATAAGATCCTCGCCACCTTACTTATGAAGGGAGTCAAACCACCATCTGGTTTCAATACATCACAATATGCCCTTCCCCCATTTGTTGAGCCACAAACCTCACAAAATGTTCCAGAAAGTTCCTATGTTCCTGAAGGTGCACCCACTAAAAATTGGTACCACCCCAAACTCGAAAATGCTATCATCCATCAAGTCTAAGAATATCCTCGTCTTCCAACCACAACATCTACCATTCCACCACTCAATCCTAATGATCCCCATACCTATGGTATGTCATCATACATCCCATCTACTCCACCACTTCCTCCCCCATATTCTAATATTGGGGGTACACCCCCACTTACCAATGCACTACCTCCTGCATTTCAACAACCTCCAAATATTCCACACCAATCCACCACACTACCAGCACCGCCACAACATGTTGCTACTATTATAGCTTCATCTCAACACTTGCATCCACAACATCTGCAACATCCTTTCGTTCTCACACAACCATCACATCAAGTGGTGCAACATACATCTCAACAACAACAACACATCTCACCTCACTCATCTCAACAACAACAATACATCCCATCTAACCCATCTCAACAACAACAAATCTTATCTCACCCACCACATCAACAACAACAACAACCTCCACAACAACATGTGCACATCCCTACACAAACACACCATAACCCACTTACCAAATACCTCTATCATCCCTCTAGCACTTACACTATTCCATCCCATACAAATCCTCACCAAAATGTACAAAACCAAATATATACCCAACCGCCACCTTACACCAATCTTTCACAACCTCAACACAATCCCCATCAATAAACATCAAATCCATACCCATATGCCACGCAACAACCTACCATTGCACAACAATACCAATCTTATCCGCCCTACTTGCAACAACAACAAACACACCAATAGGTGGCACCTTACACTTCTTATTACCAACAATCATCATCACATCCACAAAGAGGCCTTACCTCTATGCATTACCAAAATGCTATGCAGCAACAGGACCCCTCTCTTGTTTCCTACTATCAACAACAAGTGGCTCCCACTCAACACAACCAATCATCCAACCATCAATCCTCTTACAATCAACCAATGCATTCATATCCAACTCAACCCGTTTATGATCCAATGGTAGGGCCATCCTCATCATACCCACAACATTATCCGTATGCTCAATCCACTTTGACTCCCATGAGTGCCATCAATAAAGACTTGGAAGAATTAAAAGTTGCATTAAAGGACTTACAAGATGGAATGGGTAAACAATCATTCAAGTTTGAGGACATATGCCCTTATATGTTTGATCCCTCCATTTCCTTGATTCCTTTTCCCAAACATTTTGAGATACCCAAATTTGACAAATACAAAGGAACCAAGGATCCTAGAGCTCATCTTCAAGAATTTTATGCTCATTGCCAAGAGGTCATGCATAATGATAATTACCTTATCCGACTTTTCCCTAAAAGTCTACAAGGGGTCGCCCTCAACTGGTTTATGGGTCTGGAAAAGGGATCTATCAAAATCTTCGCACAACTATCTGAATAGTTTGTCTCTCACTTCTCTTTTAACTTAGAGAAAGATATTGACACACTTGATCTCCACAAAGAAAAACAACGCGACGGAGAGACCTTTGCAAGCTACTTGCAAAGATGGTGTGCCTTGGCTAGTAGGATGAAATCCCCACCAACAGAAAAAGACATGGTAATGTTGTTTATCAAAAACTCCCACCCAGATATGGTGCATAATTTCCAACTCCATTGTATCACTACTTTTGCGGGACTTGTGGAGAAAGGCCCCATCTTAGAATGAGCCCTTGTCGCAAGAGGACAAGTCAAACATTTCAATTCTAATAAAGAGAAATCCTATGGGGATAAACCTCATTATTGGAATAGAAATAAAAATGTTGTCAATGATGGTGTCACTGACACTAAACATGTCCAAGTGGCCAACACCATGCAAAGATATCCTCTCCAGCAACAACCATCAGTTCAGAACACCATATCCGTCCCCCAAGGGGCACCATGACAACAAGCCAATCAAAATAACCAAGGGGGGAATAAGCGACAGTTCACTCAACTAGGAGAACCCCTTAGCGCGGTGTTTAATAAGCTTCTTCAATCCAATTACCCCATAACATATCCTGTCACCAAACCCCTCGATACGTCTAAACCCAAGCCTGTTTGGTTTAAAGACAATGAATACTATGAATTTCACAAAATTAAGGGACATACCTTGGATAAATGTCAAGGCTTAAAACCCTACATTCAACGTCTCATCGATCGAGGTGAAATACATGTAGATGCTAACGCAACATCTTCATCCAATGCTCAATTACAAATATACCAAAATGCCTTTCCTAACCATAATCAAGGTCCTAGTACGTCCAACTCAAATCTTGGACCTAGCAATAATAACCAGCCAGGAAACAGTACCAATAATATCAGCTACAAAAGTGAACCATACAATTATCAAGGTGTAGTTTCATATGTAGAACAAGTGGAGCCCCGTGTATCCATGATACATGTTAAGGGAAAATATCCACAATCTGTTGTTACTACTCGATGAACCCGCATCATAGTCCAAGCAGCATCTCTATCCACCCAATGACCATCCGCCAATTCCCAATATAACATCCTAGACCATCTAGGTAAGACTACAGCCCAGATATCCATTTTGGATCTGCTTAAGTCATCTCCCATACATCAAGATATCTTAACTAAGGCTTTGCAAAGCACACAAGTGCCTGATAATATTGACCCTACCCAATTTCAAGCATTGGTAGGCAGCCTCTCATTGACCTATCAGTTAGCCTTTATCCAAAAGGACATGCCACATCTTGATTCAAACCACAACCGCCCCCTCCATCTCGAGGTCAGTGTCAACTGTCAAAAATTAAAAAGGGTACTAGTAGATAATGGTTCAGCCCTAAATCTTTGTACATTAAAGTTCATACAATAGGTTGGATACACCCAAGTTGATCTAAAAAATCAAGTGATCACCATTGAGGCCTATGATAATGCAGAGCAAGATTCTGAAGGCATCATTTGCCTCCCTATTCAAGTGGGCCCTATTGTACAATACACTATGTGCCATGTTTTGGACCTTGAACTCCCATACAACATCCTTCTTGTTCGTACCATCCACCTATCACCAATGTCTAAAGTTCCCATTTCAAGGAATGGAAGTCACCATACAAGCCAACACTCAGCCTTTTGAATATTGTCATGCCTTGGAAGCCTCTTTTCCACATTCGCATTATTGCCCAGGAGTCGAAATGGGAGCATCCCCGACATTCGATCTTGTCCCATCCACCAATACCCTAAACACTTCATCCCCACCATCATCCACACCTACCTCCACCATCACCAAGGTCCAGATCATAGATAAGGGATGTGGCGAATACGAAATGCATACCACACTCAATGTGGAAACCATGCCACCTTCACCCCGCACATATGGGCAACCAATTCTGCCACTACCAAAAGTAGAAGAAAAGACACTCACACTCACTTCCAAGAACATGGGGTCCACAACATTCAATAATTTGGGATCCCTCCAGGATCAAATGGATGATTATATCAGTCAATGGGTTTATCGGAAGGAACCTGAGCCATCACGTCCCCTTATTGAATACTTTCACAAAGTCTATCCACACGCCTCCAAATTCATTGAAAATTTCCATTACCAAGGCGGAGGCCTTGGTACAGAAGAACAAGGAAGACATCATCCCATCGAAGCAATTACCATCTAACCAAGGAATTTGGACTTGGGCTATGATACTAAGTAGAAAGGTCTTACAACATCCACTAACACTTCTAACAATGTTAGTGTTGACAACAGTTCCCTTGATGACATACCGGAGGAAGAGTCCATCTTACACGCATATGATGATCTAAATCACATTGACCTCCCCACCATGTTTGAATTCTTATCTATTTGTACCATAACTTTATCCCTTAAACATCCTGAGCTTATCGATCATGACCTACAAGGTAGCGCACTAGTCAACACATTTCCCTCAAAGGATACCTACGTACATCTAATGGGATTGGGGGAAGATGAATGCCCTAATCACAAAAACAAAAAGAAACAAAAGAAAAATGGGTCGTCAAGTGAAAACCTCACCGAGGCACTTTTTGACTACAAAAAAGTAAAAACAAAGGATGTATCTGATAGTGAAAACCTTGATATGGCACTGGAAGATGGGGACATTCATCTTCCCCTTGTAGGAACACGACTATCTGAGCAATCTTCGATTCTCATTGAAGAAACGCAAGAGGTGAACTTGGGGATAGAAGAAACTCCAAGGATAACCTATGTGGCCAAATCTTTATCTGAAGCAGAATACATCACCATTATCTAAATTCTCTGTGAAGGGGTTATCAACTTTGTGTGGGCTTACTCTGATATGCCTAGCCTGGATCCCAATCTTGTTGTCCACCATTTGGATGTGCGTCCAGAGGCCAAACCTGTCAAGCAGAAACTCCGAAAGATGCATCTGCAAGTGGCATTATTGGTTAAGAAAGAACTAGAAAAGTTACTGGATGTTGGTTTTATCAAACCCATTGATTACTTTGATTGGATCTCCAATATTGTACCTGTTGCTAAACCCAATGGAGACATCAGGATTTGTACGAATTTCTGAGATCTTAACAAAGCGTGCCCAAAAGATGACTTCCCATTACCTAACATCGACATGTTAGTCAACATCACTACGGGACACGAGATGCTATCCCTCATGGATGGATTCTCTAGCTACAATCAAATCTGGATTGCCCCCGACAATCAACATAAAACCGCTTTTACAATACCTTGGGGTACTTTCTATTACAATGTCATGCCCTTTGGTCTCAAAAATGTAGTGGCCACATATCAATGGGCAATGATGGTTATATTCCATGACCTCATCCACATCATCATGGAAGATTATGTGGATGACCTACTGGAAAAATCTGGAACCAGGAAAGAACAGCCGGCCATTCTGAAACAGATCTTTGAGCGCTTAGAACAATACAATCTATAACTGAATCCAAAGAAGTGTGTGTTCAGTGTCACATCAAGGAAAATGTCGGGCTTCATAGTGTCCCAAAGAGGCATCAAGGTTGACCCAGCTAAGGTGAAAGCTATCATGGATATTCCTCCACCAAGAAACTTAAAACAATTAAGGAGCCTCCAAGGGAAACTATAATCCATCCGCCGGTTTATAGCCCAACTTGTAGATAAATGTCAGTCATTTACCCACCTTCTCAAGAAAGACACCAGCTTCAAGTGGAATCAATAGTGTCAGTTGGGTTTCGATGTGCTCAAAGGATATTTGGCCCACCCACCGATCTTGATGCCCCCTATCCCTGGCAAACCCCTCCTATTGTACATATCAGCCACTTCAGTAGCATTGGGGGCATTATTAGTGCAACATGATGAATCTTCAAAGGAACGGGTGATCTATTACATTAGTCACACACTGGTCGGGTATGAACTCAATTATTCACCAATGGAAAAGGCATGTCTTGTTGTGGTCTTTAGCACACAAAAGCTATGCCACTATATGCTTAGCCATCCTATAAAACTAATATCCAAAGTCGACACCCTCAAGTACCTGCTATCCAAGACAGCCCTAACTGACCGAATGGCTAAATGGATCATGCTCCTCAGTGAGTTTGATATAAAATATGTGGATAGAAAGGCCATTAAAGGACAAGTAATAGCTGATCAGTTGGTGGATGCCCCGTTAGTGGACACTTATCCCATAGAAACTGAATTTCCAGATGAAGGAGTATTTGCAATCTCATAAGCCACCACTTGGACATTGTACTTTGATGGATCACACACTCATAATGGATCGGGGGCAGGAATCTTGCTTATCACCCCCCAAGGTGACTACATACTGAAATCATTCAGACTAGCTTTTCCCTACACCAACAACATCTTTGAATATGAAGCCCTTCTCACCGACCTCATAATTGCAATCCAATAGCACATCACTCATTTGCAAGTTTTTGGTGACTCCTAGTTAGTCATAAAACAGGTCAACGATGAGTTTCTAACAAAAGATGAAAATTTGTTGCCTTACAAATGAATGGTGGATGACTTCAAGAAATATTTCACTACCATCCAATTTGAGCAAATCCCGAGACTCCAAAATAAGGTAGCAGATGATATGGCTACCATTGGTTCTCTCCTCGACATGCCAAAAGATTGCACAAATTGTCAGTTCCTAGTTGAGCAACTCCTAATCCCAGCATACGATATCCCTGAGAATGACATGGTGTGTGCTATTGTAAGTCTTGAATCCCCTTAGTACCATGACATTTACACCTACATTCATGACAACATCCTCCCGCCTGAGCTCACGAGAAACCAACGTAATCATTTATCCAATGCACGGCCTGCTACACCATTATCAGTGATACGCTTTATCAACGTGGGTATAATGGAACTCTCCTCCGTTGTTTAGATGAAACTGAAGCCTGCACAACATTAACAAAAGTGAATAGCGGTATTTGTGGGGCCCATTCTAATGGTATGGCCCTAGCCAAACGGATTCTCAAAGCAGGATATTATTGGCCCACAATGGAACAGGATGCTTGTGAGTATGTCAAAAAGTGTCTTCTGTGTCAATAGCATGCAAATCTGATTCATGCTCCAGCACAATATCTCCAACCTATCACGACACCTTGGCCATTTTCACAATGGGGTTTTGACTTAATTGGCAAGATCTACCCTCCATCTTCTGATGGTCACACCTTTATCATCACAGCCACTGAATACTTCACCAAGTGGGTGGAAGCCATTCCACTCACTCAAATCATTGGTGTTCAGATCTCTAAGTTCATCCTTTACCATATCCTCTACAGGTATGGTATCCCCTCCACCATCATCACCAATGGAAATCCATTTTAAAATAATTGTATGAAACTCCTTTGTGACACATATCATATCCAACATCGTTGGTCCACTCCCTATTACCCCCAAGGTAATGGGCAGGCAGAAGCAACAAATAAAACATTGATCAAAATCATTAAGAAGATGGTCAATAGCACTAGCCGCGATTGGCACCTCCATATCCATCCTACTCTTTGGGCCTACCGTACATCCATCCGCACCCCTACTGGAGCCACTCCATATTCTCTTGTCTATGGCATTGAAGCCATCTTGCCAATCGAAGTTGAAATCCCTTCACTCCGCATCTCCCTCAAGAATCTCATCATTGACAAAGACACATGAGTGGCACGTTTAGCACAATTGGAATTGTTGGATGAAAAATGGGTCAAGGATTATAACCATCTTCAAGCTTATCAACACTTACTCAAAAGGAGCTACAATAAGAAATTTTTCCCTCACCAATTTGAGGTTGGTTATTTGGTCCTAAAAGAAAATCAGCAGAATCAGCAAGATTGAGAGAAAAAGGGTAAGTTTGAAGCAAACTGGTTGGGCCCTTATGTCATCACCTTGAAGTATGGTTTTGGTGCCTATAGGCTTTCCACCCCTGAAGGCGAGCCCTTGGAGGAACCCATCAACATCATGCATTTGAAGAAGTTCTACACTTAGGTCAGCTGGGGTATCCTTCCTGGTAAAAGTCAAAAATACAAAAAAAATTTAAAAAATCCAAAAAATAGTAAAGAGAAATCATTCGTCCTATGGTGAAAACCACCCTTGCGTGGCACCTTGGATACGTACGATTGGTGAAAACCTGGCAACAGGCGCCTCTCGTATAAGTTTGAATCATTATCTACCTCGTGTCTTGGTTACTCTATGACTTACCCGCCGATTCCTCAATCCCCACATCCTCCCATCCACTTGCATCACATCGTCGCTTGGTATATTCTGGTTGAGTACTGAATGACCGTCAGTTGCTATCTACAATCTTGAGCTTATTATCCTAATTTGAGCTTGTGTCACCTCATCATTGTGTTTATCTTCATCTAGGCTCACTCTTCGTGGTCCTCTCCATCTAGGTCTCATTGTGAACTACGTTGCCCCTACGCTTGCACGTAGGCAAGGTTGATCTTTTGATCTGCTTTCGGGGCTTATCCATTTTTTTTCGTCCTCCATCTTCTATCATCATCACCCTCTTTCCGATTTTATCATCATCCCCTCTTGAACTACGATGCCTCTGCGCTTGTACGTAGGCAAGGCTAATCTTTGGATTGGCCCTCGAGGCATTTTGTCCTTCATCATCTGTCCTCACGATCCACTTTTCGATCTTATCCATCCTCGCTCTTTTTTCATGTCTGAACTATGTTGCCCCTGCACTTGCACGTAGGCAAGGTTGATCTTTTGATCTACCCCTGAGGCTTGTGTTTGTCTTGGTCATCCATCATTTTCCATCAGTCCACTTTCTGCTCTTTTGTCATGGTCTTTTCTTGAACTACGAGGGCTCTACGTTTTCATGTAGGCAAGGTTGATATTATCGTGAACCCTCAAGCCCCTAGGTCTTTAGGTTGTATCTCATCCTCTTGTCTTGTTGTCAAGTATGTCCCTATCATCATTGATTCTTCACAAACAAGATCTCCTCGTATCAAGAAATCTGCCCAATGACAATCATCCTGAGTCATCTAGGTCACTTTAGCTTAGTATCCATCATTGGTCTGAACATGATGCATCCTTCCTAACAGACCACATCAACCCAATCCATCCTTGGGATCTTCTGGCAAAGGACGCTTTTAATTGATTACGATCTTTTGGTACTTTTGGATTTTGTTTATCATTTCAGCTCCCTATACACATTAGTCAAGATCGCCATGATCCTTCATATTGTGGTGTGTTTTGCCTAGTTAACATAGGAACATCTCTTGATTTTGGTTGTTGTCTGTTGGGATGCCCCACATGGTACCCACCGGGATTCTTTTCAGATCCCGTGTTATGTGGGGGCATCTCTTTGTGCTTGTGGTTATTCCAATACTTGGCCTGACCAAACTCATCGCGACTTTGGGGTATTGGGATATCCTTCTTGTTTGTCGTGTTTGTTTTATGCATTAAACATTAATCCATCTTGGTTTACATACCCTGATGCCCAATGTCTTATGCTATAGCAAAAATCAGTTCTCTAAAAGATGGAAAATTGCATTCACATTGCATTTCATCTCATTGCATATTCCCCCTCATCCTATCTTTCTCTTACATCTATGACTTATGATTTTGGTTGTGCAAACTCTCATTCACTCTTACTAACATTTCTTCTTGGGATCCTTACGGTCTTTGATAGGTATTGCACCTCACACACCCTACACATATCACCTACCCATTGATACTTATGTCTACATTCATTAAATTCATTTATCCATTTACATCCATCAATTTATCCATATTGCATCAATTCATTAAGTCCATCCATTTTGCATAAACTCATTAAATTCATTTATCCATTTTACATCCATTCATCTATCCATATTGCATACATTCACTAAATTCATTTATCCATTTACATCCATCCATTTACCCATTTTACATCCATCCATTTATCCATATTGCATACATTCATTAGGTTCATTTATCCATATTGCATACATTCACTAAATTCATTTATCCATTTACATCCATCCATTTACCCATTTTACATCCGTTCATCCATTTATCCATTTACATATTATATCATTTACATTGAGTCCATTTATCCATTCATTTACCCATATTACATCATTTACGTCCATTCATTTATCCATTTAAATTAAGTTCCTTTATCCTATTACATTAATTCATGTTGGTTCATTCACTTCATTATGATCATTCGTTCATACATACATCATCAAAAGGTCCATATTACTTACATCATTAATACACTTGCATTCTCATTCATAAATCATTCGCATTATCCATAATCACACATGCATAAGTACAACATTCACATCATAAAACAACATCCATATCACCACAAACACATCATATACATATGCATAACATACATCAGCTATCATAGGAACATCAATAAAACATCATATGCATACCATACATCACCAAAATGTGTGGCATAATATCAATGGGAACCCTCACATATCATCATCATAATAATACAATGTTCATATCCAAAATATGGTCACCACATACTCACCTCCATATCATGCCCAAAATAAGGTGCATCTAAAAAAAATACACTACACTACCATCTAGTATCTGTCAAAAGCACCTGTATCCTATCACCTGTCCTCTGCCTATCCTGAGCTGCCCACACCTGACCTCTGAGGAGACTCGGGTACTAGTCCCCTGTATGTTGGATTCCCCTGAGACTCACGCCCTGGAGCCCCAAACCGAGAAGGAGTCGGCTGGCAGTCACTGTATCCTCTGGTTCGTGTCCCTAAAGACTAGGATAGTTCCGACATCTGGGGTGTCTACCTAACATACTGCATTGTATGCTACACTGGATCTGACACTACCTGCTCGTACGCACCCCTCCAATACATTGCCTCGTGCATATAATCATCTCTCTGCCCCGCCTGGTACCAAGCGGCATTCTGCTCATACCTGTACCTATCCCGCTCTCTGCTCATGGCCCATCACTCTTGCTCCCATGCCTCCTGTGTTGCTATCAGTAGTCGTATCTACTCTGCGAACCTATCCCTCTCTGCCCGCATAGTCTCTAGCACCATCTCATCACCTCAACATGCCGGTGCTATATCCCTCTCAACGTTCTCTGCCCGGCCCACTGTTGAGTCTCTCTAGAACTGCAGGATTTGGACCTGTCTCCATAAACTATCTGTCACCCCTTGTAGTGACTTCATCTATACCTGTACACTGTCCCTCTCCTCTTGTAGTGCCTGCATCTATACCTGTACACTGTCCCTCTCCCCCTGAAGATTCTACACCTATCCTTATGCACTCTCTCTCTCTCGCTGCATCGTCTCTAGTCTAACCTCTGCCACCTCGAGTCTCGCCCTCATCTCCTCTACGAATGCCTCTATCGAAGATACCCTCTCCTGCAGTATTGTCCTCTCCTCCTAAAACCTTGCCACCTGAAGTCTTAGTGCCTCCATCTCTCCCCCTCTTGCTAACTCCCACTGACCTCGATCTGCGCAACTGTCATCGCTGCATCTAGTCTGTCTCGGTCCCATGTCACCCGAGCCAGCTCCCCCCATACTCTCTCCATCCCTACTTGCATCTCATCCCTCTCCCTCTCAACCACCTGTATATTTGTCGTCAACTGGCATACAACCCACCCAAACACTATCATCTATATCTCTTGCACCCTCTCCACCTCCACCTCTGCCCTCCTCAACTCCTCCTCTAGCCTAGATATCCTCACCTGAGCCCCTCTTAGTAACACCATCGGATCATCCACTGCAATTGTTGGTACTATGGCTAAGGGTTCCACCACCTCCCCCTCTCTCTCCTCCTACACCAGCTCTGCTCGACACGCCACCCAAATCCTCTGCGGATGTCCTCTCCTCCCCACTCTCATCAATCTCCGTGGCTCCCCTCCAAACTACCTCTCCCCCATCTCCTACTCAACTAGCTGGACTCTCCTCCGTTGACTACTCTCAGGCCTCTCCCCGAACTATCCTCTAACATCCATCACCCTCTCTACCTCCTCCTGAGGATCTCTGGCTCTCACATCCACCGATGTCTCTAGGACTCTCACCTCCTCCTACTCCGCTCTCACCTGCACCCGCCTCCGCCATACTCTAATGCCAATCCCTAACCGAGCAACCCTCCCCTCCACCACCCGAAGCATCTCCACCTCTGGCTCACTCTCCAATCTCACCACCTCTATCTCCTCCCCTCCACCACCCACTCCTCTTGCCTCCCTCTCCTCTCTCTCATCACCTACCCCTCCCGCCTCCATCTCCTCTACCATAGCTCTCCTCGCCCTCCTCGGCCGTCAACTCCTCCTAACTCTACCCCTCCTCACCAGCTGATCTCCTGCAACACCCTCCTCCGCACCACCACTCTCATGTCCCTCATCCTCATGTCCACCCTACTCCAGCTCCTCCTCCTATCCCTCCTCCTAATCATCCTCTGCCCCCCCCCTCTATGGCTCCCACAACTAACACCTTCGGTGTCACCCTCTCCCATCGGTGGTTGTGAAACCATCAATCATATCGATCTATCACTCTAACACCCTCTGGACCCTCCCACCTCCCTAGATAGGGCACCCCACCTGCCATCAACCATGCCTCCATCACGCCCCTTGCTGACAACGCTGCCCCCCAGGGTACCTCTCTGGTAAGCTGACAAAACATAACCGACGCTTCTAGAATATCTTGCACAAGTCCAAACTATCACATCACTCAGTCTAAATGATGCATCTCCACTATGTGCCCTGGGCTCCCAATTAGGAAGCATCTGCACATAAAGAACCCTCGATGTCTCTCCTCCTTGGTCCTCCATCCTCTAAACTGTCGAAACATGTATGGCCACCATATAATGTCCTCCCCCCATAAATCATCAAATGCCCTCCTCCACCGCTCCACCTCTCCCTGTGTCTCATACCATAAGATGCAACCCCTAGCTGCCCCGAACTACCATGCCAATGACTCTCTCTCATCCAATTCTTCTCCCTTGATCACTATGGGCCTCATCACCGCAATGTGCATCCATCCCCATACCTGCACTAGCGTTCGGTGTGTCAAGCTCTGCACCCCTGATAGAAAATCACGTGCATGTCCCAATATAACTGGGCCAATACACATGACCCCCAAGAGAACTGCCCATCCCTCCACTCGACAATATGTCGAATCACCCCCATATACCTTAGGCTGCAAAAGTGCCTACTCCAGTCTGGCAATAGAATCCCGCTGATCAAGCAACATAGAAACAGTGGTAATGTCGGTACCCCCAGGGTTAGACATCTGTCTACATCCAACCCCCCCTCTGTATCGGCAAGTCCTCTCACCCAAATAACACCAAAACGGTCTCATCTAACTGATCTCCTCTTAACTCCTCCTCGCTCACTAACTATCTCGCTATCGGTAACCTCAGGATCAGCCACACATCCTCTAGGGTCACTGTCATCTCCCCTATCAGCAAATGAAATGTCGACGTGGTCGAGCTCCACCTCACTATCAGGGCTGTCAACATCGCCCGATGAGCCCTCATCTCAAGAAACTGCACTAAGTGCAGTAACCTCGCCTGCTCAAAAGCCACATGATCCACTCTGGTCATCACCTCTATTAACGCCACCAACGTCTCTAACCTCCGCTCATGAGTGTGCAATCTACCAAAATCTTGCAAAAATTTCATCCCCCTTATCAAAAAATTTCGTCTCTCTTTCTTTCTCTCTTTTTTCTCTTCTTGTCCTCTTCTCTTTCTTTCGCCCCTGCAATGGGGTGAACCTGCCCTCGGCCTGTCGGGGCGGACCCGCCTACGGCTTGCTGGGACAGATCCCCCTACAAGTGGATGGGACTCAACAGGCTCTCACGGGTAGATCCGCCTCATAGCCGCAATGGTGGGACTCACGCGGGTTCTGCACGATGGTTCGGCCATTTAGGTCACCGATGATGTGGCGACCTATAGTGGGGCGATCCGCCTCTAGCTAGGGCGGATTCACTCACACTGGCACCTCCCGCCTCTGTACCGACATGACCTGTAGGCGGCTCCCTCGCGATGGGGGCGACACAATATGTGGGACCCATTCCCTACAAATGTGGGCAGACTGCTTCACAACAGGCACTGCCTCCAACCTGGGCTAACCCACTTCTAATTCATGGGGCAACCGCTCACAAGGCATATACACTTCCATGGCTGCTTTTCTCCAACTATGACTTTTTTTCTAATTTTTTTAATTTTTTCTTTTCTAACCATTTTTTATTTTCCTCCTGCCCACAAAACCTGTATTTTACATTTTTAGTAAACTATTTCAAAATGTGTTAAAATTACAAAAATTAACGCATGTGGGTTTTGTCGTTTACCTGGCGGGGCTCATCTTGCTGTCGGTATGACCGTCGGACCTCATCTATCTGGTGGACGATCTCGGTGTCATTATCTCTCGGCATCTTCACTCCTCGTCTGTTTGCTCTCTCTTCTTTCCTCAACTGCTACAGTGCAAATAAGGTGAGGTAATTTTCAAAATTACCTTATATTCACTTTTAAAAAGGTATTTTTACCTTTTTATTCCTTTGATTAATCCCTTCACTTCTCGGGGCCGCCATTTGCACCCCGTTTGTTCGATTAACTTCGTTCAAAAGGAAAACTTGCCTAATTTTTTGCCCTCTTTCCAACTATACCATCCATTTCTTCTTATCAAGATGTTGCTCGGGACCCTTTTTTTCCCCCGTCACCCTCTCGAGGGGGCATACCCTTCACATTTACCAATTTTCTCAGTCGTAATCAACCCTTTCCTGGATTGGGGCATATTCATCCATTACTCCGCTAATTTTGTCTTAGATCCTTGTCCCCACATTGGGGCATCATCTTTCGATTACTTCCTCTATATAGTTATTTGCACTTTTTTTTCTTCGAAGCACGGTTATTCTAATAGTACTTCGAAGAGGGGCAAAATGTAGACATCCAAATCTAATCACTTCCATATGATCAAAAACGTCTATTATATTCATCTATTCCATTAATAGTGATTAAATAATTTATTTAATTATTATTTCATTTTCTGCCTAAGGTTCCTAAAGTATGTAATTAAATAAATTAAATACTTTACCTTACACCCTGTTCTTCTCTAAATTAAATAAATATGACAAATTATTTAATCTAGTTTTTAACCCATTTGGATTAAAAATCAATTTTTAATTCCCCTTTTTCTCTCTCCTTGTCACATTCTCCATAACCCTCTTCTAATCTGGATTAAATTAATTAATTTGTGATTAGGATGTGCACCACTTAATCTTGATTAAGTGTCACATCCTCCATAATCTCCCACTTGCCTCTAATCTCTCATTAATTATCCTAATCCTGTGTTTGCACAACCTTAATCAGAATCATTAACAACATTTAGCTTACCTTTTCTAGTCAACCTTCCCACTTACCATTTTTAGCCTGGACTCCCTTCCCCATGTGAATTTTTAATTCACATTTATTTAACCAAGGTTCCCCTCTTCCCCATGTGAATTTTTAATTCACTTTTGTCTTTCCAAGGTCTTCCTCATCCCCCATGCAAATGTGACATGCCATTTTGCATGTGCCCAAGGCTTCTAAAACCTTGGACTTGTCACATCACCCACATATGACAAATCTCCAACTTTTTGGAGACCTTTTTTTATCCAATAAACTCTCTAGTGGATGTAAATTTTTAATTTACATTTATTTTTCCCACACACTTCCCCTTTTTCCATGGAGATTTTTGAGCAATTCTAAAATTCCTCAAAAGTCTCTTTCATCCTCATTTGGGGACAAGAAGTTCTTTTTTGAGGAAATCTTCTCATCCCCCAAGGTACCTCAAAGGTACTTGTCCTTCATCCACCTCATGTACTTCCCTTCCACCTCATTTTCACATCACTCCACTTTAAGACATCTCACCTTCCACATGTCAAGATGTGAGGGCTTGTGAGTCCTCAACTCACCATAGCCCTTCATCTTGATCTTTGTTGGATCAATCCCAACCGTTGAATTCTCTAGAGAATTCAAATTAGCCTATAAATACCCCCTCATTTCCCTCAATTTAGGGGATCAAGTCTTTTGTAACAAAACTCTTGCAAATTTGTTATTCAAGCTCTCATCTATCATAGCATTTAGCATCATCAATTCATCTTGCATCCACTCAACTCCATTGCCATCCAAGGAGCACACAAGACTTCAAAAATCAAGGGCCAACCAAGGAAGCAACAAAATGAAGGTATAAGAAGCATTCCATTTGTTTTATCTTGCTTTCATATTATCCATTTTCTTAGGCTAATTGTTGAAGTGCTCTTTTATCTTGTTACTTCTTCTCATTGCACCATTAGTTTTATCTAGAATCTCACATTAGGAGTAGCATTTTATTAGGATCACAGTAAGTATTAATCATCCTAACACATGTCAAGAAAAAGGAACTCATGGATCAGCTAGTAAAAGTTCTTGTCAAGAGGGTAATTGTGTTGCTGCTCCAATTTCTCCATCATTACAATCTGCACAAAATATAGTGTCTCAAAATGAAGGTAGTGGTTGTTTGTTTCAAGAAAATAAAAACATCATACACAAGAATAAAAAGAGTGTATCAGAAAATGAAGATACTTGTTATATGAATGAGGACACTAATTGTAATCAGCTTACAATAAGCACATGTGCAGATCTCTTTAGCAGTAATGAAGAGGAAGATGCATGGTATGATGAAAAAATGAATATGCACGAAATTTTTTCTGGCAATATTTTGTGTAATGAAGAAATGAATGAGATACAAGATATCTTTCCATGTCATGTCTTGGTTCGTAAAGATAATGCAAATGTTGAAAATATCTCCTCACAAATCAGTAATCAAGACATTGAAGATGAAAGTTCAAGAACCTACTCTGAGGAATATGAGCATGGTTTATGCAGTGATAAGTCTTCTTGTGATGAGGATGCGGATGAAGGTCAAATTGATTACTCTTCTACTGATTATGAATGCCTTTATGATGACAATATGGAGGAACTTTCTTCATATCAAGAATGTAAAGACATGATTGCTCATAAAATCACATGTCCACAAGTGAAGGATCCAATTGCATTTGATGCAAACTGGGAATATAATTCAGATTTGTCTTTAATGGAGTATGTTGATTCTGTCAATGATGAAAAATCTGAGAATGAATATATGTGTGTTTAGTTTGCTGATCATGAACATAGTGATGGGAATGGTGAAGAAGGTAATGAACCTGATTATGCTTTTTATGCTAATGACTGTTTATTTGAAACAAAGATGGAAACAGTTTCAGATGCTTGGCATATCACATCATGTAATGGAACTACTGGTTGTTCTAGTGATGAGATCATAGAGGGGGTCCATCTGCAGTCCTATGGTTCTGATTAATTTGGTAATTTGTTTGATGATAAAAGTGATGATGAGATAATGAATTCATCATTCAATGTGTTAGAACCATGTAATCATGTTTACATTATTACCAAGGTTGAAGATCATGCTGATTTTTCTTATGTTGGCCATACTAGCTTGAATGAAGTTGACTTGAAAAATTTTATATCAGATGAGGATGATGCTAGTAAGCAATATGTGGATATGATAGAAATGTCAAATATGTGTACTGAAAAATCTGAGGATGGGAATGAATTCAAAGATGAGTCTACCTGCTCTTCTAGTGATTGCAACGAGTTTGAGTGCAATGATGACTTGAAGGATTTAGACATTCATGCTGAGGAGGTTGAGACTCTTATGTTAGAAATAAATATAATGGAGAATCCATTGTTTGATGAGCCTCCATCTTCATTGGAGATGAGAAATGGTGAAACCTATTGGTGGAGGAATAACCCACTCTTTGCTGAGAGTTCCAATGATGCATTTCACACATGTTTGGAATGTGGTCTTCAACAAACAAAAGAACAATTTGATGAACTCCTTGAGGGCACCTCTTATGACTATTTTACATTTTAAATAGATGTTGTAGGTAAGGTTGAATATCCTGGTGTCAGCTACTTGGAGGAATTTGAATATTTTCATTTTCCAGTTCAGCTGGAAAGTATGTTTATAGAGCATGACAATGAGATTAATAACAAGAAATGTTATTTTCAATCTGAGCATATTTCATATGATGAATGTAACACACATGTGTTATGTGTTGATGAAAGCTTGCATTTTATGATTGATTATACAATGAAGATTGATAAATATTATACTGGCAGTGGTATGCTTAGAAAAGTTGTGAGAAATGTCAATGGTTGTGTTTGTAATCAGGAAAATTTTAGTGCTCATCACATTTTTTTGCTTGTAAGAAGAGGGTCACCTATATTGTTTTGGTTTGACAGAGGCAAGCATAGATGGAGATTAATCAACTCTTTTAAAAAATTGGTGTTTGATAGAGGTAAATGTTGATCCCCATTTTTTCATTTGGTGATCCGGGGTCACTAGATGAAGTTAAAAAATAAAGTTGCATAGAGGAGTAGTTTGAGGGCACCTGTTGGACTCAACTTTCGGTCTACTCTCCAAAGATTTGGAATCTTGCTATGCCCACAGGGGTCAAACATCCCTAGTCAGAGCCATTGATGGCACTCTCAAATTTTGTAAATTTGAGATGCCTATTTCAAAACTTTTGCTTCTACACTTTCAGAAGTGCACTTGAGGGGTCAATTTGAATGACCCACTTTGGAGAATCAGAACTTGAGGCATGTTGTTTTCCATGAAAAACCCATTTGCAGACATATTTGATTGACATAGATGAGCATTTGTGTCAATTTTCAACTTACCACAATAAGTTTTGTTAGGATTTTGAAAAGTGAAGTTAGAGGGTTTTTGCACTGATTTGTTGTTTGCAAATTTGTCAGTTTGCGAAACAACCTCTTATTTGAGCTTGTATTTTGCAACCAGTTGACTGTTATGTCAAAATGAATGTTGTTCTATGTTCTCCATACCTAAATGATCTCAGGTGTCAGTTTTCAAAGCCTCATAATCTGATTTTCTATTTTTAGCAGATCGAAACCAAATGCAGATTGTTCTATTTTGCAGCTGCATTCCTGATAGCCTTTCTGAGAGGCCAACTTCGACCGTTAATAACTTTTGATCGGCGATGTTTCAAAGAAATTTGTTTTGCACACGTGCTCAAGGTACCTTAATGAACTTATGTGTCTGATGGCAGCTTGCCAGGAGTTGATTTTCTATTTTTACAAATTGGCAATTGGATCAATTTCAATTGGTTCAAAACAACTGTTGTTTCAAAAAAGCCTAACTGGGCAACTTTTCCAATTAAAATATTTCACCTCATGATTGATTTATCTGAGCTGTTTGTTGCACTATATTCTCGGATCAAATGTCTAAATGCTTCCAAGTTTTCATGTCTCCCGGAGGTCGTTTGAATGGTTTCCCAGATTGATTCCTGAGTCAACCTGGCTTGTTTTGACCATTTTGCAAGAGTGCCAAAAATGAATTTAGGGCCGACTTCGCAACCTCACAACCTCGCAGCCTCGCAACCTCGCTAACCTCGTGGGATTATTGGCAATGTTATAAAAAAGGTGCGAGGTTGGCAAGAATGCAACCTCGCTGACCTCGCAACCTTGTTGACCTCATGGACCTCACAAAATTATTGTTTGTGATTAAAATGGGGTGGACCCAATGCCAAAATTTTAAATGGTAAAGCATGCCTAGGGGTAAATTTTTATTTTTTTCCCAAGTAGATGGAGAGTGAATTAAATATTCACTGGTGGTATTTTATAAAGTGAATTTATTCATTTTATAAACAAGTATATGTGTTGGGTTTTTTATATGCAGCACTATTAAAGAGCTGAAATATTAAAGTTATTAAACTTTAATATACGAAAGAAGAATAAAGCTACAACATTATAAAGTGGGGAAATATTTCAAAGTATTGTTGCAGAAAATGAAGAGTAAAAAATAGAAATAGTTTGTGCATGGGGAGGGAGATATTTCGCAGCTGGATGAAATAAAAAGAATCTCCATATGGGCATGTTTTCTATTGCTGAGCAATGATGAGCTGATGTTGTTTGTTGCTACAGAGGAGAAGATATTCTTTTTGATTGATCAACAGGAATGGAGCTGCCATGTGTCCGTAAAAGATTGAATTTAGGGCTTCTTCTATTTCCTTCATTCTTCTATATCTTCTTTTATTCTCTCATTGTAAAAGGTTCTAAGATTTTGTATTGGGCTGGGTAGATAGAAATTTGTATTTTTTGAGTCATTGTTTGAGTTTGTAAGCTGTAATTTTATGAATTCAACAGTAAATACAGCCAGTTTATGCATTTAATATAATAAAGTGCTTCCACATTCATGAATGTCATCATATTTTCTCCACATTTGTACACTTTCAGTCATGTAAATTCAATAATACAAAGTGTCTTTGAATTTATCATCTCAAGTTTCATGAGATTATTTTGTCTGTTCATTGTTCTGTTTCAAAGAAATGGTTAAAATGCTTTGAGCAGGTGATTGTGATTTCAGGTGTGCAGATGGGATTTAATAAGAAGAATCTGATTGATATCAAGAGAAGGATTGTTGGTGCAAGGCACTAACAGTTAATGCAAAGCATTAGCAAGTTAAATCCACTGGTTGAAGATTGTTTGTTGGAGAATTAGTTTATGTGTTTGACTCCATGGCCTAGAACTGGCACTGATCTATTTTTTAGTTTATGCATCTCAGAAACAATTTTAAATACAAAATCATTCTAATCTTACTATGTTATTATGTGTCTTGCTTTCTAATGGTTGAGAGAGGGTTGAGCTACTGAGAATTTAGTCAAATTTAAAGTTGTCAATGCTTCCCTTAGTGTTGTTTCATTGGGAATTATCTTCTTTGTAAAACAATGTCAGTGTATGAGTGAATTAATTTTTTAGCATTGTTTAGGTTTACCCACCTTGGTCTTGCAGAGCCAGAAGTGTAGGAGATGTCAGTCTTCGACTGAATCTTGTCAGTTGGCCACTAGCCTTTGTTGTTCTTTAATATAGAGGTTGGATACCTCTTAGAGAGTTGCAAGGTTTAACTGGGTTGTATTTTTTAAACACCAACACATATAACATTAAATGAGATGGCATTCATTCATTAAGCAGTGATAACAAAGTGCACACACAATTTATTTATGCATTGAATTTGCATTACATTCACATTTCACCCTATATAGTAATAGTAAATAGTAATTGCACAATTAAGGTGTAACAATCTTCCAACTCAATTTGTGCTCGAGACATTTTATATATATACTTTAATAGTATTTGAATTAATATTTATTTTCTTTTAAAATTATATTTTAACTAGAGGTGATAAATAGTTAAAACACATAACTGACATATGTTTCTTACATATTAATGTTGAATCTTTAGCTCGTTTATAAATTATAAATCATTGAGGGACTTCTTTCTTATTGTTGCATATGTTTTTACCTTATTGATCATTCTAGTTTTTATGGCTAAACTATCAAGATCTTGTTCATTATATTCAATAAGACCCTTATTTTATTTGATATTTGTGTGCATGTGCTAAAATATTTAAGACCATTGGAAAGAAACTCTTATACTAGATAAGTCCTAGATTAGACTTTCATTTTATTATTCTACATGTGCCCTCTAGGATCAATGGTGTGAATTATAAAATAATATAATTTCTTAGATGGTAGAGATCGGTTATCATATATTGCAAGCGTATGTTGAATGAAATATTATTTTAAGAAAATGGTTTAGTCATTTATCATTAGTAGTGCTCTCAAAGTGCTCTTTAAATTCCTCATTTGATGCCTCACCTTTATGACAAGTCTCTCTTGAAACTAACATTAAAGGTGATTGTTTGTGTCTTATTATATGATCTTATGTTCACTCTTTATCAAGTTGTTTTCATGTTATGAGTTATCATTAAGATTATCTTAATTGTCATTTTAGCTCGAGTAAGCAACATTTTGAAAGAGTTGGTTATTACATATATTGTTATCATTCTATCCAATATTGGTTAAAACCTTTGATTTGTTGGTTCATCTTTTGATTTATTACTATCATTTTTGAAAGATTTAGAAGTTTAATAACTTTTAGAATGTTGTTTTGTTGTGTTTGGAGATCATGATTGAAAAATGATAGTGTAAGTGAATTTTTGGACATCATGAATGAATACTTGTATTTAACAAAATTATTGTATTGATATTTATCCCAAAAATTATAATAGAGGTATTAGAGATACAGAGATCTTTTAAATTGTTATTATTATCATTGTTGTGTTATCTAGTTTCATAGTGTGGAGTAGTGTTCATGGGTTGTAAATGGAATTGATGCTAGGACATATTTTTAACCTAATGTTTATTTCCCCCTTTTTTATACAACCAAGTGTGTGATGAGTTGAAGTCTAGTTGTCGAACTATGATTACTTTGTGCATAACGTAGACAAGGCCATCAGAGATGAGCCCCCGAGGAATTAGCTCTAACCCCTTAGGTTTCCCCATACTTTCCTAAAAATCATACTTTTGTGAGTTGGTCTTGTCTTGTGAATTAAAATTTTGGTATTTGTGTTATGTCCTTAGCTGATTTTGTGTTCAAAATTTTTGGGCATTACAACTTCAAGGAGCATACATTATAGGAACACCTCAATTTGGATCATTAAAAGGGAGTAATAATTTCCTTAACATATTTTTTACTCATTTATTTATTTAGAAATTGGAATACATGTATGAGTTAGGCTTCAACCATGGACCTTTATCTCAACATTATTTAGAAAGCTATTTTTACAAATATCTATCACCATTGTCCAAGTGTTTTTATTGCCATGCTCATTATTAAATCTAGTTGCCACCTATAATCATATTCGTTGTGTACATGATTTAATATTTTTCATCCTTCTTAAATGAAATTCAACTAATATTAGTGTAAGAGAGGGGGACCAACCACTACAAGGCCCCAGGTCATGAAAGTCCTAGAGCGGAAAGGCTGCCCTAACTTACCTCAATTTAAAGGAAGGTTAGGATAGAAGGGATGAGAATGAAGAAGACTATATGTCCTTCGATCACTCTACAATCCCAAGAACTGAAGGGAGATTACGTGTCACTTTTTAAGGTCAACTTTATGTCTCAGATAGCTCTATGTCGGAGGACAAAAGCACGATTTTGGGATGACAACACCGCGTGTTGGTGTCTCACAAGTGCGTTGGTGTCTATACGGCCAGAAAACCAAAGAGACGAGGTTAAGTCCTCAAGAAGGACTGCTAGCCTAGTTTAGAGGTTTCTTAAACAATAGAATGAGATTAAGGAGAATGAAACATAAATATGAATGTGATAAAAGAAATATATTACCACAAGAGTGATGAAGATAATTTTGTAGAACAATCCTCTTGCTAACTTGCTTCGAGATCTCTCCACCTACACACAAAAAAAGCGGGAAATGTTGGGGTTGTTTAGGGCCCTACCTTAGTCAAACCCCCATTTTGGTGTTTCCACCTCCATGGATAACCAAGTTGGCAACAATAGGAATAAAGATAATGAAGGGAATACAAGCTATATAAACAAAAGACACTACAAAACAGTACATGCTTACTCAACCAAGATGATAGAGAAGATGAGAGGAGCTTACCACCTCCATCCAAAGTGCTTAAGGATTATGGAGGAGAAAATGAGAGGAACTCAAGCCTCTACTGCAATGGTGTTTATCTTGTGCTTGCACTATCAAAGTGGAGTGGTACATTGTTGAAATGGAGTGTAAAGTGTTGCCTCAAAGCTTGAATGAATGAAATGGATTGGAGAGAATGTGAAGAGATGAACTCGAGATCTCACAAAAACTGAGAATGGATGGAATGGTCAAGAATATGAAGGATTGGATGAAAAATAGCCATATTCAAGTCGACCAGCCGAAGGGAGGTGTTACTCTTTGACTTCCAATCGAAAGTGTAACATCTCTGCAGACTCCAACTGCAGGAATCTGCCAGGGACATAAGCGCACTGTGCAAATGTCTGCACATCATGTAGTCGTCCCCAACACAAACATCTCCACTAACACACAAAATAGGCACCAAGTTTGATGTGGACAATGGGCTTTAGTGGAATTAAGTGTCAGCCTTAGGTTTTCTAAAGTGTAAGGGGGTAAAAAGGAATTTGCATTAGGGGTGCAAATTCACTATTATACATTTTTCCCCCACTTTAGCAAGCACAAATACTGATGAGTTCTTCAATAAAGTAGATTAGTAAGGAAGTAAAAAAGTAAGAGATGTATACCTGAACCAACGAGGAAGCAGAGCATGGTTTGGCGAACTCGGAAGCACAAGAAAGGACTTCATACTTTGTGGAACTACAAAGATGATGTACGAAAGGGCTTCATAGGCTCACCGTCCTACAAGGGAGGTATCCTTCAAGAACTCTCACATGAAGGAAACTGAGAAGAGCACCTTATAGATTTGTGGGCCTGTAAGGAATGTATCCCCCAAGAACTCTCACATGAGGGAGACCAAGTAAAAGGGACTCCATAGAGTCAGAGAATGTGACATGTTTACTCGTAGATAGAACACATTAGGAATCGACCGCACAGGCCGGTGAATGGAAAGTCACAGGAACCATCACTAAGTTGTAGGAATTTCAAAGGGGTCCCTTGGGAACCCTTCAAAAGGAATGAGGGTTCACTCAAGGGATGCGATTTTTGAAGAGTGAAGTCTAGTCAGGCTACCCCCGAGCTAGACGTAAGGATATGAGGATGGTCTAGTCAGGCTACCCCCAGACTAGATGTCAAGGTGTGAAGCTGGTCTCATCGAGTTGCCCCCGAACTAGACGCCTTAGAACCTGTTGAAAACTTTTCCCGGTGTGAAGAGGAGGGGTCCACTCAAGGGACACACTATTCAAAAGTTACCATCTTCTTTCTCGAATAGATTCATCACTAAGGAATCCTTTTGAAATATGTTCACTTCATCAAGGAATTCAAAAGGAAGGAGGTGCACCCATGCGAGGGGAAGACTAAGACTATTCCCACTTTGGAGGAGGATTTTCAAGTCCTTTCTTTATGAACCCATGATGAAAGAAACATGTTCCACTAGGGTTTCAAGTTGAGAATGCAATTCTAACAAAGAAGTGTGTGAAGGCTCTTCGAGAAAAGATTCACTTGGCGATGAAGGCATTTTCTAAAGACCAAGTAATGTAGAAGAGGCATTGTCACACATGAAAGGGACAACTCAAGCAAGGAAGAGAGAAAGATAAAGAGAAAGGTAAAGAAAATAGATCACACATAAAGGGCACAGGGGAATCTGGTTTTGCAAGGTTAGGTCTGCCTTTATTTATATATATTAGGTAATCGCGGTAAGAGGCGAAAGATCATCAATCCCTAACCAGATCAGGAAGAATGCATGAAATACAAAATAAAAATAAAAATTGGGCCACATGGAAGGAGGCCTAAATGCTCCTTACGCTTTCCATCATTCCCAATTTACTGAAAGTCAATCACAAACATGGAAGAATGAAGATACACATAGAGGAAGGTTTACAACACAAACACCATGCTTGTATCCAAGCACCAATAGAGGTGATGAGGGTCATCCAGGCACACACAACATGATTACAGGGGAACACATCACAACACACACACACACACATCTAATCTAAAGATCAATAAGAGTGTTTCCCCTTAACACTGGTCGACCAAGAGGTTGTCAAATTCCCACTCTAGATCATCATAGGGGGAAGGATGATGAGCCTACAATAGTGTAATGTTAAGGGGAGGAGCTTCCAATCCTCTCACAACAAGGGCCAAGGCAGAGGGACCTGTGAGGTCTCTATTGCTCAACTCTTGTTGGTCTAAGTTCAACGACTTAGTGAAGATCGTTGACAAGGTCAGAACTTCGTCCACCGAGTTAAACATACACTTGATGGGAGTTCCATGCTTCACCTCGATGGATGGAGGAGTTTGCACCCAAGGTTCACCGCTAGGCTCACTAAGAGACTCGAGAGTGGTGACAAACTCAGGGGAGGCTAGAGCTAGTTCTATTACCAAGACAAAAAAAGTTAGTGTGGGGCCATCCTTTAGAGAAGGTGGGTTCTTCTTACATCCTTCATTGCTAGGGGTACCACACTATACCCTCTTCTTCGTTGGAGGAGGTGCACTCCCCATAGACAAAGAAAGGAGGGTCGAGGGAGAAGAGGAAAGAACCATAGTAGATACGACTGAAGTGTTAACCATATCCATGGGATTTGGGAAAGGTGACACATCTGGAATGAAAGTCACCAGGGGTGGCTCCGCAGAAGGAGCGATGAACACTAGCACCTTTCGAAGCGTATGTATGCTCACCACGGGAGCCAAGAGAGATTCAAAGATAGAAAAATGGAAAGAGGAGGTCACAATAGGAGGTGCAGTCTCCTCCTCCTCCTTCTGTGAGGAGGTGTGCTCAGCTAGGAGAGCCTTTCATCGACGCTTCGCTCACGTGCAAGGCAGTTTCTATGGCTCTCCAAACTGGAAGCTAGGATCTGCAAAGGGGTAAAAGGATTTCGTTCAGCCGTGGGAGTGTCTTCCACAACTGTTTCTAGTGGAACGATAGACTCCTAAATGGGAGAAAAAGGGGCAGATTTAGAAATGGCAAGAGGAATCGACTCTAGTGCCTCGGCAGTGGGCCTCTTCCCATTCACTATTTCAGGAGCAAGAATAGTATGAGGCCGCAGAGGCCGAGATAGAGAGGACTCTCCATGAGGAGCTTTCTGTCTACTAGACCGAATGGGCCTAGGCTTCATGGGTAAGACAGGAAGCTCAAATGTAGGATGCTTGGCCTTTCACCAAGCGGGCACCAGGGGATTCTCTCGCAAACGTGAGACATAAGCAGATGGTACCACGACAAGGTGAGAGGAAGCATCAAGTTGATCAATGAAAGAGGAAGAAGTAGGATTCTTCTCTTCATCTCTTATATGTGCCTTGGCGGAATCACTATCAGCTTTCAGAAAAGCTCTATGTGAAACAACATAAGGCAACGAAGGGTATCTCACTTTTAGCCTAGCGCACCCCTCCTTATTTTTTTGATAAGTGCGGTGTAGAAGGTCCTTCCTAGGTAGGAGAGGAACAAGGGATGCAAGCCAAAAGTAATCTAGGGTATAGTTGTCACATGCAACTAGTGGTTTATAACTAGTGCCATGGACAACATGTACCGAACCTTCATGAATAAACTTCAAACACCTGTGCACAACTGAGGGAACAACATTCATAGCTACCAGCCAGGGGATACCTAGCTTCACTCTGAAGAGTTTAGATCTTGGGATGATTTCAAACCTAAGGCTCACATATTTAGGTCCAACGAGGAATGATAGGAAAATACTCCCTATAGGAGGTACAAAAAGTCCATCGTGTGTGTGGACGATACTTTCAGGTGTGTCATATCCATCCTTATGCAAGAAGTTAATCAACATGATCTCCTCAATTATGATATTCACTTGAGATGTCAGATCAACGAGAACACCAACAATAGTATTTTCATTTATCCTTGCAGGGATGTAAAGAGGAGATGGATCCCTATTGAAGCCCATCAGTAGGTCCTATAAAGTGAAGGTTATGCTAGTACAACTACTCACAGGCTGCACAAAGGGAATAGGTTGATTTAAGAAAGAGGTCATCACACACACCAAATAATACTTCTACAAAGCCTCCTAAAGTTTACGGGATAAGCCAGTGACCCAATTAAGGTTTCATTACGCAATACTTTGGAACCTTCCAACTACACCTACTAGGGGTCGCAGGTTGGGTTGTAAGGCAAAATCCCTACAACACTCACACCTACAACACTCCTAGGACATGAGGAAAGGAACTTTCAATATCTTAGAATAGAACCAAAATGGTTCACATCAAGTTCACCAAGAATGTAAGAGAAGGGGACCAACCACTGCAAGGCCCCAGGTCACAAAAGGCAGCCCTAACTTACCTCAGTTTAAAGGAAGGTTAGGATAAAAGGGATGAGAATGATAAAGACTATATGTCATTCGATCACTTTGCAATCCCGAGAATTGAAGGGAGACTAGATGAGTCACTTTTAAAGGTCAACTCTGTGTCTTAGATAGCTCTTTATCAGAGGACCAAAGCATGATTATGGGATGACAATGCGACACGTCGGCATCTCACAGATGCATTGGAGTCCGTACGGCTAGAAAATCAAAGAGACAAGGTTACATCCTCAAGAAGGACTACTAGCCTAGTTTAGAGGTTTCTTAAACAACAGAATGAGATTAAGGAGAATGAAACATAAATACGAATGTGATAAAAGAAATATATTACCACAAGAGTGACGGAGATAATTTCATACAAAAATCCTCTCGCCATCTTTCTTCGAGATCTCTCCACCTGCACACAGAAAAGGGGGGAAATTTTGGGGTTGGTTTTGGTGTTTCCACCTCCATGAACAACCAAGTTTGCAATGATAGGAATAAAGATAAAGAAGGGAATACAAGCTACATAAACAAAAGACACTACAAAACAATACGTGCTTACTCAACCAAGATGAGAGGATCTTACCACCTTCGTCCAAAGCGCTTGAGGCTTGTGGAAGAGAAAATGAGAGGAACTCAAGCCCCTGTTGCAATGGTGTTTGTCCTATGCTTGCACTATTGGAGTGATGGAGTGGTAGATTTTTGCAATGGAGTGTAAAGTGTTGCTACAAAGCTTGAATGAATGAAATGGATTGGATAGAATGTGAAGAGATGAACTCAAGATCTCGCAAAACCTAAGAATGGATGGAATGGTCAAGAATATGAAGGAAAGGATGAAAGATGGCCATATTTGGGTCGGCCAGCTAAAGGGAGGTGTTACACTTCGACTTCCAATTGAAAGTGTAATGTCTCTACAAACTCTAGCCACATGAATCTGCCAGGGATGTAAGTGTGCCACGCAGACGTCTACGCATCGTGCAGGCATCCCTGACATAAACGCCTCCACTGACACATAAAATAGGCACCAAGTGTGATGTGGACAATGAGCTTAAGTGGGATTAAGCCTCTGCCTTAGGTTTTCTAAAATGTAAGGGGGGTAAAAGGGATTTTTCATTAGGGGTGCAAATTCATGCTTATACAGTTAGAAAAGTATGTTTTTTACAAGAAAGGGCCTTGTATTAGGCATTAGGCTTATGTTTGTTTTCTTTATTGCTATACAACTCCCAAACCAAATGTCACAATAGAATAAATAATTGACTACCATTAATTTACGTTTAAGTAAGCATTCTTGCATAGGAAGTTTAAATCAATGGAAGACATATTGTTCATCGCCAATATCATTTGCATCCAGATGCACGTGTGGCTCATTTTAGCATTTTTTTGTAGTTCTGTAAGTGTTGTTAAATATATCTTGAGTATGAAAAGCTATATGGAATCTACAATTACTTCTCCTTTTACTTCCATCCTGAATTTATGGTACAAACTTGATAGGAAGTCATTTTTCTCTATCCTGAGGATAAAGTTAACTTTCTTTGGCATGACAATGTCATGTGAAACTATACCTTTTCTGCTTAGCTACAGTGCTTTATGTAGACCCAATTCATTTAGATCTTAAGTCACATTAGTAGTGAAACTGTACCTTTTTTGACACTTATTTTATAATCTTCTTCCTAATACATCTTTTTGTACTATCTTCTTAGCAATCCTTTAAATCCATGTAATATTTTTAAACCTTAGATTTTTTATTGTAGTATTGTCAATACATTTTTGCAACATACACAAACACCAAGTAACTTGATCATTTAATAAGTTTCTCCCAATCTTGTCATTTAAAGGTTCACTTCTTGCTTTATTGAAATTAAATTTTTGGCTTCCTATTTTAGGTGGTTCCCAAAATCAATTTCCATGGTTCTATTTATTAGCAGTGTTGTTCTAACCATGTTGTTCTTAATACACATCAAATTTTCATTACTTTTTTTGTTTCTATAAGGATTTTGTTGTGTACCTGCTCCATGATCTTGCTTTTCTCCTGAAGCTTTCTTTCATTCTATGTAAGGGGGAAATCAAGAAACATAAGGAAATCCATGTACATGAATTAAACAAGATTTAACTCAAACAAAAATTAAGATTCATACCCATTACTCATGAAATGAAAAATACAAGATTACTGAATTCAATGAGCTAAGATAATACAAACAAATAACATACAAATAATTCAAATAACCATATTGTTACCCACCCCATGTCGAAGTGTGTTTGCAATGTTGTTGGATCATTATATCAATGTGAAGCCTCCATTTATGTGTTGCAAAAGCTCTAATATGGTGTGATGGTGATCAAAGATATGAGTCAAAGCTTGTGATAAATCGATTTTCAATTTGACATTACTTTGTTGCACAAAATATGTCAATTATTCAATCATTTTTTAGGATAAGAGGATTGTTATTTAGATTTTACGATTTCAAATGAACGATCGGGATCACATAGTAGAATATCTTGATCAACAGTTTAAAGATGTTGAGAGGAATTAGATTGCTCAATTAGCTTATGTGAATGAATCAATTAAGGATGTTAATTGATCAATCAGAGGAAATATATTGCCTAATCTATGGAATTGAGGAAATCAAGTTGAGCCTTCATTGGGATTGAAGAATAGATGGATTAGTTAAGAAATAGATGAATCAGTTAGCCAATTAGAGTGAGCAGTCGGTGACTGTAATTTGCTCAATCATAAAAGTGGGTGAGGGTAATTAATTAATTAAGCCTTTTTGAATTGAACGTGTAAGTCATGTTTGACTTTGACAAACAAAGTTGCATTTGTTTGTTTTGACCTTTTTGAATGATGTTTGAATAATTTATTTAATTATTCAAGTTTAAGGGAATGTGCTTTAATTAAACTATTAAGTAATAATTTAATTGATTTAGGGGGATAGGGTAAATTAGCAACATAATTAAATAATTGATGTTATTTAATTAATCAAGAGGAATAAAGATTAGATAAATAATAAAAATAGTGAATTAATTAAATAGTTTAAATTTTATTCAATTAATAGAGGAAATTAGGGTTTTTGATGTAAATGATGTGAAAGGAAGTGATATTAAATGATAATGATGATTGAGGATGAATTAATTAAATAATGTTAAATCACTTCATTAATAGACGAATACAAAAATTGATATAATTAAATAATAATGTATTATTTAATCATTTAGGGAAGAAGGGTGAAAGTTAGTGTTGTTCGCTAGTTAGGACAATTAAGGGTATCTACACATTCATCTCCAATAAATGTACCAAGGAATTAATATGGTTCCTACATTGTACATTTCTTGAGGTTTCACTCTCTAGAAATTACACTCTGTAAATGACATGATGGTATTCAAGCTATCCACATTTATGAAAATAATAGGAGAGACTATTTGAGATTTCCTAGGAGGAGTCATCTTGCATGAACCAATGATCTCATTTTTGGATTGATTTAAATATTTTCAAAAAGAGGATGTTTATGTATTGCACAATATGCTTTTTAAATTTCAGTAGGTTGAATGGGTTTAGAATTTGCATCTTAGCATTAGTAAAACTAGTTTGTGCCAGTAGAGGATGTGATATTGAAAGGTAGTGGAATGGAGTGAGAGTAAGAAATTCTCTAATTAGTTTTCAGAATTCGTAGATATTGAAATTCTTTGGTCCTTTGTATCTGAGAAAACTTAAAGAATGGGGCCTTGAATGAATTTCCTAATTTACTATTATTTGTGGCTATTTAGTTCATTCAAAGACTTGAAGTCGCATGCCTTTGTAATTCTAATATGTTAAAATTGGAAGGAATCTAGTTAGCAATAGTTTAAATAAGTAGCTTCTCTTTTGACTATTATAATTGTTTTTATTTTCTATTTTTATTCGGTACATGAATTTGTGTCTTGTATTCATTGGATTGTTCTCATGATAAATATTTATTACATTGACACTTAACAAGACCCGTGCAGCATGGCAATGCTATGAGATTGTGACTTCTTGGTAAATGCTTGGGCTTAATATTATATAGAATAGAGAGTGATGTTGTATGTAGTATATTGTGTAATTTTTACACTCAGTACATACAATACACACTGCCACAATTAGTTGTGCTCCTAATTTTTTTTAAGGTCCCTATAGGCTGGTTTTTTCTACCCATGGTTTTATACCCATTGTATTGCAATACCATTTAGCATTTTTCTATATTTATGTGGCTACAAATACTTGCATGGATTAGGGTTGAACACAAGTGCAAAATATTGTGTTTTATTGTGAAGGATGACTTACACTAAGTCAGTGTTGTGTTTTTGGCACAATGGTTTCAATGGGTAAATTCTTTTGTTTTTGAAAAGCTAAACATTTACAGGGCATTGTACCCTACACAACGAGCCACAAGGGCCAAAAAAGGATAAGACTTAAACAACTAAAAAAGCAGGGAAAAAACCAGAGACAACCCAAAGGTAGCACAACAACAGCAGAGGAATAGCAAACCGACCAGCAACAGGAGCAACTAACTGGCTTCATCCCAGTTCTTGATCAGGAGGTCCATCGCCTCATCTCCCACCCACTCTTTATTTTCCACGCTATTATTCCCCTCCAGTTCCTCCTTAATGGCATTTGATAGAGTACTCATAACAAAGTGACCCAGTTTCATGGTGAAGTGGGTCAGCCCCCCAAATCTTTTGTCTAGAGTGTCCAAACGCTTTGCCACCTTATCAGAATCCTCCCTAACATCCATAGCACCCTGAACCTCTCCAGGCTCATCCACCAGCGGCTGCAAAGGGCTTGAGCTAGAGCCATTAGAAGGGAGCTTGCTATCAACCGGAGTAAGTTGAGGCCTCTCCACCACATCTTCTTCCACCTCTTCTGACTCTTCTTCCTTGTAGCCCTTATTGTCTGACTGCTCCTTGTCTGAGTCCTCGATGATTAATCTTTTCTTGTTGTTCTTGGCCAACCTCCCTGATCTCCTCCTGACACTTTCCCTTCCAGTCATCTCCATGTTCCCCACAATCGTGTCCCCTCTGGAATCTTTTCTAACCACATTCTTACCCTTGCCCTCTTTGACAGTCGCAACCTGCATGCATTTTTCCTTGCCTTTTTTTGGCATAGAGCCAGTAACAGTCGTGTTGGCCAGAGTTGCTTTTAGCTCATAGAGCCCTTCCGCAGCACTGGCATGGGCCCTGCCCAACCCGCCCTTAAGCTATTTGGAGGTAAATTTGGTCTTAGCATTCCCCTGATCAATATTAGATTTTTGAGGAGGACTCTTGGACTCAACCGGGGAGATATGCACCGTGGATAGGGGTTCAATGTTGTCAACATGAACAATGGTGATGGCTTTGGGTGGACAGAGGGCAAGATGAAAGTGATACAGGCAGAGAATTAGCCCCTGATGGAGTGGGAGCAGCGGAAGGTCACAAGGATTTCGGTTGGCCAAAGCATTACACTTGTCCACAGAACTTTCCAGATCCATTAAAAGGAAAAACAGAAAACTAAGAAGCATTTTGTGCCTAAGGTGGTTTAACAAGGGGAAATGATAAAAGAAGCAAGTTTTGAATCTACCTTCCAACGTAACGTATTTCATCAGTGCCATGTAAACCTAGTCCCACGGCTTAGGAAGCTCTTCCCTTTCAAACCCCACCTAGTTCCTAACAGGGGTCTCCTCTCCTCCGAAAAACACCCTTAGGCTCTCATGGTCCAGCTTTTTGGTGTGCTTAGGATATTTTTTCCCTTCACACAGTAACCCCGTAGCCTGCGCAATAACATCCTCACTGATTTCAAATGAAATCCCCCCAATGGAGACCCTCCTGTCCTTGCACGAGCTAGAAAATTGACTAGATAAATTGGGATCATGGCCGACTAAGCTTTCCATGAGCGGAGTAATTCCTCCCTCCACACAAATGTGCCAGACAAGCAGGTTGTTTCGGAATTCATCACAACTGTCCAGTTCTGTCCAAACGCGATCACCTCCCATTCTGCCAGACTTCACAGGAAGCTCACCGAAATGTAAGAAAACCCAAAAGCAGCAGTCACGAACAATAATCTTAATCAGATAGTTAAGGCAGGGCTTACAGTGAAGCAAATCTAAACTCGCATACCAATCCCATGCGCGAAGAGGAAATAAGCCAGAGTGAGAAAGGACACAAAAATTAATGAAATTATGATTACGGTATAGAAGGCTAAAGATGGCGGAGATGTAGGAATAGCACAAATCCCCAAGCAGTAATAAACTAATTTTAGTAATCCTCCACATTAAGCCACATGATCCCCTAGCTAAACTAGTCGGCCTAAAGTCTCTAGAAAGTGACCAAATCATATCATAGAAAGTCACATCATTATTAATACACTCGCTCCTCCTTAAGTAATGAGGAGATGAAACAAGCAATCCAATTCTTTTGTTATATTGTAAGTGTCATTTATTTTTTGATAGTATTATATCTCATCATGTCACATTCTATACTAGTTATGTAATGAGAATTCAATTTCTAAAATAGGTTATAATGTTTTTTATGGGTTGATTCACATTGCAGAAAAGGTATTTCCTCTTCATCACTACCCTACAAGAGGACTCCCCCAAGTTGGCTGAAGATTTCAGCTCTAGATGTAAGTTGCAAGTGATGGTATTTCAAATTAATGGTTATATCTTAATTATTTTTCTTATCTATATATGAGATGAATTTATGTCTTGATCATCAGTGATACTACTTGGATGGTTATACAAACCTTTGAATTGATCATATAGTATTTTCTCCCTCATTTAAGTTGGATTTATTTTTAAATTTTTAGTATTTATTATATTGGATCCATTATATTAAAGGCAAAAGCATATTGTTCACTTTTAGTCATTCAATAACATTATTTTATGCAATTGCTAATTTTTTGGGAATGTTAAATGTCTAACTGGTCATTCCAATCTTCTTTGCAAATTTTAGTGCATGCTCTTACTTTGCATGTTGTTCTTATGAGTGATGGTTATGTGCAACTATTAATTCTCTTGGACATAATCTTCTTGATGTTTTTCTTCTTTAGGTCGAGGAGAATATTTGCAAGTTCATGAAGAAGGGTTTGACACCATCACAAATTGGTGTAATTCTTCATGACTCCCATGGAATTGGTCAAGTCAAGAGTGTGACAGGAAGTAATATATTACGAATTCTAAAAGCACATGAGTAGAAAAATATAGATGATATAAAATCTGTTATTTTAAAAAATCAAAAAGTTTCACGATGAAATATTTGAAAACTATTATTTATAATAAAGCTTAATGACTTCACTACCAAAAGACATCAAATTTCTACAATCTATAATATTGTGATTTATTATATATTTCGGGATTTGATTGTGTAAGTCTTTTTCTATCAATATTTCTCATCACATTTCTTGATCCATCATCAGAATACAAATAATCTTTAACCTAGTTGTCCATTAACATTGTAGAGCTTGTATGAGATAGGTGCAAGGAGCTTTATAGTGTTTGGAATTTCAGCATTGGGGTGAAATCCAAGAATGAGATACTCTGGCTTTACAAAATGGAAGGGCAACTATGTGATGAAACAACCAATGAATTGTTTCAGCAATTTAATTCTAGGTTGCATAAGCTTTTTCACTATTTGAATAAAAATTTGAAAGGATCACACTTCATCTACGTCAATACTTAATACCTACTCCTAACCACCACTCACAATGGAAACACTCTAGGCAAGAATTCCATTAAAGATTTGAAATGTTCCAAAAGCTTATGTAATTTTTTATCAATATTTCAAATCAGATTTAATAATTCATTATTAGAATAAAGTAATCAAAAAAAATTGTTTCATAAATCTCTATTTTTATATAAGATATTTATATAATTGGACAACATAACTATGCAAACCACACTCATATTTTATTCCACTACAACATCGCAGGGTCTATAACTAGGCTTTTGTGGGGATGCGGGGAATTACTACAATACCACACCAATTTTACTTAGCTCTTGCAGTGATGTGGGGAAGGTTTCAAATCATCTACACGTTGCCTTTTCACTGTTATCTTAGTGAATTCTCCATTGTCGCCATTCACTTCTCAACCATAGACATGGCTCAAAACCAGTCCTTCCTTGAACCTTTGCAAGATCATATGGTTCACCTAATTCATTTGAGAAAATAGAATCAAGTTGAACTCTTTTGTGGAACTTATAAGCTTCACAAAAAATTAACACAAGAACATATGATCATGATCCACCATTGCTACACAAGTTGTGTTCACTCTTGAATAAACTGTTTCATTTGATAAAATCAAAGTAGCTCCAAGGAAATATTTTGTTACTTCTTGCATAATATAGGAAATTGTGTTTATATGAGTGTATGTACAGTTGAGACCACCAGCCAACAGCTTATGAAGCATTCTTTTTCCTTCAATTTTTTCCTTGAGTCCACTACAACATTTTTGCCTTGAGTCTATTGCATTTCTTGTACCTCCAAATAATGTTACCATTCCTTGTAGGCTTTGTATTTATGTTTTATTGCAAGAACCCAACCATTTACTTATTAGACTTGGTCTCTACTCACATATATTTCTAGAATGAATTTATCACTATCATAGTTTGAAGTTCATAGATTGAAGACATTATTTTTACCATAAACAATCATGTTGTCATTCTTTGAAAATAACCCTTCAAATGTAGCATAAAGTATATGAGTTCCATTCTCTTCATAGCCCTCTCTCCATATTCATCCCCTTAACAACATGATTTTCCCTTCATCATTAGGTATGTTTCACCATTTTCCCACTATGTTTTTGCTATATTCCCTTGCATTTGACTATCTTCTCTCCTTTTATCTGCCACACAATGCCCCAACACTTCTTGTTCAAACAATATTTTTTCAACCTCCACCACCACACCTTGATATATTATTTCACAGTAACACAACTCCTCTCTTTGCAGTAAAAGGCTTGAAACCCTTTCTATGTCTATCTTTGCAATATTGAAATCTCAATTTCATGTTGCTTCAATCATGGATATTGAAACTGTCCTTTTATGAAAGTTCTTGTGACTACCAATGTTCAAAATAGGACTGTCATACATTGGTTTGAATGGATTTTTCTCTTCATATTGGAAAGCCTATATTGTAAGGCCAAACACAAAGCTTTACAACAAACTTTCTAAATGGTGTTCTTTTTCCCCCTGGCTATGTTATTATCTTTAGCCTTCAAGCTTCCCTTTTCATGATCTTGAACATCTTTGTTTCTTGTCACAGTGTAAAGAGATCTCTTGATTGTTATTTATCCTCCTTACTACCTTGCAACGAAACCTCAAAATGTGTTATTCAATGAGGACTAAAAACTTAGTAAGGCCTTCTCATAGCCCTATCCTATTTTATTTCACAAAGACTAAAATTTATGTGTCAATGTACATTCAATGAAAAACCCTATAGACATTCAGACTTCAGGGTTTAGGAAGATGGCACTCTCGTTTCTATGATTCCTTAATTTCTTCATGACTGCACTTGTACAATCTTTCCATGTTGTATTCTCTTTCCTTTGCTTTAATTGTATTCACTTTTATTAGTGCTATGAATATCATTTGTTTCACATGATTTTAACTATACCATAAATAAGGGTTCTATTTCCAATCCCATCATATATTTTTCTATTGGTTTCAAAACCACAAAGCAAGAGAAAAACATAAGCAAAATCATAATAGCATGGCACCTGCAGCAACTAATACAAAAAGAATCTCCCTCAAAGAAGAAAACAACAATACTAATGACCTTGAACTATCTAACCCCAATGGTATTATATTCTCTTTCACACATATATTTGGTTGGTTGGCTTCAAATTTAGTCATTAATCTATTGCCATGCGATCTATTTTATAGTGAGATTGGTATAGTTTACATATAGTACAACAATGGAATTTCTAGCAGGGCCTTATTTATGTAGATCTCTTTCCCTTCTTCCTTTTTCCTGATAAAGTTTTAGAAGAAAGATTGCATATTCTTCATCAACTTTTTTGTTGTAGATAGCTATTTGTAGCCCCAATATCTGACGTGTATCACATATTTTTATTTTAACAGGTGGGCATTCCTTCTACAATTTCCCATTTACATTTCAAAATTATCATCCTATCTTCACTTCTTCATCCTTGTTCAACATGTCATTCTCTAAGGTGACTATTCATTGTACAAAATACTATACATAAAACTTTTGGGTTATGAAAAAAAATAGAAATTTGATAGTAAGAAATATCTCTCGTTGGTTTTCATTTAATTGTTTCAAGGTTTGTCTTCATTCAATCTTGATCTGACAACACCACAACTACGTTCTTGTGGCATAAAAAAGAGATCTAGAATTCATAGGTTGTTGTTATGGGTCTCCACAAAAACAAAGACATTGAATAATTTTTTAGTTGGATCACTCAACAACAATATTGGTGCATTATGGGATTCTTTCAATGGAGAGGGAGTTGTGATGAACATGGCTTAAAAAAATGTGGTTATTAATTCATGCAAATATAAGAATAAAATGTGGAAAATTCCTAATGAAGATCACAGTCTGCACATAGAGAGCATCTCAGAGTCAATCTACCTACAAACATCTCATCCCATCAATCCACCCTCTCTAGAGACTAAATAAGTTCAAAGAGAAGATGAAGAACAAGATGGGCAACTTCAAACTCTTGAATTATTCCCATTATCTCCTGAGGGATCTCTTAAATCAAAAGGACATAGCAATGGCAAACCAATGCCATTGCCTATTTCTTCATTTGTAGAGTCTCCAACACATTCCAGTCTAGTTGAGTTTCTTCCCAAGTCTTCTTTATTCTCCATTTGAGTTTCAGGCTCTTCATCAATGAGCATTTCTTTATCAATTTATGTACTATTTCATTTCATGGTTTGTACATGTTACATTAAGACCATAAGAAGACATTGTTCTTTTTGTAAATTGAATTCCACAAATTTTGTGATGTATAGGAAACCATTGTTTCATGATTGTTCTCAGTGAGCCTAAAATTTTGTCAGTGTAATATGGATTTCTAGTTTTGTATGTGTTGATATTTACAAAAAAAATCTCTACAAAGGTAGCATAAATTAGAAATGATCTCAATGCAATCACTAACATGCACCATACATAAGTGAGAACAAGTTTGACGTAATCCAGTAATAAATAAAAATAATAAAAATGTATAGTATCTTCTATCTTCTATCTTGATAGGCAAAAGTAGTTTGGAAAATCTCAATGAGGGAACACTTTTGGCGTAAAAAATAAAATGACTAAATTTACTACCAAATAATGGAAATTAGTCAATTAAAATGACTAAATATACTACCAATTGACAGAAATCGGTGACTAAATATATGACCAGTTGATAGAAAAATAATAATTAAAATGACTAAATTAATGACTAAATTTATTACCAATTGACAGAAATTAGTGACTAAATAGATGACCAGTTGACGGCAAAATAATGATTAAAATGATCAAAACAATGACTAAATATACTACCAAATTGATCAATCAAAATAGTCAATAAATGACTAAAAATAGTTTAGTCATAAATTTGGTTGTGTTATAAATGACCGACAATAAACTACTAATGGTCACATGCCCAAGCTTAGTCATTTATATGCAATTTTAGTAGGTTTTTAGTCATTTGTTGTTATTTTTCTACTAGTGCATAACCCAAGATTTTGCTTAATTGTATCCCTAATAGTAATATTTCTAAAAATTTATAATTCATAATACTTTATGTTTAATTAGCACATTTGCTTTATATTTTCTAGTAAGCATAGGTTTTTACCAAGCATAAAGATCTTTGTTCAAAGTATGTGGAAGAATAGAAAAAAGTAGGAGAAAATATTGAAAAATGTGTTTATCTTTCATAGATATGTTCTTAAGAAAAAAAAATGAATATATATAAAAAACATTATATGTTAGATGGAAATATATTACTCTCAATTACAACTAATCTTAATTAAAATTTTAATAATAAACAAAATATACAAGCTTTTTTATGAAAATGTACACCCACTATACTAATGCTAATTACATAGAGAAATTATGAATAATTTTATTTCTAAAAAATACATTGGATGGAAAAATATCACTTATTAAATAAATATTATAAACAATAAGACATAACTTATTAATCAATGTTTAAAAATGAGGCACATTATTTTTTTAAATTAAATAAATATATATTTATAATATACACATGAAATCTCAAAAATTGTTGGTTCACATTATTTTTAAATTCTTAATGATTTTCTTACTATAAGTGACAAAAATTGAAAACCCAACTATTTTTTTAATGTCCCACTTAAGCCAAAAAGTAGGACACACCTTTATGCTTCCACCCTAGGGTCAAGTTATTAGGTCAAAGCCTTTGGTGAAAATTTTTATGGCATTGAAGAATGTTGGTAGATAAAAAGTAAGCAATGCAATGTCCTACACAAAAAATGTTAAGACAATTATTGTTCCCTTTTAATGATCTAAATTGAGGTGTTCCTACAATGTATGCTCCTTGAAGTGATAGGACTATAGATGAGTCATTAAATAATAAGACACAACAAATCATCAAACAAACACATATAAATGTTGACTATCGTCAATTAGTATAAATTTACATGAATCCATAATTTAAAATTTTTAAAAATAGGTCAAATCTCCTTCATGTGAGACTACTCCCAAGAATAATTGAAATGACCTAGAATAAATAGATTTATATATTGAGATAAAGATTAAGTGTGTGGGAATCAAGGATAAAAAGATATGGGAATAAATGTAGAAAGGCAAGAGATCAAGTCAAATGCATGAGAATGTGTGGAAGTGGGAGTAAATGAATGTGGCTAGGGATTGGGGAAATGAGATAAAATTAGCTCAAAAGTGTCACATGTGACTATGTAATTATATGGAATGAACATGGGCAAGAAAATCTCACCATTTGAAAATACTCTAATGGAAAAACAAAAAAAAACAAAAAAAATCACTTTTTATGTATTTTAAGATTTTCTAAAATTTGGTTATTCTAAAAAACATTTTTTGTAAAGAAAAAAAAGATTTCCCTCAAGGTTAATTTTTAAGCTAATCTAATAAAATGCATACAAGTAAATATTATTGATCTAGATTGGTAATGATATGGTTATAGGAAATCAAGATTCTAATATTAAATGCAAAGTTACTTAAAATAAATAAGTAAAACAAGGGTACTTAACTTTATGACTAAAGAATCATTATCATTTGATGAAGATTTTTAGTATGTTCTGTATCTATCTTGAAAATAAGTATAAGTATTTGGAGGAATAAGTGGAAGTTATAGGAATGAGATTAAGTTAAAAAAAATCACTATTTTTTATGGTAATACTTTCAAATAGACACAAAACTAAATAAAAAATGACATGAATATGCTAATTTCACCATTACAATTCTTTTATGCAAATTTAAATGACTAAAAATTATAACTAATTAATATTTTAGATAAATTTAAAGATGAGTTTCCCATTTCTACAAATTAACAACCTCTAAACTTCAAACATTGTATTAGTATGATATTAGGGAAATGTGGAGTGTAGATTCATTCCATGGAGGTTGGAGCAGATGTCTCCTATTAATAGGTCATTCCTTTCAATAGGAATGATTTTTTAAGTGACAATAAAACAAACAGATTGGTGCATATCCAACCAAACGGCTGCTTTCAACGGGAATGCTTTTTTATGTTTCTCCAGATGCATAAAATGAGCAATTGTAAGCAATCAATTGTCATTGGCGGCTATGAAGATATACATGCCTGAAATCTATTCCTCCTAGGCAACTGGGATGTGCCAGATCAAGGGTGAGGATTTGATAACCAGCATGGAATCCTCACAGTTTGAAGGCATTTGAAGGGGTGGTGGAGAAGAACATGCAAATTAATGGACAAGGTTATGTATGTACTCCTAATCTTAAATCTTTGCTAAACGTTTTCTTTTTTTACTGGTTTTTGGAAGACCTGTGTAACTTCACCACTAAACCTTTCAATGATCAACAAGAAGAACTACTTTCATTTTTAACATAAATATAGTATTTGAATCAATTGCCCGAGATATTATACACACAAGTTAATGAACATATATTCTTATTTTTGTATTGAAAATTATACAAAACCTTAAATTTAATGTCACACTTGAAAGTCTAGTCTCTAATGTGCTTTTACCTTTAGAGTTTATGAGGGAGACTATCATACTTTCACCATTTAAAGGGAAGCCCTACGTTATCAAGCGCATCTATCTCTAGCCCTAGTCTATATTCCCTTAAAAAAATTATTCTAACAAGTTTTAAAGAATTCTTGTATATCTATCTGAATTTGAAGCCTCATAAATGTTCAATATAGGCATGCATTGGCTGATCCCTTTGTTTCAAACTTTGAAATTCTTTAAACAATTTTGGCTAATAATCATCATCTTAGGCCAGATTCTAATTTTTTCTTTTCTTTGTTTCTTTTCGAACTTTGCATGTTCTCCCACCATGGGGATGCATGCAACTTCAACTGGACCCATAAATTTTCAATCTTTTTGAATCATCCTCATTAATGCCTTCCATGTTGAAGTACTTCTCCAACTTGTGGACCCAGTCAAGGAATACACGAGGGTTGAGCTTGCCTTTGAAATTTGTAATATCAACCTAATTTTAGCTTGTCAATCCTTCAAAAAGCCCCTCCAAAGGGTTGAAAACCCTATCAGCATTTCTTTGAGCTTCTACATTCCTCCTACCCTTTCTCCCCAGTTCATGTGAACTCCCCTTTGGGCTATTGTTGAGTATGTTGATATGAAAACTGATGCAGATTGAATCTCTATTTCTTGCAATCAAGACTCGGAAATGCTTTTCAGCCCTTGTTAAGAAATTCCATAATATACTTTGTTTCTAAAAGTCATGCATTTCAAAAAATAGTAGATAGGCCAAACATCAGAGAAAATCAGATTTATAAGTCTAAATGAACAGATGAAACCCTAAAAAAAATAGACAGTAATATTATTCTTTATCAAGCAAAAAAGAAATTACAAATAGGAAAAAATCTATAGATAAGAGCCATACATCACCAAAAACATCAATAGAATCACTAACACCAAAAACTCTTAAATAAGGAGTCACAAAAGCCACAAAAATAAGAACTGCCAGAAACAGCGGTTACAACCCAAAATCCACAAACAACTGCAAAGTAGCAAAACTGGTGGGTAGGAGGGACCTTTCAATCAAATAGACATTACGTTAGAGTTTGAAGGCTCTTAGTGCCTTGAACCATTATTTATTTTTGGTGAAGTTGTCTCTCCTTCCCATGTTAGGTCTCTTAATCAGATCCTCATCTATAAAGACCTTACATTCAAGTTCCCTGGCCTATAGGCCAATTTCCCATGCTTAGTTTAGCTTTAATTTTTAGTGGAGAAGTGTTGTGGGCCTGTTAGCCCAATGCTTATTGTTGCATCTGAGTAAGTGGCATCTTTCTAGTCACAAGTGTGGTTTGTTAACAAACTCCAAATTAGGATCAGACTTGTCCATCAAACTCTCAATAAAGAAGTCAAATGCCAGTTTTGGTCGTTATACACCCAATGCATTCTTGTGACATTGGTGGGAGAATTTGTCAGAATTGATATTCTGTCGGGCGCTTTCTTAGCTGAACATGAATTCAACCCTTGTGATTTGTAAGCAACTGCATTCAAGAAATAAACAGCCCTTTTAATAAGCTAGAAAGAAAACAAACAGAAATGTAATACAAATTCAATGAATTAGTAAATAAACCTTCCTTATATTTTTTTATCTGTTAAAAGTGGGCTTTATGTTGAATTCTAGTTATCCATTCTTCTATTGGTTATCAGAACATTTTGGAAACAAAATCATTTTTCAAAAAGTTTCAGTCTCAAGATATTCAGAATATTCTTGAGAGTATATGGATGGGGATTACTGGGGCTTGACCAGTGCCTAATTTTCAGAGCATTCAAGATTGTTATAGAAGGCTTAAGGAATGACTTAGTAGCATGGAGCCACAAACTATTCTGGTTGTGCTAGATGATATAACATGATATTCTTTTTGTTGAATCTTATATAACATTGAATCAGGGACTAAGTAAATGTCTTTTCCAGTATTGTTAGCTTAGTGGAGAAATTGGGGAGGCGGGTTTGCAGGGGGAATGCTTTTATAATAATAGCACTATTGTGAACTACCTTGTTCTTTAAGGGAAAATGGGACGAATGTCATCTACAAGATAAAATATTTGGTTAAATAAATAGAGCTTTTATTGAGAGACTGTTGCTGGTCTGGCACTTTATTTGGCTGTACATAGGAACTTCTTCAATTAGTGGTGAGGGGAGATATGAGTAAAATTGTTTTTTTGGAGTTTTCTGATAATATGAGTTTTGTGTTTCTGCTGATAGTTATTTTAGCATTGCTTATCTTCTCTGTATTTTCACTTTTGATTCTATTGTGCTTGATTTTTATTTGGTATTTCTCATTTGCAAGATGGATTTTCTCTTGCATCAGAAAATTTGTAAACAAGCGTACGTCCTCTTTGCAGTCTTCGGCTTCAAGTGCAAGCTTATCCATTCCTGAATTACCTATTCCCAAACCACCTATTTTGGAACTATTTTTTCAGACTACCCATTCCAGACTACCCAACAGCCTTGTGGGTTTGAGTAATAAAGTATGCAAGTTGAAAAGATGATTAATTTGAAGATAATGTTAACAAGGTGAGAGTGAGCACAATAGGGGCAGCTACTCTCTATAGGCATCCTCAAGTTAAAGGTGTGCTAACCTTTTGTATTGCTTTTTTTTGTCAATTACCAAATGATGTTTAGTGCATTGTTATATTGGCTTAGCTTAAAAAGGAATTTGATAGGACAATTGGCGAGGTATTTTAGATCTAGCCTTTCATAGCCCAAGTGTTGGGCAACCTCCAAAATTGGTTGCTAAGGAAAATGTTCGGAAATTTACCAATCCCGGCAAAGTAGATACTCTATTGTCTCCAAGGATAAATGCCATCTTCAGAACATAAATAATACCCACAAAGATATCTTTTCCAAAAGGAGATGTTTTAGCTTTAGTTGCTTGTGATTCCAGCACTTAGGTAATGTTTCAACATGTAATCCCATGCTTAGGTTAGGGGGCTTCAATTTTGTTGCTTATGTTAGGACCAAGACTGTAAGCTATATAAGATATTTCAGCTACGAAAATGGTGCCAGATTTTGAGCTTATCAAATTGAGAAGTATTTTTCTATATGTCAAACTGGAGAGTCTAGTGGTTAACCTTATATTTTTTCACATTGATTGAACCATTTGTTGTGGGAGAACTCTTTAGAGCTGGTGAAGTGGGTTGGTCCTCTTCCTTCTCCTCTACAATTCATTCATTAACCTGCTTTCATCGGTGTAGTTCCCTCCTTTCCCCGTCCTTGCTTTATTATGGAGTGTGAATCTAAAGGCTCTTAATACCTCAACTTCTATTTTGGTGAAGTCATCTCTCCTCCATGTTTTCCCTATCCATCACATCCTCATCTATGAAGACCTTATGGTCAAATTCCTTGGCTGATTGGCCAAGTTCCCATGCTTAGGTTAACTTTTATTTTCGGTGGGGTGGTGGTGTGGGCCTATTATCTGAATGCTTATCATTTCAGCTGAGGAAATGGCATGTTTGGAGCTTGTCTCCTACAAGGCTATCTCAAATTTATAGAGAGACTAGAATATACTCTCTCATTTACTACCTAGGGCTCTTTCCAATCATGAGTGAAGATTGTTGAAAAACTCCAAGTTGGACTTAAACAGAAAAACTCTCAATAAAGAAGGCAAATGCTAGTTTTGATCCTTATACACCCATTGCATCCTTGCAACAGTGCTGGATAATTTGGCAAAATTGATATTCTGCCGAGGTGTTTTCTAAGTTAAATAGGAGTTCAACCCTTGTAATTTGGTAGCCACTCCAAGAAATAAACAATCCTCTCAATAAGACATAAGGAAAAGAAATTAGCAAATAAACCTTATATTTGTCCATTTGTTGAAAGTGAGCTTCATGATGTTTTTTGATTATCCATTCTTCTATTGGTTCAAAGAATGTTTTCGAAACAAGATCATTTTAAAGAAAGTTTCAAATATCAAGAAGATTTTTGATAGCATACAGGTGGAGATTATCGGGGCTCTAACAGTGACTAATTTTTAGAGCATTTAAGGTGGTTGTAGAAGGCTTAGGGAATGGCTTAGTAGGGAGAAGCCACAAAATAATTTGGTCATGCTAGATTATGTGTGGCTTGGAGACGTTAATCTTAAAAATATGTCATTTGAAGCAAGATTATTCTTATGACCAGGCACACTTTCAAATGATTTTACAACATTTGCAATCTGCCTTTACTTGGAGAGAGATTCTCTGACTCTCTTTTGCTATGAGGCCTTTTGGCAGCAAAGCATTCCAGATAGATGATATAGCAAGCCAGTAGTGAAACAATTATGCCTATGTTTACTTGTGTACCTATTTATTCATTTTACAGTTTTTGTTATTTTAATTTGTAGTCATATATGAAGATTCTAATATATTCTAATATATGCATAGTATTTGTTAATTTGTAGGGAATTTATCACTTTTAAATTGGGATTGAAGGAGTTTTATTTTTTGAAAATGACATGCAAAATCAATTGCTATGGTATGTCCAAATTTTTATTCTTGATTTTTTTTTTTTGAGATATATTTTTTTCATCTCATAAAATGTAAAGTTCTTTTGGTATTTATGCATCATTTGATGATTTTGATGTTAAAGGTTTATTAATGTTAGGTGTGAAATGTGCTATGTGCAGTGTTCATTTGGATGGGAAGAAATAATACAAAAACAAATGTTAAAGAATACTATAATTAAAATATATCCATATTTTAAATGAAAATAGTTTTGTGTAGTGATGAAAGCATGAAAGAAAGTTCAAAGGAAAAAATAAATTACTTGTAAACATTGTTTAACAATCATAATTAATAAAAGACGTATTTTTTTTAGGAGGGGTAGAAATAATACCCCTCCACAAACTCTTGAGGATGGCCATGGACATCCTTCAAGAGGTCTTTCTTTGTTCTTATTTATGTTATTTTGAGTTTTTCTATTTTTAAATTTTATTTAATTAAATTATTTAGTTAAATCAAATATATATTTTAAAATTTAATTAAAGTAATTTATTTATTGCTAATTAAATAATTATAAATATATTTCTTATACAATAACTACTTTCACTCATGCTTAGAACTTTTGATTAAGAGAGCTTAAGGGGAAGATGACAACTCACTCACTTAAATTATTTTTTTTGGAATTTATTTGAATAGAAATGTATGAAATTATGGAAAATGGAATTTGTGTTTATGAGTTTTGATTGTATGGGTTTCATTTTTAGTCTTGATGTTGTATGAGTTATATTTGAATTTTTAATGATATATATGCCATTGAGTTGTATTGGTTTTGTTTGAAGGCTACAAAAAATTCTTACCATGTGTTCTTAGTTCATTTGTTTATTGATCATGGTTGAGTGACATTTTCTCTTCTACAAGATCATTGAATGGATTTTCCAAGAAGATTTTTTAATGACATGTAATTTAATTGTATGGATTTGTTTGAATGTTTTAACAACATATATGTCAATGTGTTGAATGGGTTTTATTTAAAGGTTGCATCAAACTCCTTTGGTGTGTCTAATGTGTGTCAATTCATCATGGTTGAGCAACATTGACTCTTGTGCATGATTATTGTATGAATTTCTATGATGAGTCTAATGCTATATGTGTGATTAATTTAATTCCATGGGTTATTTTTGTAGGTTCTAACCATATATATCATTTAGTTCTATTGATTTTGTGTAAAATTCAAATCAAACTCCTATGGTGTGTCTAGTGTGCTTATTCATACATCATGGTTGAATGAGATTGGATTTTATGTATGACACTTGTATGAATCTTATTGTCATCAACTTTGATACACAATAAAACTAAACACACATAACCGTTAGTGGCATTCACTCTTGTGCCTTATGATTATATGGCTTTTGTGTGAAGGGTATAATAAAAAATCATTATGATGTATGGATTTTGTTTATAGTTTATAGTGGTGTATATGAGATTAAGTTGTATGGTTTCCGCATGAAACTCATATCATGTGCCTAGGGTGCTTACTCATGTAGTAAGGTTGATGATTGCATGTAAATGGTTTAATGATTAGTTGAGTCTTATGGGATTTATATAAATTCTTGTAGCTAATTTGTATCTAACCATTATGGAATGTTTGGTGTTCTTATGCATTAAGGTTGATGGCATTGACCAAGTATAACTGACTATATTACATTTTTTTCAAGGGTCCAATGATAGGTATGTCATTGAATTTTATGATGGGTCTTAGTGTCCATATGCATTAGGGTTAAATGGCATTGATTATATTCTTATTGTACATAATTTAATCATATAACATGCCTAATGTGTTTGTATGTCCATCATGGTTGAGTGACACTAACTCTTATGTTGGATGGTTTTAATAGAATGTGGCATATATGGTGTGCACTAGGGTTGAATGAGATTATATGGCATAGCATCCTATAATTATTTTTTCTTTTGTGTTGAGTATGCATTGTGACTAGTGTTCATCAAAATAATATGGTATACCTAGTGAGCTTATTCATGCACACTTATTGTATGAACTTTTGAGTGTAAGTCCCAATGAAATATATGTCATTAAGTTGTATGTATTTTTGATAGAAGGTTACAAATGAATGATTTTGTATGGATTTTGTTTGAAATTTTCTTGTTTATGCATCATTGTTTAGTGACATTGATGTTATGACATAATGATTGTACAACATCTACATGGAGGGTCTAGTTGCATATATCATTCAATTGTACAATGGGTTTTATTTGAAGGTACTAATGATATAAATGTCATTAAATTGGTTTTTTAAGCTTGCATCAAATTATATGATGTTCTTAGAATTTTTGCTTATGCATCATTGTTGAGTGATATTGATTCTTCTACATGAAGGATTTGGTTTGAAAGTACTATCAAGACATATATGGACTTGAGTTATATGAGTTTTGTTTGAAAGTTGTATCAAACTTATATGGTGTGCTTGTTTATGCAACATGGTTATGTAGCATTGACTCTATATGTGATGGTTCTAATGGAATGTATCCTACTAGTTTCATTGCTTTTGTGTGGTGTGCATCATGAATAGTGTACATCAAGCTCCTATGGTGTGTTTATTCATGCAATATGGTTAGTGACACTCACTATTTTGCATGATAATTATACAAAAAAATTTACTGAAGGGTCAAATGGTGTATATGTCATTAATTTGTGTTGGGTTTATTTGATTGTTGCATCAAGCACCTATGGTGTGCATAAAGTATTTGTCTATGCACCATTGTTGTGTAATTAATTTTTATCATGATGATTATATGAGTTTTACTTGAACACTCTAATGACATGTCATTTACCTGTATGGGTTTTGTTTGAAGCTTTTAATTCATTTCATTTAATTGAATTGTATGGGTTTTTTAGGGTTGCATCATTTATATTGTACATAATGTGTTTGGTCATGCATCATGGTTCAATGATAATGAGTCTCATGCATGATGATGTTAGAGTGTTTCTGGAAAGGGGATTAATGGCGTATGTTAATGAGTTGTAGAGTTTTTTTGAAATTTATACTAGCATATATGGAATGCAGTTGTGCACGTTTTGTTTGAAGATTACATCAAACTCGTATGTTGTCGCTAGTAAGCTTGTTCGTGCATAATGGTTTAATGGCATTCTATTTTTCATGAGGATTTTCTAACTTTTATGTAAATGGGATAATGAAATATATTGCATTGAATTCTAAGGTTCTTTTTAAAGGTTCTAATGACGTATTTTATTGAATTATTTGGGTTTTGTTTCAAGTTTACATCAAACTTCGATGATGTGGCTAGTTCATTTTCCTGGATTATGATTGAGTGATTGAATTTTATGCATGATGTATGTATGAATTTCAATAGTTTACTGATTTGTATGGATTTTTTTTAAGTTGCATCAAACTCCCATGGTACCTATTGTGTTTGTGTTCATACATCATGGTTGAGTGAGTTTAACTCCTACACATGATGACTATGACTTTTGCATGAAGGACTTTATGGCATATTTCATTAGGTTACATGGGTTTTGTTTGATATAACAAAGATATATATTATTCAGTTTTATGTATTTTTTAAGGTTGCATCAAAATATTATATTGTGGCTAATGAGCTTGTTCATGAATTATGGTTGAGTGACATTGGATCATGTGTATGATGAGTTAGAACTTTTGTGTGAAGTGTGTAACGAGATATTGATATAGGGGCATCACACTCAATGTGGTTTTTATGCTTTATTAGGATTTTAAGATTTTTTTTGTGTTAGTAGCGATCTTGAGGGATCAATTAGGATCATTTCGGGTGGTTTAGATAGCTTTGATAGCCCTAGAATTCAAACTTGTGGTTTCCTACGAAAAAATATAAATTTGAATTTCTAGATAGATTTTGGCTTGCTACAAGGTTGGGGATTGTTCTCAACTCTTATTTTTGGCTTTTTCTGAGTCTAATAAGATCTTAAAGGACCATGGGAATCATGTAAGGTCCTTTTTGTTTTTTTGTTTCTTAGTTCACGTTTGAAAAGTTGTAAAAAGAGAGCATAATTAATGACATAGACATTAGGTTTTTGAAAAAAGGACTTATGATCGAATTGGTAACTATTTTGTAGTTCTTGGATGCTGAATCAATAAAAAAATATGCTCCAAAAAGTGAAGGAGCAAGATTTTCATGATACACCCTTTTTTTTACAAGTTTGTGATAGTTTTTCTAAAAAAGTAACAAAAAACAAATTGACCTATGGCCTTGTAAAGTCAAGTTGCAAGTCTTTGTTTATGTGGGATGATAATGGCATGTGTGAAGGTTCAAATGCAATTTGTTTGAGGTGATTTCATTGGTTTTTTCTCAAGTTATGATCAAAATAGTGCCTATTGCTCTATTTTGAAAGTAGGGTTTTCAATGGTAAAGATCTTCCCATAAATTTTGTTCTAATCATGGAAAAAGTCTAAAACTTGGTAGAAAACTTCATTTAATTGCTTCCCAAGGTTCTACCAAAGGAGAGATCTTGAAAGTGTTGTAGGTGAAAGTTATGCAAGTCTAAGTGCAAGAGGGACTAATAAACCTTATAAACCCTTAAGGGTTTAGTCATTTTTTATCTTTTTTTGAGTTTCCATAGTGGAGCTAGGGTTTGATAGACCCTATAAAGGTTTTTGAACATTGGTGAAGCTTGAGAAGGTGGAAAGGAAGAGTTAAATCATCCCAAATAGAAATAGGTCAGTTTGAGGGGTTGAGAATAATTGAAACCATCCTCTCCCACTGCTCTTGTTTGTCCACAAAGCACAAAATTTTGTTTTCCTCTTCATCATTATTGGTATCAAAGTTGGTGAAGCAAGAAATTTAATATAAGGGTTAAGCATGAAAAAGCAAGAAACGTTGAAAGGGAGGCAAAAAGGATAGCAACTCAATTAGGAGAAGCCCTTGCTAAAGAAATGAAGGAGATGAGAGTCAGTTTGGATGCAAGACTTAGTGCAGTTGAAGCTAACCAAAGAAGAGGAATGGTTACCAGAGATGTGAGTGACCAAGAAGAAGTGGTGAATGAAGAACCTCGAGAAGAGAAGGATGTTGATGATCTAAGGTTAGAAAGATTGTTGAAGGAAGTCAAGAGTGAAGGAACCATGGTGAAGGTGGAATTTCTAATATCTGCAGGCAGTCTAAATGGTGAAGAGCTCCTTGATTGGATAGGAGAGTTGTAAAAATACTTTGAATTGCAGGAGGTACCTGAAGAGCAACAAGTAAAGTTGGACAGGACCAAGTTGAAAGGTCATGTGTTCTTGTGGTTGGATTATGTTCAAGAAGACATGAAAAAGAAAAGGAAAATTCAAGATTACTTCTTTCGATAAGATGGTTTCCAAGTTGAAAGGAAAATTCATGCCTAGTGACTACATGACCTAGTTGTATAGGAAGTTGCAGAACTTGAAACAAAAGGATATGAGAGTGAGAGTACAATGAAGACGTTTATAGGTTGAGTATTAGACCAATACATATGGAGGATGATACTGACAAGGTTGTAAGATACCTTAATGGGTTGAAGTATAGATTACAAGATGAGTTGAGCCTTATAAGCCCTAGGACACTTGAAAAGTGTTATTAGTTAGCCTTAAAGGATGAAGAGACATTGAATAGGAAGTAAGAAAAGTAGAATAGAGGTAGAGGTTCATATGGGGGTAGAGGATAGTCACAAGAAAGTCAAGGTGATTCAAGCACCTTTCAAGAACAAAGACCAAGTTCAAGAGAAGATTTTATAGGAACAAGGCCTAACTTCAGGGATAGATTTGGAAAAAGAGGAGGATTAAATGGATTCACAAGAAAATGCTACAAGCGCAACAATTTTGTTGGTCATCAAGCTTGGAAGTGTCCAAAAGAGCAGACCACTACTACCTTTAGGAATGAAAGGACTCAAGTTGCTCAAGGAGGAGATTAAGAAATTGTTAACTCCTCACCACAGCCAAAAGAACCAAAGATAGGAGAATCCTCACAGATGAGAAGGACATTGATCAAGGTTCCAATGGAGAAGCAACCACCACAAAGGAAATCATTATTCAAGACTATTTTCAAGTGCCAAGGTAAGTGTTGCAAAGTTGTTATAGATTCTAGCTATACTATTAATCTAATTGTTGTTGAGATGGTAAAGAATCTAAATTTAAAAATACTACCTCATCCTACACAATTGAATAAGGGGTAGCAAGTACTATTAAATGAACAATGTTGGGTAGAGTTTCAAATAGGAAGGTATAAAGGTAAGGTGATATGTGACATCATTCTTATGGATGTGTGGCATATGTTATTTGTTAGGCCTTAGCAATATGATAGAAAAACAATGCATGATGGTAGGAAGAATGTCTATGTTTTCGAAAAGGATGGAGTTACTTACACCTTAGCACCTTTGAAGGAGAAAGATAAACACCAAAAGGTGGGATCAAGTGTGATGTTAATGGGTGAAAAGGAGTTTCTAAAGACAATGTAAGAGGAAAAGATAGGTTCTACAGTGATGATCGGACCTAGGACTATCATAATAGCAACAAGAATTGATGAATTTCCTTGGGAAATACAAGACATGTTGAAGGGTTATGCAAATATATTTGTTGATGAGCTTCCAACTTTCTTGTCTCCATGAGAAATATCAATCATCAAATAGAGTTGCTACAATGGAAAGACAAAGTTTTTAATTTAGTTGAAGATGCTAAGCATATGCAATTGGAACTTGACATTGTGTAAAACAAGTTATCTTTAATTTGCAAAGGTGGCTTGGTGAATGTGAATCAATACAAGATGGTATTAAGGAGCTAAGTCCTAAGATAGAGGTCCATGAAAATAGAGTCAACTATGGGCAAAGTTATTGTTTCTTTTTGAATGAGGAAATCTTAAAAGCCATATTATTTTCTATTAAAAAACAATTGAAGGCTTTTGAGTATTTGACAAACTAATTCCAATTATATGATATGGAGCTTCAAACCAAGGATGGTCAGTTAACAATTTTCAAGGTGGTATTAATATAGAAATGAAGAAGGCCAATCACTATGCAATATCACTGGAGAAGGAAAAAATAGGCATGGAGAATTGGAAATACAAAGTTCATATTGTTTATTTTTAGACCAAGACTCTTCAATCAAATATTCAAATGTTGAAAAGATAATTGAGTGAGTGTAGGAAACAACACAAAGAATTAATTGCAAAGGAGAATGAGCAAATTTAGTTGTCATTGCAAGATGCATTCATTACACTAGAAGCTACATATTCAGAATTGACTGATTGAGGTAGTAATATAGATGAATTGCCACATAAGTTACACCATTGTGATGTGCTTTGCCAAGAATTATCAGAAGCTAACAAAAAAATCCAATATTTGGAGGGTTTGTTTGAGAAAACTAAGTCATGCCTTCAAGACAAGGAAAACAAGAAATTTGAGTTTGAGAATTCAATTGCACAATCTACTGATAAAGTCTTAATTGTTGAATTAATTTTGCAAGATGAAGTCAAAGATGCAGATGATGTAGCAAGGTCAAAGGAGGATAAACTTTTGGAAATTAATTCTAAGTTGCATGGCATGTGGAAGAGTAGTGAAGAGAAGCAAGTTGAACATATTAAATTTGAGTTGAGTAATGAGGGAAAGGCTTCTTTTGGCAGGAAGGCTAAGATTGAGGATCTTTACAAGGAATTAGGGAGACCTAGGGTAAAAATGAGACATCCCTTAGACTATTTCAAAGAAGTGTAGGGCATCTTAGAGGAATTGAAGCAGGACTCTACATATCAAATTAGCAAATTGTAGGGATCCAAAATAGATGTAGGAGCATCAAATTTATTTTCCTTGCAAGTATGATGCAGGAGCATCACTCTCAATTTGTTTTTATGCTTTATTAGGGTGTTAGGAGTTTTTTTTGTGTTGGTAGGGATCTTGAGGGGTCCATTAGGATCATTTCAAATGTTTTAGATAACTTTGATAGGCCTAGAATTCAAACTTGTGGTTTCCCACAAAAAAGACAAATTTGAATTTATAGATGGATTTTGGCTTGCTACAAGGTTGGGGATTGTTCTCAACTCTTTTTTTGGCTATTTTGAGTCTAATAAGGTCTTAAAGGGCCATGGGTATCATGTAAGGTCCTTTTTGTTGTTTTGTTTGTTTGAAAAGTTGTAAAAAGAGAGCATTAATGTCAAGTTAATGACATAGACATTAGGTTCTAGAAAAAAGGACTTATGCTCGAGTTGGTAACTATTTTGTAGTTCTTGGATTTTGAATCAATAAAAATATGTGCTCCAAGAAGTGGAGAAATATTTTCATGATAAACCCTTTTTTATAAGTTTGTGACAACTTTCTTGAAAAAATAGCAAAGAACAGATTGGTACGACCTTGTATAGTCAAGTTGCAAGTTTGTGTTTGTGTGGGATGATAATGGTATATCTTAAGGTTCAAATGAAATTTGTTTGAGGTGATTTCATTGATATTTTCTCAAGTTTTGATCAAAATAGTGTTTGTTGCTTTGTTATGAAACTAGGGTTTCCAACAGTAAAGATTTGCTCGTAACTTTTGTTCTAACTATGGGGAAAATTTAAAGATTGGTAGAAACCTTCATTTAATTGTTGCCCAAGGGTCTACCAAAGGAGAGATCTTGAAAGTGTTGCAGGTGAAGGTTATGCAAATCTAAGTACAAGAGTGATTGGTAAACCTTTAAAACCCTTAAGGGTTTAGTGTTTTTTTGTCTTTTTTTTAGTTGTCATAGTGGAGCTAGGGTTTGATAACACCCTATAGAGGTTGTTGAATGTTGGTGAAGCTTGAGAAGGTGAAAATTAAGAGTTGTATCATCCCAAATAGAAATAGGTTAGTTTGAGGGGTTGAGAATAGTTGAAACTATACACTCCCATTGCTCGACTACTCTCAACCCCACAAGCAAGAGTAATGGGAGAGGATGTTTTCAACAATTTTGAACCCCTTAAACTTGTTAGTGTAATTAATATTTAATTACACTTGCATAACTTTACTTAGGTTTTTCTTAGGTAATAATTAGTTTACTTAATTAATAAGTAAGCTTTATTTAGTTGAGTTATTTTTAGATCAACATTAGGGTTGCATACATTGCTTTTATAAAGCAATTCTCTTATTGTAATTTCTTAATTCTAAATAATATCAATTTGCACATTTCATGCAAAACTTTTCTTTTTGATGTTTTCTCTTCTGTGGAAGGTGTTTAGGTTTGCATGTCTGGTCTAGGGTTTCTAACAAAACTGAACTATTGCTATTTGGGATGATACAACTCTTCATTTCCACCTTCTCAAGCTTCACCAACACTCAACAACCTCTATAAGGTCTTATCAAACCCTAGCTCCACTGTGGCAACTCAAAAAAAAACAAAAAAATCACTAAAACCTTAAGGGTTTATAAGGTTTATCAATCCCTCTTGCAGTTAGACATGCATAACTTTCACCTACAACACTTTCAATATATCTCCTTTGGTAGACCCTTGGGTAGAAATTAAATGAATTTTTCTACCAAGTTTTACATTTTTCCCACAATTAGAACAAAAGTTATGGGAAAATCTTTACTGTTAGAAACCCTAGTTTCAAAACAAAGCAGCAAGCACTATTTTGATCATAAATTGATAAAAACTCAATTAAATCACCTCAACCAAATTTTATTTGAACATTAAGACATGTTATTATCATCCCACACAAGCACAAACTTACAAATTGATCGTACAAGATCATACCAATCTGTTCCTTGTTGTTTTTCAAGAAAATTGTCACAAACTTGTCAAAAAAAGGGCTAATCATGAAAATCTTGCTCCTCCACTTCTTGGAGTGTATATTTTTATTGATTCATCATCTAAGAACTTACAAAAAATAGTTATACTTGAGCATATTTCATTTTTTCTTCAATAGCCCGCATGTCCATGTCATTAAACTTGAGATTTTATACTCTTTCTTACAACTTTCAAACATGACTTGTAACCAAAAATACCTTACATGTTTTCCATGGTATTTCAATACCTTTTTGTGCTTAGAAAACTAAAAACAAGAGTTAAGAAACAAATCTCAACCTTGCAACTAGCCAAAACTCCCTAGGAATTCAAATTTACATTTTTGATGGGAAACCACAAATTTGAATTTCTAGCCTATTCAACCTATCAAAACCTTCGGATTATGATCCCAATGGACCTCCTAAGACTTGAAACAACTCAATATAGAATCTTATCATCAACAAAAAATATCATAAACACATGTTTGAGTGATGCTCCTACATCATACTCCCAAGGAAAAGAAAAGAAACTTAGGTTCCACCTAAGAGGAGGTCTACAATACTCATCCCATGCTTGAAAATATCTGAATCTGTCATCTATGTGGCATTTTCAGTTGGGAGTCCTTCACACTTGACCAAATACTATAATTATTGCTTGCCTCTAGTCTTCTTGATCTCTTTGGTGTTAATAATGCACTCTAACTCTATTGGTTTGCTAGGTGGGAGATCCTTTATCCAATCAACATTTGAGATAAGTTGTAAACTTGCTCCATCAGGAATGGCATCCCCTTTGTAAGGCTACACATCAACAACATCAAAAATTATGGATATGCCTACTCCACTACGCGATTCAATCTCATAAGCATTGTTGACAAACTTGTGAACAATCCTACAAGGTCCTGTCGTATGCATCTTCAGCTTGGTATGAAGTATTGCTTGCCTCTAGTCTTCTTTATCTATTGGTGTCAATGATGCACTCTAACTCTATTGGTTTGCTAGGTGGGAGATCCTTTATCCAATCAACATTTGAGATCTGTTGTAAACTTTCCCTTTCATCAGCAATGGCATCCCCTTTGTAAGGCTACAAATCAACAACATTAAAAATTATGCATATGCCTACTCCACTAGGCGATTCAATCTCATAAGCATTGTTGACAAACTTGTGAACAATCCTACAAGGTTTAATCTTCTTCATCTTCAGCTTGGTATACTCACCTTTGGGAAACCTTTTCTTCTTGAGATGTGCTAAGACAAGATCTCCAACCTTAAAATTAACTTCTATTCTCTTCAATTATGCCCTTTGTTTGTATTTGGCAATACTAGCTTGGAGTTTCTCTTTCATTTGTTGATGATTTCCTTGAATGGAAATGATAAATTGCTCACCCTCTACATTTTGCTTCTCCATACCACTAAGATCTCTAAGTTCAAACACTCCTCTTGGTTGCATGCCATAAACCACTTGAAAGGGACTCTTACCAATGCTCATGTTCAATGAATCATTGTAAGCAAACTATGCTTGGGGTAACACAAGATACCATTGTTTAGGATGATCCTTTGAAAGATATATTAGTAGTTTAACTAAGCTCCTATTGACCACCTTAGTTTGGACATCAGACTGAGGTTGGTAGGCTAAGCTAAAACTGAGATTAGTACCAACCTTTCCCATAATGTTCTCCAAAAATTTCCTATAAACTTACCATCTCTATCAAAGACGATGCTCAATGGCAATCCATGAATTCTAACAACTTCCTTGAAGAACAAACCTGCAACATATTCAACATCACTTATACTTTTGCTAGGGATGAAATGGGCCATCTTGGAAAACTTGTCAACAACTACATAAATTGAATTAAAACCCCTTTGAGTCTTTGGCAATCCCCTGAAAAAATCCATTTTGATGGATTTCCAAGGCCTATTGAGAATGGGTAAAGGTATAGTCTTGTACTAGTGTTGCTCCCTTTTTCTTTTTGGCATATGGTACACCTCTCTAAAAAAATTCTCACATATAATTGCACCCTAGGCCAAAAATAATTCCTTATTAGCTGCTCTAGTGTCTTGTCAAGGCCAAAATGACCTACCATACCCCCACAATGCTTTTCCTAAATAAGGTTTTCTCTCATAGAAAATTTTGGCACGCAAAGTTGTGCTCCTTTAAACAACAAACCATCTTGTATCAAATAATCTATCAACTTCTCTCTATTAGTGTTGATAGGCTACTTGCAAACCTCATAAACTTCTTTGAAATATTCATCATCCTCATAAATCTCTTTGAGTTCTTCAACCCCAACACTTCTCAATTGAATTTTTGCATCATTAATTCTCTTCTACTCAAAGCATCAACCACCTTGTTACTCTACCCCTTTTTATGTTTAATTTTGAATGTGTAGCTTTGTAAGTATTCAATCCACTTAATGTACCTTAGACTAATTTTTTTTTGGCTATTTATGAATTTTAGTGCATAATTGTTAGTATAGCCTATAAACTCCTTAGGTAAAAGGTAATGTCTCCATTTATTTAGTGACTTAACCATTGCATACATTTCTAATTCATAGGATCAATACTTCTTTGCATCATTGATTTTTTCACTAAAATATGCTATTCACTTATTTTCTTGACTTAAAACTACCCCTATTGCATCCACTAGCATCGCACTCTATTTGGAAGACCTTATTGAAATAAGGTAAATCCAAGATTGGCTATTCACTCATTTATTTTTCAGATATTGGAAATTATTTTCAGCTTGCTCAATCCATATGAACCTCTTTTTCTTATCCACTTTTATGGTGTCTATGATAGATGCACATACATGACTAAAACCTTTGATAATTTTTTTGTTAAAAAATGAAAGACCATAGAAAATTCTTACCTCTGAAACTAATTTAGGTGCAGGCCACTCCTATATTGCATTCACTTTGCTTGGATCCATCTTCAACATCCCCTTTGAAACCAAAAAATCAAGGTACAACAGTTTTGTCTTCATGAACTCACATTTTTTCATATTGATCATTAATTTTTCCTCTTCTAGCCTTCTTAACACCAAATTCAAATGATAAAATGTTCTTTGCTAGAACTAAAAACTATTATATCATTAGGGTAAATAACTACAAACTTACCAATGTATAGCTTGAGGACCTCATTCATTAGCCTCACGAAGGTGCTAGGTGCATTAGAAAAGCCAAATGGCATAAAAATCCACTCATACAATCCCACATTTGTTTTCAACACTATTTTTCATTCATCCCCTTATCTGATCCTTATTTGTTGGTATCCACTTTTGAGATCTATCTTTGAAAAATAACTTGCCCCACTCAAAAAAGCCATTAAGTTATCTATTCTTGTTAGTGGAAACCTATATCTAAGTGTTATCTTGTTTATTTCCCTGGAATCAGTGCACATTTGAAATATACTCTCGCAATTTTTTTTATTTTTAAATGAACATTTACAATGTAACCAAGCGCCCGTTAAGATTAGCTTAAACCAAAACATTGCATAAAAGAACTCTAACCAAGAATGCGCCCTAAAACCACTTAAGGAGGAGGGGCAGGCATATGGTCAGAGGATCCCTAGGATCTATTGAAACAATAGGTACAAAGATTACAACTAAAAGAGAGAGTCTAAACTCAACACCAAGAATGTGCACTCAAGATCCCTTAAAAGGCAAGGTGCTAACATATGGTGGAGTATTAATAACATAATTGAAAATACTTAGGTGCATAACTAGCCATGCAAGAATTTCCACACTACCACCAAACAGTGGGGGGGAAAATATTACAATTAAAACACTTTGTCTGTTGCGGCAGGCATCCACTCATGAGTGGGAATTCACCACTTTTCCAGTGGGTACAATGAGAGAATCAGCAAGTTTTTTTCTCCACACTGGCGGTAAACCATCCAGGGGTTACAATGTGATAATTAAACACAAATAAGCAACAATTAAACAGACTGAAACAGTACTACTGTTATCAACTTTACAAAATGAGGAAGAGCTACAAATTACATGAGAATTACAATAGTTTTGAAGAGCCAAGAAATAGAAATCTCCCACTCTAGATTTCTCTCAATTATTGGCGGAATAAACTGAAATCAAAGACTGAAATAATTCTGATATAAAATCAGCAAACTAAAATTTTGAATCAGCAAACATCAACTCATCAAAAATGTCAAATCTCTTACCACACTCCACGGATTTGAGCCAAACTGAAAGTGTCTCTCTTCTATAGCTAGGCGACCAAGAAACCACCACTTTCCAACCGTCAAACTCAGCAAAGACAACTGGCACACATTCCAAAGTAATAAATGAATGGTACGGCCCTAGGAGAGGGTCGATCTCACTTATAAAATCAACCACTTCATATTAAATTTTTTCCTTGCACCAAAAGGGGCGCCTCTAGCATATAGATGGATAGAAACAATACCCATAAGCAAACAAAAATCATACCAAAAGTTGTTTATGAAAATCTCCTTCAACCAAACAATAACCAACAACATGAAAACTAGAAATATCTCACCAAAATTCCACACTAATGCTCAATATGTACTTCTAGAAGAAATACACTCTCAGATCACCATCTAGGGAACCATAGTTTCAAGCCCAAAGAATGGAGTAAACTTTCTAAGCTTTCCCTTAGCCAGATTCTGGATTTCAAACCAGCAGCATAACTTTACAATATTTTCCAAAGATATCAAAAGCTAGAGCAAGAGTTCTCTTTTATAGAAAAAGTGGCGACTTTACAAATTCCCAAAACTCCTCCAAGAATGGAACGCCAAAAGTTCCCTTTTTGAAATATTTTATAATTTACAAATATTTAATCCCTCTTAGAATGGCGTCCACTTCAAGGTATAAATAAACTTTATTAAATGTTTAATATTTCCTTCATGAAGGCGTCCCCCTTCATGGCCACCTTTTAAACACAACTTAAAGTTAATGAGCTAGGCCAAGGGGTCAACTTGAAATTAAAACATTAATGCCTTGAAATATATTAATTCACCAAAATGGCCTCAAAATGTTGAAAGCCAATTATGCTCCAAACTGTACTGCCCAAAATGGAAACTGAACTGACTGCTGATGCTATTGCCCAAGATGGCACTGCCAAAAATATAACTTACTAAAAATAGTAAATTCTAAAAAGATACCCAATGCCTTTGTAGGTCATACCTCTGTGAATCTCTCTAAAAACCTAGAAAGAATCCATGATCCTTATTCATGCAAACCTTCTTTAGAACCCCTATAAAATAGGAAACCCTAATTTGCACATCTGAGTAGCCTACGGATTTTCAGAAATAGGCTAAAACCAAATGAAGAGTGTAGGGCGAAATTGGGGACATTACAACATCCTCCACTCACCCCCTTTCTTAAGTTCCAAAATAGTTGGAATTGCATAAGGGGGTGATCCCACAATAGTGGTTTACAATTTCTGGTCAAATTGGACACTGAAATTATTATTTTTAACTAAATCTTCACATTCGAGCACCAATATCAGCTAAACCATGAGGAATTTGAAGATGACTCAAACTAGAGTCTCATCAAATTTTGTCTGTAGATTCTAAAAGTATTTTTTCAAAAAATTTGGAATCAAATTGCACTTCTTTTTCCATCTCCCACGAAAACTGATTTTTTTCAAAAAACAACATTTTTAAAAAGTGACTCTCACCATATACAACATAACTTTTTTTGTATGAAAGATAAAATTCTAATTTTTTTGAATTTAGATTTGTAACTACGATATCTAGCACTTTCATCTCATCTCATAGTTTTTTATTGAATATTTTTTCCTTAATCAAGTTTCGAAGTCAAACCAATTGCAATTCAGACATAGGTGGACTGTATACAACATAACTTTTTTTGTATGTATCGAAATTCAATGTTATTTTTTTTAATGGATCAAGGACATCAATACCTTGTACGAACATATTTAAAAAAAACTATTTTGATAATTTGCTATTTTTCCACATGTGCAAAACAAAGAGCTTATTTTTTGGTGAAAAACCTATGTTTAATAAAACTAAAAAAACACATACATAATAAAACCAAAACATATTAAAATTATATTCGTTGGATAGCTCATTCCAAGGACTACCATCTTCTAGTTGGGTCTATGAATTATCCTCCATTTTCATTCTCAACCCACACTTCAAAGGGAAAAAATTTAGAAGTTTTTTGTGAGAGAGGGTGGGAAGGTGGGAAAAGGGGGGTTCACTCGAACCAGAGTTTGAGTGAACCCCCTCCCACAATGGGAAATATGTGTTTCCACATTCAAAGGGGTTCGATCGAACCCTGGTTCAAATGAACCCCTTTTGGGTTCACTCGAACCTTGAGTTCATTCGAACCCCTCAAAACTATTTTTTTTTTAGTGGGGGAATTTTTTGGAAATTTTCCTTCCTCATTCGAATTGTAAACCACTTTTGTGGGTTCACCCAAGGACTAAGGCTCTCCCTAATTAACCCTTTTTCAACCAATTTTTTGTACTTTTTTTTTATTTCTTCATTTTTTTGGGGTGGAATCTTATAGGTTGTTTTGTTTGGTAGACTATCCCCTGGTAGAAAGTCTAAGTGGTGACTAATATCTCTCATTGGAGGCAAGGAGCTAGGAATTTCATCTACAACTATGTCTTTATACCCTTCAACATTTCTTGAATCTCCCTTGGTTTCTTTGTGATTGTCCTCTACCAACATATGAACGTCTACCTCTAAAGTTCCTTCCTCTACCTCTATTCTTTTTTTCTTGCTTTCTATTTAACTTCTCTTCAGCCTTTAAGGCTAACTGATAGCACTCTTCAAGTTTCCTAGGGCTTGTAAGGCTCAAATCATCTTGTAATCTATACTTCAACCCATTAAGGTATCTTGCAATCTTGTCTATAGCATCCTTCATATGTCCTGGCCTAATACTTAACTTATAAAACTAGATTCAATGTACTTTTTCACTCCCATATCTTTTTGTTTTGAGTTTTGCATTTGCAACCTCCTATACAACTATTTCATATAGTCACTAGGCATGAATTTTCCCTTTAGCTTGGCCACCATCGTATCCCAAGAAGTAATCTTGTATTTTTCTTTATGCCTGAACATAATCCCATCATAAGGATGCATGAAATTTTAGCTTGGTCCTAGCCAACTTTACTTTCTACTCTTCAGGTACCTCCTCCAATTCAAAGTACTTGTCCAACTCCCCTATCCAATCAAGGAGTTCTTCACCATTTAGATTGTCTGCATACACTAGAAGTTCCACCTTCACCTTGGTTCCTTCACTCTTGACTACCTTCAACAGTCTTTCTATCCTCAATTCATTAGCATCCCTCTCTTCTTGAGGTTCTTCATTCACCACTTCTTCTTCTTGGTCACTGACATCTCCTATAATCATTCCTCTTCTTTGGTTAGCTTCAACTGCACTGAGTCTTGCATCCAAACATAATCTCAACTCCCTCATTTCTCTAGCAAGGGCTTCTCCCAATTGTGTTGTTATCCTTTTTGCCACCCTTTCAACATTTCTTGGAGGCATCTTGTATTTTATTGCTTAACCCTTATATTGAATTTATTTCTTGACCAGCTTTGATACCAGTAAGTATGCAGAGGATGACAACCTTTTGTACTTTGTGGACAAACAAAAACAATGGGAAAGGATGGTTTCAACTATTCTCAAACCCTCAAACTGACCTATTGGTATTTGGGATGATACATCTCTTCCTTTCCACCTTCTCAAGCTTCACCAGCATTCAACAACCTCTATAGGGTCTTATCAAACCCTAGCTCCATTGTGACAACTCAAAAAAAAATTCACTAAACCCTTGAGGGTTTATAAGGTTTACCAGTCCCTCTTGCACACAGACCTGCAACAATTTCAAGACCTCTCCTTTAGTAGACCTGTGGGCAGAAATTAAATGAAGGTTTCTACAAATTTTTAGATTTTTCCCACAATTAGAACAAAAGTTATGGGAAAAATTTTACCACTGAAAACCCTAGTTTCATAATAGAGCAATGACCACTATTTTGATCATAATTTGAGAAAAACTCAATGAAATCACCTCAAACAAATTACATTTAAACCTTAAGACATGCCATTATCATCCCACACAAACAAAAATCTATAGCTTGACTGTACAAGGTTGTACCAATATATTTTTTGTTATTTTTCAAGAGAATTGCCACAAACTTGAAAAAAAAAGGGTTTATCATGAAAATCTTGTTCCTTCACTTCTTGGAGCGTATATTTTTATTGATTTAGCATCCAAGAGCTTACGAAAAAATAGTTACACATCAGCATATGTCATTTTTTCAAAAAATTGAATGTCTATGCCATTAACTTAACAATTATGCTCTCTTTTTGTAGCTTTTCAAACATGAACTAAGAAACAAAACAACAAAAAGGACCTTACAGGCCTAGAATTCAAACTTGTGGTTTCTAGCCAAAAAGGCAAATTTGAATTTCTAGATGGATTTTGGCTTGCTACAAGGTTAAGGATTGTACTCAACTCTTTTTTTTATCTTTATTGAGTCTAATAATATTTTAAAGGACCATGGGAATCATGTAAGGTCCTTTTTCTTATTTTGTTTATTAGTTCATGTTTGAAAAGTTGCAAAAGGAGAGCATAATTGTCAGGTTAATGACATAGACATTAGGTTTTTGAAAAAAAAAGACTAATGCTCAAGTTGGCAACTATTTTATACTTCGTGGATGCTAGATCGATAAAATTATATGCTCCAAGAAGTGGAAGAGCAATATTTTCATGATAAACCCTTTTTTTATAAGTTTTTAACAGTTTTCCTAAAAAATAAAAAATAACAGATTGGTACAACCTTGTATAGTCAATTTGTAGGTCTTTGTTTGCATGGGATGATAATGGTGTGTCTTAAGGTTCAAATGTAGTTTTCTTGAGGTGGTTTGATTAAGTTCTTCTCAGTTATGATCAAAATAGTTCTCATTGCTCTATTCTAAAACTAGGGCTTCTAATGGTAAAGATTTGCCCATAACTTTTGTTCTAATCATGGGAAAAATCTAAAACTTGGTAGAAACCTTCATTTAATTTCTACCCAGGGGTCTACCAAATGATATATCTTGAAAGTGTTGCAAGTGCAAGTTATGCATGTCTAAGTGCAAGAGGGACTGGTAAACCTTATAAACCCTTAAGGGTCTAGTGATTTTTTGTCTTTTTTTAAGTTGCCACAGTGGATCTAAGGTTTGATAAGACCCTATAAATGTTGTTGAATTTTGGTGAAGCTTGAGAAGGTGGAAAGGAAGAGTTGGAAGAGTTGCATCATCCCAAATAGTAATAGGTCAATTTGAGGGGTTGAGAATAGTTGAAAACATCCTCTCCCATTTCTCTTATTTGTCCACAAAGTAAAAAAGGTTGTTTTCCTCTACATCAGATATATGCCAATTTTTGTTGGTTTTATTTGAAGGTTCTCATAGGGTGCAAGTTATTGAGTTTTATATGTTTTATTGGAAGGTTACATCAAACTTCTATGGCATGCCTCATCCTTATTGATTGTTGTGTGTGATGATTACATATGTATTTATATATTATTTATCTATATGGGTTTTGATTAAAACTTGAATCAAAATACCATGGTGTGGGCCTATTAAGTTCATGTTTATGCATCATGGTTGAATGACTTTAACTCCTATGTGTGAGATGATAATTTTTAAGGTGGATTGATTACACTTGATCCATGATGAATCAAAGTATAATGAAGCCACAAAACCTCAATCTACCAAACAAGAGCATACAAAAACAAAGTTAAACTAAGCATTTATTAAAATTGAAAGCTACAAACTAAAAAAATAGTTAAATTCCTACTCCAAAACATTTGAAATTTATTTTGTTTTGGAATTGGTGTCATGTTGATTTGGAACAACAACCCTTTCTCAATCTCGTGATCAGTGAGCATGTTTCAACCGATTCTATGGAAGAGAATCGATGAAACCATTGTGATAAAATGGATTAAAACTTGAATTAAGCTAAAATGAACATGATGTAAGTTATGCTAACATGATTTTATGCCAAAATTGATCTAATTATGCAATTACTAAGCTAATCTAAGCTACTTCTAAGCTAAAATATGAAAACCCTAATTTATAAACAAGCTAAGATGGATGCATGGAAGCCATTAATGGATGTCTTAAGCTATTTATGCAGCTAAAATGAGCTAAAAGAAGTTAAAAGTGAGTAAAATACGAGTGTAGATGCAAGTTAAATCAATAGCATAAGTTTGCAATTGAAAGATAGATCCATTTGTCTCCAAATAATGCTTTACTTATAGGAGAACAAATGAGAAATAGAGGGTTGAGATCAAAAATATCAATCAATGGTCAAGGATGAAAGGAAGAAGAGGCATGGATCATGGATCCTCGTCAATGAATGAGAACGAATGATGGGATTTAATAAAGGGTTCACATTTGCTTCAAACAAAAACACTTTTGACTTGCACACATAGGTCAAAGGTGACTTGTTCAAAAGGTTAAAGGTTAAAACTTGCATAAGAAGCTAAATGAAAATATCCCTTTTTCAAATGATGGAGGAATAAGAATATTCTTTTGAAATATTCCCATGGGTGAGGATAAAAGGCATTTTGCAAATTAAAAGAAATTCTTAATTGTGCAAAAAAGGGGGATAAGGAATATTCCCTTTCAAAGGAAAATTAATTTAATTGCTAATTACACAAATTTTAATCATGCAATTAGGGGATTTGGAGGAATAAAGTGATTTTCATTAAAATAATGATTTAATGAATGGGAAAAGGGGGAGATGACATTTAATTAAATAACTTAGGGTTATTTAATTAAATTAGAAGACTTTAGGGAATTAAATTAAATATGTTGATTTATTTTATTTAATTAGATGAGATGTTAGCATGAAAGGGGGTGAATTAACCCAATTTTAATAAATTAGATTAGTAGATGAAAATGACATAATTAATTAAATAGCTAGACTAAATTAATCAATTAAGTGAAAAGAGGATGGTTTTTAGAGGAAATGATGTTAGTAAACTTGCTTTGAGTGTATGATACCATTCAAGACATTTTTTCAGTGTCTACATTTTTCCCCTCTTTGAAGTAAGGTACTTGTTGCTTTGGTTTAAAGAATAATGCTCCTTAGATTAAAACTGTTGCTCGGATCAAAAAAAAAAAAATGATTTTTTAGATGCCCCAGCAAAAGGATGTAGCTGACTCCCTATCCCCTTGAGAAATCAGGCAAAGATTTTGAATTTTGGGTTGATTTCTCGACAAAGGTTAAAAGCTTCCCCAAGGGGTCCGAAAAGGCTCCAGGATGCAAGAATTATGCCAAAAATGCAAAATTAGGCTCTGATTGGAAAAATTGGTGAAAATAATGATAAACCCTAGTTTGAAGGTGAAATTAGAGCAAAAAAACCCTAATTTTCTAGCATAAAAAAGCCAAGAAGGGTCACTTTCAATTCATTTATGTTTTCACACTTAAGAGATTCTTGTTATTTTGAGCTCTAATCCTCTAATGAAATGGCACACCGCAAGCTTCCCAGGCACATCTTTGAACAAGTTCAAGAGTTTCAATGGCTTCCAAATGCAAGACCATCGATATGTAACTCCAAACTTGATTTGAAATTTGACTTTTTGATGCATTTATGATGCTCTAGAATTTAGACTTTAGCGATGTCGCTATATAGCGATGCCCAAATTGCAATCAATAATGCTGAAATTAGTTATAATGATGCACTTTTTATGGTGACGTCATAATTTGAAATTTGATTTGATTTGTGATTTAAAATGCCTTCGGGCATCGTAATTTGAAATTTGAATATAGTGACACTATTGTGATTTTTGAGATGTAAATTCCATATTGAGTCAAATTTCCCTGATTTCTTGACGTTGTGCACTTTGTGGATGTAGGAGGTTATTTCACCACTGATGTTGCATGAGCATAGGTCCACTATATTGGAGAGACTTAGTTATTTGTCAAAGTTACACCAGAAGAACCTAGGGGAGATCGGCCTTTGGTATGTTGTGTATGCACCCATCATCCAGACACATCTTGCCATGATGACTTCCCTCTACGAGAGATGGCACAATGAGACCTCATCATTTCACCTCCCAATAGGCAAGGCGATTGTGACCTTGGAGGATGTTTGGCGTATCCTGCACTTGTCGATTCACGGCGATCGTGTGATCTATGATGTTGATTTCAAACTCGACACCTACCACGAGGTGATGGAGATGGAGGATATTATGTTAGTGACATCTCAAAGTGACCTCAAGTTGTACAGAGTTCATGTGCCCACCTTCATATTGATTATTGCAACCATCATTTCAGGTTTGGTGGCCCTAGATAGACATAACAGAGGATTCAACCTAGGATGGGGCTTGGCATGGCATATGATGTTGCACAGGAGGACACTCTCTACGTGGGGGACTATGATGTTGTCCTTCTTATATCATGATTTGCATGATTTTGTTTACTGTGATGAGAGATCCATTGGTGAAGGGGTGACTTTGCTTCACATTTGGGCATGGGAGTACATTTTCGTGCTCTAACCTATTGTTTAGATAGCAGATGTGGAGCCAAATAATCCTATCATTTGGAGATACATAGGGGCTATCACCTTGAGGCACACTAGATAGATTGGGCTCCCATATTGGTGATAGGTGATTGATCATATGATAGTTTTTTGTTGGCACCTGTGGCTACAAATTCCACCTTGGTATGATGATGTCCAGTAGCTATACTTTTCCATGAAGACTCAATATATGTAGGGTTGTGAGCACACCGTTATTGAACAATATTTAGTAGACAGGGTGGCTCGCTAGTTTAGAGATATTCAGGACAGGCCAAATGATGGTTACAGGGTCATCTTTGCTAGGTCAACCAGAGAGGTTCCTACATGGGGACCAACCATTCTAGCTCTCGAGGCAGTCGATAGCTTTAGATAGTTAGCAGCTTAGCCCTGGGCCTATGATCAGGATCAGGCAGTAGCATAGAATATTTTGGCATATGATGTGTGGTTTGTTCCTCCCTGACAACTAATAGATCTAGTAAAAAATCCTCCCCGAGGGAGACCCAAAGGCAAGGGATGTGAGGCAGAGGATAGGATGGCCAAGACGATCAAGATGATTAGGTTTTGAGGGCTCCATTGGTGGATCAGTAGGTTCCGCAACAGCCTCCAGTGGTATAGCAACAGGTAGGATCGTCACCACGACCACCACCAGATGCGAGGGATGCACAAATATGTATTTGTAGTAGCAGGTGCATATTTTGATTGGTGAGTAAGACCAGGCCTGCCAATAGGTTTTGGGTTTGACTACTGAGAGAGATCAGACCTTACAACGGGTACAGGTTGTGACTGTGGAGAGGGACCAAGAGGTTGCCTGATGCTAGCAGATAGAGGCTATGATGATGGCCACACACGACATGACTATTTCAGCCAGATTATACCGAGGTGTCATGATAGAGGTCGCATATTATAGGATCCACTATCACCGATATGTACCTCTATTACTTAGACAACCTGATTTTTCATAGCGGGGTGATGCACGGCTGAGAGTCGAGGATTATCTCAAGAGGCAGGCTAGAGAGGGTAGCAACCATCAGGGCTAGCTATTGTGTACAAACACTTTAATTTTGTTTCCCAATTATTTATCATAGATATACATTCATGGGCTCCTTTTTGATAGCCTCATGGATATTGTACTTATCATTGATGTACATACATTGATCCATATTTTATAACATGAAATTCATTTTTTGATATATATATACATATATATACAATATGGATACAGACAATTTATGATGTGATGTGTTCACTTTATTTCATGCTTATGCTCTATGAATGCAATGATGTATACATATTTGATTATGTATGGATGCAATTTGTTTATGCTTATATGATATGTGGGTATCATGATATGATATGTGATGTTAATGATATACTCTTTTTCATTATCTTTTCACGATATGCTATGGAATGAATGATATGCGATGCAAATGTTATGGATGCAAATGATTGTGGATGCATTTCATTTTGTGTATTTTCTTTGCAATTAATGAGATGATCATGTATGCAAATGGATGTATGGATGTGAATGCTTTATGATATGCAACGATTTAAGATGTTTAGAATAACAAATGTATATTATTTATCTCAACTCAAATGATGATGCAGAATGTATGATGTGATATACAATGATTATGCTAATGGATGCTCTATGATTATACTATGATTATGAAATGCATGTATGTTGATGGTTTGTGGATGCAGGATGGATGCGTTGATGATGTTTTGTTGACTGTCATGATACCAAGCTAGCACAAAGAGAATATAGAAGAATAAAGAATGAATAACATTAATTTTGATGATTGCTTCGAAATATCCAACAAGTCCATGATCCATCGAGACTTTATTAGAGATGTTGATGAGACGATGCAAGATGCGGGATGATGAGGTTCTCACATATCGGGATTAGGATTTTTTGTCATTCCTTATTGTTTGATATAACACATAGACACGATGCATCAAGGTATTGACAAATAGGACCACGTTGTATCTAGTGTAATGGATTTTGACTTGACAAGAAGATAGGATAGTTCTTGTTCACATCTTGACATACAAAAACCTCATTGGAATGTAAGTTAGTAGCTTAAAATATATTGGACCAAAGCATACACAATAGTCAACAACATACCCTAAACAACCTTCCTACACACAACTAAGTGATTATGCATCAAAATTATATTACAATAGTATCCACAAGAACAACAAATGAAATATAATGATCGATGCCCCGTTCCTTTCTCTCTAAATCATTTTGATAGACATCATCGAGAAGTCCTGGGAATGGATCATTAAGATAAATCATAAGAAAAGATAAAGATAAATAGTCAGTTTTATCTATATCCCTTGCCTTGTTTAATTTAGCTAAAGTGATAACTAACACTGATGCCCATTGTAGAAAGGATACATCCTAGGACATGTTAATCAAATGGTTGTTTGATGTTAGTATGATGATGCTAAGATGAGTCACTGATACAAACTTCACTAACGCATTCACTATGATCTAGACTTTAGATTTTGACAGTTAGGTTTCACTTTATGACTTGCTATACTTGTTTTCTATTTGCTTCGCCAAAGGTTGAAGGTGACGCTCGATTTATTATGGGTGAAGGTTTGTTACGATTGAATGGGAGATAGGATGGATAGTTTTGGGTTTTTTGGAATATTTTAGTGCTTTTGGTATTTTGAAGATGTTTTGAGGTTGTTTTTGGTATTTTTGAAAGTTTATGCGAATGTTTTGGGCTTTTCAAATCTTTAAGGCTTTTTAGAGTTTTTCAAAATATTTGAGGTTGTTTAGGTTTTTTTAATATTTTCTATTATTTTTGGGTTTCTTTTCAAATGTTTTTGGATTTTCTGAATATTTGGAAGTTTTTGGTAATTTTTGAATATTTGGATGTTTTTGGTAATTTTTGAATATTTGGATGTTTTTGGTAATTTTGAATATTTGAATTTTTTAGGATTTTCGAGGAGTTTCAACCAAGAACCTAACCTAAAAGACATATCCTAGGGGCCTCTAGGGATGATCAAAGATAATCCTTTCCTACATTATACATGCAAAGACCATGTAGTTTGACTAACTCGACCTACTTACAAGATTAAAATATGAACAAGTGATAGAAAAATTAATTTATTATGATAGACTCCTAAAGGACTGACTTGGGGTGTCTCGAGGGCACATCAATGATGGCCTTTCCTACGTTCAAACTCAAAGATGACGTAGTTTGACAAGGGAAACATTTTTTTGGATTTTCAATGTTTTGAACTTTTTAGGGATTTTGATGTGTTTTCTAGATGTTTTGGATTTTGAATTTACAAATTTTCAAATGTTTTTTGGACTTTAGCTATAAAGGATTTTGCAAATATTTTTGGATTTTTTGATGAATGTTTTACAAATTTTTTGGGATTTTTTATAAGACTTTATAAATGTTTTTGGTGTTTTTGATGAGATAATAACCTCAAGATATACAAGAACATGATATGTTCCACAACAAATTGCCCCTAATGTGACATGATAAACTAATTCGATTAGGCAAGACAAAGTGACCTTTGGAGTATGCCAAGTAGTACTAAAGGGATACAATTCTTCACATCATCAAGCTATGATAAGGATGAGGATAGGCGATGTTAGTGCAAAGAATGATAAGACCAAAAGAGCAGAATAGATGGATGTGCTTTATTTACGTGAGGCACTTGTTTGCTCGGTTTTCACCAAGGTACTTACCCAAAGTGCCACTGAAGTGGTTTTCACTAGAGGATGATTTTTTTCTTTACTTTTTCAATCCTTTTTCTTATTTTTTTGGATTTTGATTGTTTTTTGATTTTTTTCTATTTTTTTCAGATTTACACCGTTCAAGACTAGGCATAATTATTTTTGAGATACAAGTTATTAGTTGGTTACTGCAAGGGTTCACCTTCAGGTGTTGATAGTTGATATGCTCTAGATCCATAGCATGTTGTGACGATGAAGAGACCCAACTAGTTAGGCTCAAATTTTCCTTTACTGTCTTGATCTGGTAGATTCTTTTGATTATGCTTTAGGACAAGATCCCCTACCTAGAAAGACCAAAATTTGATCTTCTTTTTATAGCTACATTCCAGTTAGTTTTGGTATACCTACAAGTGATTGAGGGTGTCAAGATAATGCTCGTTTAAGAACTCTAGCTTATTCAGTCGAGATACTTTGTATTCTTCATTGTTGATTAGGTTATGTAGTGACACTCATAGTGATGGGAGCTCAACCTCAATAGGCAGGATAGCTTTTGATCCATAGACCAAGGAGAAAGGGGTTGCACCTGTTGGTGTGCAGATACTAGTTTGATAAGCCTAGAGAGTTGGATTTAGCTGCAGATGCCAATCACGACCAGCTTCATTGATTGTCCTTTTAAATATTTTTTAGGATAGTTTTATTTGTAGCCTTTACTTGATCATTGCCTTGGGGATAATACGAGGTAGATAATCGGTGTTGGATGTTGAGTCTTTGGCACAACTCTTTCACATCTTGATTCTTAAAGGGTGTCTTGTTGTCTGAGATTAGGGTTTGTGGGACACCATAATGACAGATGAGGTAATTTAGGATAAACTTCACAATTTTATTCCTTGTTATATAGGTCATAGGAATGGCTTCGACCCACTTAATGAAGCATTCAATAGTAGTTATGATAAACTTGTGGCTATTAGATGAGGTTGGGGTGATTTTTCCTATAAGATCAAGTCCCCACTATGAAAAGGGCCAAGGTGTGATCATTGGTTGCAATTTTTGAGCTAGTGCATGAATCACATCTCCATGTTGTTGACACTGGACACACTTCTTCACATATTGATGAGCTTCCTTTTCCATGGCTGGCCAATAGTACCATGTCCTCAACAATTTCTTAGCTAACATCATACCACTAAAATGTGAACCACATATGCCATTGTGTACTTCTATGAAATTGATTAAGGTTTCCTCTTGGTTAAAATACCACAATAATGTTCCTTCGATGCTTCAATAGTAAAGGGTATCACCTAGGATCACAAATTAGGATGCCTTTTTGACAAAGGTCTTTTTAAAGTTTGAGGTGATATCAGGTGGGAGGGTTCCTCTACTGAGGTAGATAAAGACATCATGATACCACGGGGATCCAGGACCAACAATGACACACATGAATTCATATTCAGGGATTTCAAAATTTGGCATGAGAAGTTGTTCTACCAAGAATTCACATTGGAGGATGTTGTTCAACATGTCCAATAGTGATCCAATTTTTGCCATGGTGTTTGCTACTCTGTTGTTCATGTGAGGAATCTACTCAAAAGTTATGTCTATAAAGAGATTTTTAATATTCTCTACCATTTTCTTGTAAGGAGAAAGCTTGTCATATTTAGTTTGATAGTCATCATTGGCTTGGTTGATAACCAGTTGTGAGTCTCCATAGACTTTCATCTCTTGAATCTACCACTAAATCACTATCCTTAGACCTATGATTAGGGCTTCATACTCAACAATGTTGTTAGTACAAGGAAATGATAGCCTGTATGACTTTAGAATGCAATCACCTTGAGGGGTGATGAAGAGAATGCCTACTCCAGATCCATGTTGGGTGAATGATCCATCAAAGTAATTTTTCCATTGATCTATGAGGTTGATAAGGAATATTTATTCATCAAGAAACTCATATATCAAGGGGTTCTCTACATAGATTGGTGATTCTTCTAGTTGGTCTTCAATTACTCATCCTTTGATTGCCTTGTGTTCCATATATTCTATATCAAATTCAGTTAAGATCATCACCCATTTGGCCATTCGCTATGTGAGAGTTGCCTTAGATAGCAAGTATTTTAATGGGTCTATCTTCGCAATAAGTTTGATTTGATGTGACAGCATGTAATGTATGAATTTTTTTGAAGAAAAAATTACTACTATGCATGCTTTCTCAATAGGTGAATAATTCATTTCACAGCCCACCAAGTTTCTGTTGATGAAATAGATATCCCTTTCCTTTCCATTTTTATCATGGTGTGCTAGAAGAGCTCTTAGTGTTGTTGATGTTGTTGAGATATATAAGATCAATGGATTTTGTGGTATTGGTTGCATGAGCACTAGAGGTGTTAGTAGATAATATTTTATCTGCTAGAAATTTGTATCACACTTGTCATCCAATTTTTAGGTTGTCCCTTTATGGAGAAGATGTGAAAAGGAGTGGATCTTATCTGATAGTTGCACTATGAACCTTCTGATGGACTGCAATATTCCTTGTAATCCTCTCATCTTCTTTAGTGTTTGTGGTGGTTCCATGTCAAGGATTGATTTTACCTTTTTTGGATCAATTTATATCCCTCTTTGTGAGACAATAAAGCCAAGAAGTTTCCCTGATGTAACCCCAAAGACACACTTTTTTAGATTCAATCATACCTTGTATTCTTCAAGTCTATCATTTGAAGATGGGTCCTAAGACTAGTATGTGCTCACTTCTTCTCTTTGATTTTTCCAAAATATCATCCACATAATATTCAACTATTTTGTGGATCATGTCATGGAAGATGAGGGCCATTGCTCTTTGATAGGTTGCTCCTGCATTCTTTAACCTGAATGGCATCACATTCTAGCAATATGTTCCCCATGGACAAGTGAATGCAGTTTTATGTTGATCCTTCTTGGCAATTATGATTTTATTGTAGCCTAAAAATCCATCCATGAGTGATAGCATTTCATACCCAGTTGTTAAGTCCATAATGAGGTCGATGTTGGGAAGAGGAAAATTGTCCTTTAGGCATGCTTTGTTTAAGTCCTTGAAATCAGTGCAGATTTTGATGCCCCCAGTGGGTTTTGAGACTGGTACCAGGTTTGAAACCCACTCAGGATAATCTATTGGTCAGATGAATCGAACATCCAAAAGATTTTGTAACTCTAATTTCACCAAGAGTGCTATCTGAGGGTGCATCTTTCTTAACTTTTGCTTGACTGGCTTGGCTTCAGGATAGACTGCTAAATGATGCACAACTACTTTAGGATCAAGCCCAAGCATATTTGTGTATGACCATGCAAATTTATCTCTCTGCTCTTTCAGGAATGCTACTAGGTTCTTTTTTTCTTCATCCAACAAGCATTCAACATAGAAAGTGATCTTGGGTGCTTCTTATGCTCCCAGATTGACCAAAATAGCCTTATCTGGTAGCACTATTGACTCTTCAGGATGTATTGCACAAAGGGGGTGATTGAATCCCTCATCCTTGGGTGCCTTAGAGATATTTCACCCTCGGATACATCCTTTATTTTTACTATTTTGGGATCAAAGAGTTCCACAAGTGGTTTTCACTCAAATATCTACATGTTATTTGCATTCCATTAATTTTGTGATTGGAGGATTCAATCATCTCTCCATCGTATGCCCCTGTGTCTAGCTCTATGTTGAAATATTCTTTATGATATACCCATGATATATTGTCATGGAGTCCCATGAATTTTGACATCGCTTCATCATTTTCGAATAAATCTAGAATATGTGGTCCTTGTTGGTCCATGTCAATAAGTTTCAGGTATACTAGGTTTAGTTGAGTTGGTTGATTGCTTGGAGCAAAGGATGTAATGGATATTATGAAAAGGGAGTTGTTTTCAAATAGATCATCAATATCAAGGGGGGTCATCTAAATTTGTATCACATGTTGTGGGTAAGGAAGAGGAAGCCTTAGCTAGTTTAGTGGAAGTACCTTTTCCAATAAGGGTAACCTTACTAGTAGTAAAACCTAAACCAAGATTACTTAATTGTTTCTTAGGAATTATAGGCTCTAGCAAGCCATTATCATTTTTTCCTAGTTTCTCATTCTTGTTATAACCCATTCCCTTCATGAGCTACAAGCCTTACTTATCATCTTCCATAGGAAGAACAAGGATAGGTCGTTCATCTTGATAAAGGAGTTGAGACATCCTCCTCGTTGACATATTCTTGATTTAGATCCCCTCGCTTAGTGAAGGTAGTATCTGCCAACTTGATGGTTTCAAGCTCTTTGGTGCTAGATGTGGGTTTTCCATGAGATTGAGGAGAAAGAGGTAATTCTCCTAAGACAAAGGTATGTTTTAGTAGCTTATAATTTCCACAACCATCATTCTAGAGTAGTGCTTTGAATTTACTAGTGGTTCTTGTTATTCTTAGCAAAATTTAAATCTTAATTTTGTGCTTCTGAGCTCATAACTATTTGTCTATATCTCTGATTTTCACTATCCAAGCAGTGTTGGAAAGGTATTTTAGAGATCTGCAAAAATATTCATGCAATTTTTCTAGAGTCTACCTCAAGTATATTTTATTCAGTATTTTGTGTTTTCACACTTTGCATAATTACTTAGACATTTTGGCACCTAGACAGGATCTATTTCTGTGAGATGACATCATTTGATCTACTTTATCAATACTAAGGTTATTAGTCTAATTTTTTCATTTGAGTGAGTATTATTGGTTTTTTTGTTCATCCTTATGTGATCAATTTGGATAAGGATAACTATGGGTCTTGGTGAGATGGCATCTTGACACATCTCAGGTCACTTGGTATTTTTCCTTATTTACATGGACTCATACCTACACCAAACACACTAAGGATTTTATCATCATGGGGAATCATTAGATATCATATTGTAGGGGTTATTTGTTCTAGTGTTGATCTTGACACTATGTATGTTGTATCGAACATTGAATGTCCCCACATACTTTGGACATGACTTTAGGAGATCTGTGGAGACCCTCATATCTCTCCATAACCAGAGGATCCTTCTACAAATTGTCTCATCCCTCTTGCAGATATAGACTACATAGCCTTTGATGATGATACTTTAGAGGAGATTGAGTATATCATAGGTCTTGCATGTTCTGATAGTTCAGAGACTTGCATTCATGTTCCCACTCTTCAGATCGAGACTACATAAACATCTCCTATTGTTCCTAATTAGTTTGGAATCACCACATCCTTGGCCCCTATTGATTCAGTGCAATGGGACATCATACATCTAGACATAGCTACTTGGGATTCACATCTTGCAAGCATATCATCCTTGTTTGTAGAATACTATATTGTAGATTCAGAGGATTACTTTAAGGAAATTCATCTCCTCTTTTTTGATAGTCGCATCATTGTTTTTGGCCCACCATATTTATTGCCTTTGCAGCTTATTCTATATCAGTCTTCATAGGATTCTAGATCGACATCATTTATTTCCGACATGTGAACATGTGAGAACTTTTCAGCCGTACACATCATCTCGATTTGGATTCTAGTATCACCCATCTTTTTGGATTTTCTTCTCCAATCATTAGTGGATATTTTTCTTCCTAAGGGGAGAAATTTTGTTTGTAGGCAATGGATCATATTCCATCTTCAGGCATACATCATCGACACAGGAGCTCTTTCATTATGGGGGGATTCATATCTTCATTTTCTCTCTCTTATCAGGGTACATCTATTGTACTTGTATGATAGAAGCAATCCTTGGGGGGTCACATTGAGTCCTCTTATCCTTATTTCACTAGTGCATTCATTTCTTTTTCTCTCTTTTGGAGAGGAGTTTTTCCCATGATTTTTTCTCCTTTTCTCTAGTTATGAGAGATTTTAGTTGCTTATACATGGGTACCTCATCAGGCCTTGTATTCAGGACCCATTCTGCATTCATTTAGCTTCCTTTATCAGTTTTTTAGCTTCTCCCTAAGTTAAACTTAAGGGGAGTGTTGGAGTAAACAAGTCATTATCTGATAATTAATTATTATAAATTTTTACTTTAGTTCACTTAAGCTAAACTCAGAATTTGCATTTTAATATTTAGTTTAATTCTTATTATTAGATTAGACTAAATTTAGGACAATTTGTCTCATGGCATGAGATTAATACACTTGTCACCATCTTGCTAATCCGCATGTAGGGTTTTCTTATGCTTTGCTTATATAATTATGCACATTCATTTGTAATATTAATCCAAGTTATTTACATCAATCATAATTCTCAAGTTATTGTGCACAATATCGCTTGTTGATCTTCTCTATTTTGATAGGTAATTGCTTTAAAGTTTTTTCATGGGAGCTATGGATTGAATCGGTCAATTCCAACATAAACTAGTGGTGCTTCAAGAAGTTCCAAGGCCGATAAGGATCCTGGAAATCTCGACAATGTAAGCCTAGCAAGCTGTGAAAATAGGATGTAAAATCTTCTTAACTAAGATAAAGGAAGGTGGAGAAGATCTTGTTCCAAGTATTGTAAACCACCCAACACTCTAGGAATTCCAAGATGTATTTCTTGAAGAATTTCCAGGATTGCCCCCTAAGCATCAATTTGACTTCTCTATTGAATTGGTTCTAGGTGTAGAGCCCATTTCCAAAGCCCCCTGTCGAATGAATATAGTTGAACCGTGGGATCTCAAAACACAATTGTAGGAACTAATGGATAAAGGTTTGATCTGACCCAGTGTGTCTTCATGGGGAGCTCCTATGTTATTCAATAAAAAGAAAGATGGGATGCTACACCTGTGTATATATTATAGGATGCTCAACAAGGTAACCATCAAAAATAGATATCCTCTTCCCTGAATTGATGACCTCTTTGATCAAATTAAGGGAGCCACTATCTTCTCTAAGATTGACCTAAGATCTATATACCATCAGTTGAGAATTAGGGAGGAAGATATTCCCAATACATCATTTAGAACTAGGTATGGTCACTACGAGTTTCTAGTAGTACCTTTTGGCCTAACAAATGCCCCTTCAACATTTATGAGTCTTATGAATCATGTATTCCATGACTTTTTAGATAAGTTTGTGTTGGTATTTCTTAATGACATTCTAATTTACTCTAAGAATCCAACGAAACATGAGGAACACTTGAGAATTGTGATGTAGAGGCTTCAAGAACATAAGTTTTATGGAAAGTTGAGAAAATGGTCCTTCTTTCAACCCAAAATATATTACTTGGGGCACAAACTATCCTCAAAAGGGGTTTTTGTTGATCTGTCCAAAATTCAAGCCATTGTGCCACACCTAAAAATGTGTCGAAAGTAAGAAGTTGCATGGGACTAGCAAGGTATTATAGAAGGTTTGTAAAGGACTTCTCCAAGGTTTCCAACCCCATAACCTCCTTACAACGAAAGGGAAAAAGTTTTGAATGGTCAAAAAAGTGTGAAATGGCATTCTAGCAATTAAAGAGAGCCTTTACCAGAGCTCCTATCTTGTAAGTACCCGATCTCAAAAAATATTTTTTATTATAGATTGATGCCTCATTGGAGGGTCTAGGAGGAATTTTGATGTAGGATGATCATGTAATTTCCTATGAGTCCCGCAAAATAAAATATCATGAACTCGACTATCCTACTCATGATTTAGAATTGGTTGTGATTGTCCACACTTTCAAAATCTGGAGGAATTACCTAGTAGGGAGACCATTCAAGCTAAATACAGACCATAGGAGACTGTAGTATTTATTCACCCAACCTGACCTTAATGCTTGCCAAAGAAGGTGGGTGGATTTCTTGATTAGTTATGATTTTGACATATCTTATGTTAAGGGAAATTAAAATCATGTAGCAAATGCCTTAAGTCATAGGGCCAATTTGGTAGCTCTTACACAAGTAAAGATCAACCTGTTAGATACCCTCAAGCATATGCAAGGAATAAATCTCCTTTTCCAACAAATGAAGTTAGATATGGAGCAGTCAGTGAACCCTACAAAATACTTTGAAAAGATGGTATCCTTAGATACCAAGGTTGAATTGTGGTACTCGATGAAGGAGGATTGAGAACAATAATCTTGCAAGAAAGCCATAATGCACCATATCAGGGTCATCCAGGTGTGATCAAGATGTATGTTGATCTTAGATCTTTCTACTTTTAACCATAAATGAAAAAGGATGTGGTATTTTTGTGGCTAGATGCTTAGAATTCTAGAGAGTTAAATTCAAGCATTGTCATCTTTCAAGGGTGTTATATCCCCATGAGGTACCATAGCATAAATGGTCAACAATTTCAATGGACTTTGTGGTAGGTTTTTTGAAAACTCATCTTAAACATGATAGTATACTCATGGTGGTTGATCAGATAACCAAGATGGAACATTTTATACCTGGTAATGTTAAGGATGATGCCCAAACTATAGCAAGAAAATTTATTAAGAAGGTTATTAGATTGCATGAGATCCCAGAAGTAATTATCTCAAATAGAGATAAATTATTCACCTCTCGATTCTAAACAACTCTAATGATAGACTTGGGGACCCAACTCAACTTCAACACAACCTACCACCTAGAGACATATGGCAAAACTGAGAGAGTCAACCAAGTTATGGAAGATATTCTTCGAATGTAAATCATTGACCAACCAACTAAGTGGGAAGAATACTTTCCATTGGTAGAATTTTCTTATAATAACACCTACCAAGCTTCCATCCAAATGGCACCTTTTGAGGCACTGTATGGTAGGAAGTATAGAACACCAATTAGATGGGAAGGATTGGACAATAGAGTCTACATAGGGCGAGAGATACTTCAAGAATATGACTGACAAGTAAAGGTTATCAAGGAAAGATTAAAAGAGTTCTCAAATTGCCAAAAGAGCTATGCAGATGCAAAGAGAACCCCAAGAGAATTTGAAATAGGGGATAAAGTGTTCCTTCATATTAAACAAAAGAGCTCAATAAAATTTGGAACCAAGTTTTCCCCTCGATTCATTGGATTGTTTGACATTATAGAGAAAATTAGTCATGTGGATTATCATCTGGCTCTTCCCCCATCTCTCTCTCACATACATAATGTGTTTCATGTGTCTTTTCTCAAGAAATATGTACCTGACCTGACCCATGTAATTTATTGGCATGGACTACAAGTGGAAGAGCCTAGAGAAATCCGCCTAAGTTCACTCACAATAGTGGACAAGTGCAATATCACACTATGCAACCGTACCATACAATAGCGTAATGTCCTTTAGGACCAATATGGTGATCATGGAGGCACTTGGGAAGATGAAGAAATTATCAAAAAATAATACCCCTACCTCTTTAACTAGTCAGGATGGCTTAGCCTAAGGGAGAGGAATATCACATCCCCATAAAAATTAGACTTAATTTTTTGTTAATTGTCTATTGACCCAATGTAATTTGGTCAAAGGTGAAACCTTGAACCCAAAACTATTTTTGCACTCTTTATTTTGATGATCATAAGAGATTAAATATTAATATAATAGAATTAAATACATTAAATGGCCATTTGAAACAACTATTAAATAATTTGATATTTATGAATTTAATGTTGTTATAAGTTTTTTTTTTTGCATGGATATATCTATATGTGTATTAGACTAACCAAGTACTAACAATTTTGTGAGAATGTGCATAATTTTTGTAGGTGCTCAAGGTGCAACAAAAGGCAGACCTGGCAACCTATTTCAAGAAAGAACCTTAAACTAAGTAGTCTAGTTTGATGAGTTGGAAGTCGAGTCACTCTAGTTACTTCACCTAATCGAGAATTTACCCACCACCCTTAGTAATGTTGGACCTGTGTAACTTTCTTCACCTTGATGATGAGTCAATTAACCCACTTATTTCTCTATTGACATTTTTTAATTGAGCCATTACGTGAAGCCAAAGAAAAATAAAATAAAATAATAGATTAATAAATAAATAAAATAAGATTTGACTAATTTAAATTCATACCTTACCATTTTAAAATCAAATATATAAATAAAACATAAGAAAAGCATTTAAAAGAAATTAAAAATAGACTAAAACATGAGAAGGTGAGTAAAAGAAAAGAAGATATAGAAACAAAATTAATTAAAGAGGGAATCCATACAAAAGAAAGAGGAAATAAAAATAAAAGCAATAGGAAGCATGTGATCCTAAGGGAATGAAGTTTCAACGAGAGTGGGAGGGCAGATTTAATGCTCGACACACCAGAAAAAAAAAAAAACATTAATGAGGAGAGGAGATCCAATACAAGGAATAACTTCATAGTAGTAAAGGTATGGCACCCATGTCTTAGAAGAACCTAGAATTCTAGTCACTTGGGGGAAATGGTCAACACAATCCCTCTTTAAAAACCCTATGATTGCCCCCTTTCAACACACATGATACTACGACAAGAAGAGGTTGAGGCATGAGTGATTAAGGGAGAAAACAAGAGGAGTTACAAATGAGAGAAGAGGGAAGCATAGGCATGTGGAGTCCAACTGTGAGAGAGAGATACACCCAAATCTTTGCATCATCCTTTCAGGTTTCCCCTTCTTATTGATCCTTTCAAAAATCTAAGAATTTCTTTAATCTTTGGTCTATAATTATTTGGGGTTCCAGGGCTAGGGAGCCTAATTCGATTGCCTATAGCATCCTATTGTAGGAAAGAGGTCATGAGGTCTAGTCTCCCTCCAAATCCGCAGTATGGGAGGGCATGCCACACCAACATCATCGATCATGTGAAAATAAATTACCATGCACATTGCAATTTATAGGGGGAAATATACTTGACTGATTCCTACAATCTAAAACAAAAAAACTATTTGGGGTTCCAATTTTGGCTATAAAAAGAAAAAAAGAATGAGAGAATGAATAGGCTAGGCTCATTGCAAAAAACGAGACTATGATTTTGGAAAACAAGATCTCGTATGTTTTAGTTTGGAGTTATTCTGCTACCTTGGTTTAGAAATTTTTTTTATGGTCTTTTCAATCACAAGAATGCACATAGTGAGCATAAACCATTAAGTGTAGAGTTCAGAAAATAAAGGTTTTTTCCATATTTGTTAAAATCAAACTAGCTGAAAGAGTTAATTCCTTTAGAAACTTGTTATAAACTCCCTCCCAAATAGCTATAGCATTCACTCAAGAAAAATAATAATAATATTAGACACTTGACTCTCCAACCGATCAATTGCAACATATATGCAGTGCTAAACAACAAAATAATATTAGTTATGGACCTATTAATCACAATTTTTTAACAATCAACATCTAATCTAGTTGTTGGTGGTGATATTTATGGTGAGATAAACCAATATGCCACTGCTACTTATTATCTAAGTACATGAGTAGATATTTATCAAATCCGGTATACTAATTGTGTAAAGAAGAGCTAGGAAAAGCTTGACCAATACCCTGTAATTTAAGTAGAGAAATTGAAACATTAAATTCCTTACTAATTATCACAAAGACATCACAAATTTCTTTTACAGCAAGTAAATAAATAAAAAAATCTCAAGCCTTGTTAGGATGAATAATGCCTTAGAAACCTCAAAAGCACTATATTTACCCTACTGTATACAAGTTATTGTGTTTACTTTAAGCTAAAGATAACAAAATGAGAAATTTCAATCAATCCATAATTATTTTAGGTAGGGTAAATCATCATTAAGTTCTAAAATAGAGAAGGAAACTTTTCCCTCAACCTTAGCATAACTAGTTTATGGGAAAAAATAAAAGTTATCAAAATAAAAGAGAGGGTATATGAGATACACATGCCCCTCCTTTTTCCCCCTCCAATTAAATAAGGAACTAAGAACATCACCAAAACTCTATTCAAGATGCAGGTTGTATATTATTGATTACTAGCCTTGTATATCAAAAAAAAAGGTTTACACCAATTATCTCATGAGTTGTAGATTACCTATCAGGTTGAGACCTTGAAACCTAGATTACCAAATGTGACTACCCTAGGAAGGACCCAAGGGTGAACCACCTAGATATATGAGCAGTGATAGGTAGTCATTGGACTGTGCCAATGACTGATGTCTGGGCTACTACTAGGGACTAGACGAAATTCACTTATTTCATGAAGGTGAATGCTTTTATGGGCTACCCTATTTATGATGTGGTCGTAGCGGTTGCATGCATAGGGACCCATCGATGCATGTAATAGTAATCTAGGGCTAACCGCTATATTTAAGGGGCTCGCTAGCTATCACTGGTAAGCATGGAAGTGACCGATGCCAAATGTTACCTAGGCTATGGTAGGTTCACTACTTGGGAATTCTCTAAGACCCTTGGGATAGAGGATAGACCCACAGTGTATTATGGGATGCACTGAATCCTCTACCTAGATGACCGATACCCATACCGCCACCCCACCTATCACAGAAGACCAAGGAATGAATGGGACCCCTACTGTACTGCATGATTCACAATCATTTCTTTCTATGGGATGCTCAAGATGGGATAGTGGTGAGTCTTCCCTCCCATACATCTACCTATCATACTCACACTTGTACTGAACTCATTGTGATGAGGTTGGACTCATGGTGTTGTATGGGATGAACCAAAGCCTCTTCACAACTGAGCTTTAACCTTGTTAGTTATCTTCTTGACCACAACCATAACAATTACAGGTTGTGTCCCAGAATAGCTTGTTGGGTCCACTTGGTTGGGGTGGATTGGATTGTGGTTCACATGGTTGGGTGTGTTGCACCCCACGAGGAAGTAAATTCCATGTCAATTACCCATTTTGGCGCCTACATCTGCCATGTAATATAAATCATGAATATTCCTTTGATATTTAGTTTATAGACTTCTTAGTTGTGTATACATAACTAGTTTTACTGCTAATGATTTATGGATATTGCAATCCTTATATGTCAAAATTTATTGTATAATTTTTTTTTTCTCATGGTTTGGTCTTTATAAACCCTTACACCCTCTCATTCTTTAATTCCAAAAGAAAAAACAAATTAACCAAAAAATTTAAAATACTTATAATCTCTCATTATAAGATAAACAACTCTAACACCCTCTCATTGTGTGACATAAAAATTTAACTTTTCATAGAATATACATTGTGGATAATATTCTTTAGCATTCTTCTAGCATTTGTTCAAATGTTTTACAGTTACAATCAAACAAAGTAAAAAGGAAATGGAGTGTACTTGTCCAAATTTGTAATGGTCATGTATATAATATATGACCGTTTTTTAGGGATATGCCTAGAAAACTTGTATTCAAATTCACTTATAGAATAAAGCAGATGCCAATCTTTAAAATTCTGAGATGGACCTTATCTAAGACATGGGAATGAACATGGACATTTTCACATGTTTATCAAAGTTTTTTTGTTTCGAAAAGATAGAGTAGACATACAATATGGTAAATCTGCCCTAGTATGTGTTGAAAAGGAAATTTGAAACACATTGATTTTATTTAAGGTTTTCCTCTACTATATGAAGCTAATTGCATTGAAATCTGATGAGAAAAATTAGAATATAGTTTTCTTAAATTCTATTACCATATTCCATCTATGATCTAGACATTTCTATTATGATATGTTGAAATTTTTCCATTACAAATGTATAAGTAGTAGTTGATTTAATTATAATTTTAGGTTTTATAAAATTCATGTCATGTCCAAAGTAATGTATGGAAACTAGAAGTTCAATTTGTATTCCCTAGGATTGTGTAGAGGTACAGGTTAGAAACTTAGAGGATGAACTTCAATACTCAAACATGTTTTAGAGGGAAAGGTTAGAAAAATAGAATTTTCCATAGTGAAGTGCTTTGGGATTGTATAGAAGGGACAGGGATGTGCAGAGAGGAGTTTAGAAATAAGAGGAATAGGAAAGATTTAAATTGGATACAACACAACACTCCATACTATCTAAATCCTTGCACAACCATCCATGCTTAACGACCCTCATACTATAGGGTGCCCTATCTTTCCCACAATGGATTCTCCTCTTACTGCATTTTAAAGGAATGGAAGAACAAATAAAGATGATAGAGCCCTATGAAGAGGTGGGAGAAAAAACCAGAGCTTTAGTATTCATCTTAGCCCTGTCAATGTAAAACTACAATGCAGTTCTTTTCAATTCTGGTGAGACAAAGGGCTCAAATGCTAGTCCATGTTTAGTAAGACTTGTCAGAGGATTTTTTTTAAGGGAATATAGACTAGGGCTAGAGATAGATGAGCTTGATAATATATGGCTTCCCTTTAAATGGTGAAAGCATGATAGTATCCCTTAGAAACTCTAAAGGTAAAAGAACATTAGAGACTAGTCCTTTAAGTGTGGCATTAAATTTAAGGTTTTGTATAATTTTCAATCCAAAAACAAGAATATATGTTCATTAATATGTGTGTATAATACCTCAAGAAATTGATTCAAATACAATATTTATGTTAAAAATGAAAGTAGATCTTCTTGTACGTTGATCATTGAAAGGTTTAGTGGTGCAGCTACACAGGTATATTCTAATTTTTCCATACATATTCCATTGTCTCCTCCAAAAATATCTCACAGATTTCTCTAGGATTTATCTGCTAGTTTCAATTTTCCATATGATAAAGAAAGTCCTTTGGCCAGTTTGCAATATTAATCAAAATTCAAAATATTTGATCTCACCAAATCTTGAAACTAAAGTGTAATTGTATCAACCAAAACTAAGCACTATTTAATCATAGAAAAGAAAAAATGAAGGAAAATGTAGTGATTATTTCAAAGGTGTGGTACGAAGATGAAAACAAAATATTTGGAATGTTATATTAAAATGAGTGAATTAAATGAACCAAATACCTCATGACACTAACGAGTTTCTTTTTGACAAGGAAAAATTCCAGGCAATGGTAAAAGAGCTCAATTGCAAAGGAAGTGTGCCTAATCCAATAATAAATCAGGCATATTAGTATAATTTTATACACCAACTACTAAAACGTAGTCGATGCCCATAATTTTTTTGATAAAATGTTTCAAAAATAATTTTTCTCATGTTAGTCAATGATTCTAAACTATGCACAAAACTAGATTTGTTGAAAATACTTTAGAAACTTTCAAACAAATGCAATAGTCAAGTATAAAGTTGAATACAAAAAATTTTGGTCATTTAAACACTGGTGGTATATTTCATTAGTTTTAGAGCTCATGTGTTGGAAATATAATCTCACCTACTTCATTAATTTGCCTAGTTGGACCTATCATGCTTCGTATCAACTTTTGTATCAGCATTGAAGACAAACATCCTTCGTATCAACATTGAATCTCAATCATTCCCAACATTAATGACAAATATTTGAACAAGATTTCATCCGATCTTCTCCAACCTATTTGTTGTCCTATCCGCAACCTTCACATGTTTTATGGGTTTTTAAAAATATATTATGTTATGTTTATGCTTAAGTCTCTCGAATGTGCTTAGGTTTTATATATATTGTGTTATCTACATTTTGTTGTATTCTAGTACGAGTCTAACTCTATAGAGATGTAAATAAAATAATGTAATGGTGATTCGAAGCTTTGTAAAATAATATTTTGATTAATATAAAATACTATGTTATTGTTTCTACTGTTTGTTTTCATTTTGTTCTCCCCTTTCAAATCCAACAAAGTGGTATCAGAGCTTATGGTAGAAGATCTTGAAGATGTGAGCAAAATTTTATTGAAGAAGTTAAAAATGGAGGGAGCTTAGTCAATCTAAAGAGTTGTGTTCTGCTAAATAAGATCTAGGGAGAGCCAAGCCAAGTTGCAGATCCCCACATGAAGGACAAACACTGATTGGATAATTATGTAAAGAAAGAAAAGTGCAAAAAATTAAAGAGCATGCATGGGCCAAGCTGTGAATGAAAGATGAATTTGCACAACCAAGGGAAATTTTTGTAGCTGATTTGAGCAGGTTTCACACCATAGATAAAAAAGAATCACCAATTTATGGAAGTTCCCAGTCAAGAAAAATGATCGTTGTTTCTTATTGTCATACTGAAAGGAGTATAGAAGATTAAAGGAAGATGTTGTAACCAGGGAGGTGTTCGATGTAGAATTCAAACTAAATAAGGCATTTCCAAGAAGGAATGTGAATCACTAAAGGATGAAATCAAGCCATAGTGGTTAAAGGAAGAAATTGTTGGACTCAAGGGAACACTAAGAGGGGGGGGTGAATCAATGTTCAGCAAATTTTAAACTTCATCAATCTAAAACTTGAAACCACTTCAACATTGCATTTAAAGAAAAGATGTATGCATTCAAAGTAATCATTCATGACACCATCGCACACAGATTTTGTGTGGAAACTCTATTAGGGGGAAAACCATGGTGGAGGTTAATCCATAATTTGAGTGCTCAAATATAATTGTTTATAAAAGGAATGCACTTGCATTCAAGCACACTGCCTAGAGCTCACTAGTCAAAAGAAAAGGCTCACTGCCATACAAAATTTTAGATTAAAACCATCTAAAGATTGAACTGAGATGATAGCATCTATTTATGCCAAGTTAAAATTCCAATGAAGCTCATAGATTGATTTTTGGATCTATAGACTAATACTGCTCTTCACTCTACTCTGCTCTACTCTGCTCTTCTCTTCTCTCAACATCTAGACAAGTTCACACTATTATTTTGTTAGATCTTGGACCACACACATATTCACATGTCTACACACTTCTTCACCTCTAATCACACCTCCCGCATACTAAAATGATAGAATTGATCTCATATATATATCCACTAACAAGGATTTACTCATTCATCAGTTGGCTTCATAAAATATTAAGTTACTTCCATCTTGTCAGCTAGATCCACCACAAATTCTTTATGTGCATCCTCCAAAGTCGGTTAAGAAAAAGAGAGGACCCGAACAAACATAGTCGAGCATGAAGATATTTAATTAATTACTCCTTATACATCTGTGATTACTATATTCATCGAGTTGACCTACTAGCATAGATAGCCAATAAATTAGTGCACTAGATCTCCTAGATCACATACCAGTGAGTGCACATTAAAAAAATCTTTCACCAAAGTATTAAAAAAATAAACAAACCTTCCTTATAGATCCACAACCCAAAATATATGTCTAGTGAGGTGTTCAGATCAACTTTTATGCTTGTAATCGGATGTCCTGTTCTTCACCCTATTCAGCTGGTAGTTGCCAAAACTAAACTACAGACCGGATGTCATTTTGGTTATCTAGACTGATTTAGGTTGACATCAATGACAACATTTACAAGCCATATGCCAATAATCTCCCCCTTTGGCATTGATGGAAACACTTAGTGAAAAATGACTAAGTGTCATAATCATTATAGGTGTACTGCCAAATATTTTACTGCATTTTCTCCCCCTAAGATTTATAAGGTATTCTCTCCCCCTATAAGGCATTTTTCACTGCATTTTCTCCCCCTTTGACATCAATGACAAAGCATGTATGCCATATTTCAAAAAGATAAAAAGTGAAGAATGACAGAATAGTGACAAATCACTTATATGCCAATACCAAGTGACAAAACATGTGTTCAAAATCCTCAACGCTTCAAAAATTCAACACATATATGCCGACAATTCTCCTCCTTTGATCAAAATTTCAAGAACTTAAAAAAAAACTAACTGTTATCTTTAGAAGATTATCTTATGGTTTTTCTTCCCACAAGAGTGTTCTTGGAGAGTTGAATTTTTGTGTGTTTTGACTGTAGCTCTCGAATTCTTCTCCTGACGGTGCCATCTAGATCCTGAGATATGTCAAAAGTTTTTCCAATGCCATTCAACTTAGTTTCAGTCTAATCCAACTTCTCTTTGTAATTGTTGACTGCATGGGGCCAACGGATACAATAATTATAGATGCTAGTAGCTAATTTTATGCATTGCCTTAACTCATTCATTTTCTTTTTTATTTTGGAAAGAGATAGTTTGAATTGATCCTTCAAGTGAGAGATAACTTCACCAGCTTCCTTTTCTTGTGCTTCAAAGTTTAATGTTTCTTTGTTGTACTCAATCATTTCATCGGGTAGAATGTTTTTCAGATTTTTCAATCTAAACTTGCATTGCTCAACATAAGGATTTAACACATTTATAATCATGTCTTGATCATATGATGGTCTAACAAACCATAACTTTTCTATTTTCTGCATCCCACCTTCTCCTTGAATAATTTGTTGTAGCTTATCTTCTGTTAGATTATCTTCTTCCTCACCAACCTCTTTTGGTTCTGATTCTTTTTTCTACGTATCCTCAATTTCTTCATTAGATTATTCATCTAGAAAATCCACAATTTCCTTTCCTTTTCCTTTTCCTTTTCCCTCAATTCTGGGAACTTTTCTTTTCGGAGGGTTGTATTCAACAATTTCCTTACCTCTTTTCTATCCTTTATCAATGTTACCGGAAGAGGAACCAACTTCAGTTGATCTTACCAGAAGGGAAATATTGACTGAACCACACTTCTTAAGCACATTCTTAAATAAATTTTCAAATTCTAGATCCCAATCAACCAAGCTTCTAGAATATGAATATATTTGTTTGCATACCGGTTCATTTGTCTTCCATACCACATTGTCAATTTTTGGCAAACAATTCAGAAATTACATTACTAAGCATGTAATCAAGGTGTCAAACCTGAAAGGGTAACCTGATTCCTTTGTTAGTTTTACATTCTCCATCAGTTGATCCTTTATCAATCTGCATAGGTCAAAGTCCTGACCTTCAATTCTCATCTTGTGAGAAATATAGACTGCACCAACCGATGTCGCTCTTTCTTGATTTATGTATATGATTTTGAATGTAATCCTATGTGCAATATACTTTGTAATACGATTCTTGATTGTCACAATTATCAGGGCTCTCTGATCTCCTATCACTTTGATTAGGTTTTTGACTTCTTTGTTCTAGATAGATTTTTTCCTTGGTATATCTCCAATTTTGTATAATCTCGTCAAATTTTTTATTACCTCCTTTAGCATAGTGTAAGGTTTCTCCAAAGTTAAGATATCATCATGTAATCTGCTTAATATGAACTTCATGAATTTCGCGTTCTCGAAGTACAAAAACTCATTCCAGATATCCAAATTTTTCGTGTTTAGCTTCGCTCAATTTCTTCAACTCATCAGGCAGTAAAAAATTCCTCATGGACCTAATCTTTGCACTATTATATTCATCTAGAGTGATCGAACCTTTTATTTGTTCCATTTTTCCTTTTCGTGTTTAGGGTTCGCAACCGCACACTAAATTGTATGAATAATTTGAGATTAGTTTGAAATACCTAATTGATTTTGAGATTTACCGATGAATCAATTTCATTGCTTCAAACTTCTTCTGATGAGTTCTCTCCTTCTTTCCTTATTTGTGCAAAGTGACAAAATTACTACTACAACTTGACTTTTAAAGCTCGCACACTTGTAATAAATGTGTTTGCCCTAAATTTTCGGATACTCTATTTTCTCAAACAACGATTCAAAAATCTTTTGTGGACCTATGAATTGTTTGAATTCCTTTTTCGGGAGTACTCCAAAACTTTTGTACACCACAAATATACCTTCTTGACTATTTTCTACGTTCCAGTACCATCCATAGACAGGGGAGGAAAGACTTTCTTGAAAAACTCCCCCTTGGCTAGTGGCCTGAGATTAATTACCGAAAGCAAGTTCCGACATTGAACTATTTCTAGCATCAGAATCATTCTTTCTTACCCATGTCCTCTTCATCTGATCTCTAATTTCATCCGTTGTCACTTTTTCTTTCCCTTTATCATTTTTCTCTATGTCTATTCCTCTGTATACTAGACCTCTTATGTCTACATTTTTGTTTTTGCAGAATCTTGCAATATGACCATACTTATTATAGTTGTAGCACACAATGCTTTCTTGTCTATTCCAATCATTCCAATGGTTTCTTCTTGATATACATTGATTAGAAACATGCCCAAATTTTTCACATGTATAGCATTCAACATTCCTTCTTAACACATTTCTGAATTCAATGGATTTATGACCAATTTTTTTGAATTTGAAACACTGACTAGAGAATGATGAATCTCTTGATTTCATATTACTTCTACATTGAGCAATCATATGACCAAACTTATTGCAAGAAAAACAATATCCATTAAAAAAAATTGCATTAGGTTGTCTTACCAGATACCTTCAATTTTTGTTCTATCTAAAATTATTTTGTCATGATCTAGAACTTTCTCCCTTTTCATATCCAAGACCTCTCTTATCATTTCCACTCTTTTGTCCTTGAGTCGGCTCATCAAGCTTTACTGAACTAATCTTAAAATTTTCTTTGTATTCATTTGCAATGACAAGATCATTCTTAAGAGTAGTAATATGCTTACCAAGTTCTTCTTCATTGTTTATGGATCTTTGCAACTCACTTTCCAACTAAGTGAATTCCCCATTTATTCTGTTGCATTCATCAGATTTCTCTTTCAAGGTGTGAGCAAAATTTTCTTCAATTTTCTTCATTTCTTCAATCTCCTTAGTCATTTTCATCATCATAGATTCCATCTCATGTTTTAGGTTTGTATTGTCTTTGGAAAGCTTTTCACATTCTTCAGTTATTTCCTTCAAGGTTTGATTCAAGTGAGAATCGTCCATATTTTTGTTCTCCTTCTGTTGTATCTGATCACAAAGATCCTTTCTCTTCTCCTTGGATTTAACAATATAATCTTTCAGTGACTGAATGAATTTCTCTACATCTTTAAGATTCACTCTCAATTCATTAACTTTTGCTTTAGACTAATCAAGGTCATCAAGTGCCACTAGAAGTTGTTGTTGAAGACCATCAGAGTCCATTACATTCCAAGATCCACCTCAAGTTGCTAAACTTCTTCAGAGGAACTATACTCATACCAATTGTTGGACTCAAGGGAACACTGAGAGGTGGGGTGAATCAGTGTTCAAAAAATTTTAAACTTCATCAATGTAAAACTTGAAACCACTTCAACATTACATTTAAAGAAAATATGTATGCATTCAAAGTAATCATTCATGACACCATGACACACAAATTTTTGTGTGGAAACCCTGTTAGGGGAAAAACCACAATGGAAGTTAATCCACAATTTGAGTACTCAAATATAATTATTTATAAAAGGAATGTACTTGCATTTAGGCACACTACCTAGAGCTCACTGCTTAGAAGAAAAGGATCACTACCATACAAAATTTTAGATTAAAACCATATGAAGATTGAACTGAGATGATAGCATCTATTTATGTCAAGTTATAGTTCTGATGAAGCTCATAGATTGATTTCTGGATCTCCAAACTGATTCTACTCTTCACTTTGCTCTGCTCTGCTCTTCTCTTCGCTCAACATCTAGACAAGTTCATACTATTATTTTACTGAATATTAAACCACACACATATTCACATGTCTACACACTTCTTCACTTCTAATCACACCTCTCACATACTAAAATGATAGAACTGATCCCATATATATATCCTCTAACAAGGATTTACTCATTCATCAATCGGCTTCATAAAATATTAAATTACTTCCATCTTGTCGGCTAGATCCACCACAAATTCTTTATGTGCATCCTCCAAAGTCGGTTAAGAAAAAGAGAGGACCCAAACAAACATAATCGAGCATGAAGATATTTAATTAATTACTCCTTATACATCTACAATTAATATATTCGTCAGGTTGGCCTACTAGCACAAATAGCTAACAAATTAGTGCACCAGATCTCCTAGATCACATACCAGTGAGTGCACATTAAAACAATCTTTCACCAAAGTATTAAAAAAATCAACAAACCTTCCTTAGAGATGCACAACCCAAAATATATGTCTGGTGAGGTGTTCAGATCAACTTTTCTGCCTATAATTGGATGTCTTGTTCTTCACCTTGTTTAGCCGGTAGTTTCCAAAACTAAACTACAGATTGGATGTCATTTCGGTTATCTAGACTGACTTAGGTTGCCATCAATGACAACACTTACAAGCCATATTCCAACATAAATAAGCATTGAAAGAGATTTCGAAGTGGAGATCTAAATTAGTCACCAAGTAGATAGTGATTGAATGAATTCAAAAAGATCGTTGGCGAAGGCACTAGACAAAGGAGTTTTGTAAGGAGCCAATCTTGAAGGATGTTGTTGTTGTGAAGATGAGAACGCAATTGAGAGGTGAAAGAACCAGCCACTGGAAAATTAGGAGCATAATTAAGGCATAGTGAATTACTTCCAAAGAACTATAGTATGAAAAGGTGGATAAATTGATCGATGTTTGAGGAGATGTTAAGAAATTGCATGAGGTCGTTGGTATTGTTGAAACTATTCTAAGTCGCCAATAAAGGAAGCAGATCATTGTTAGGGAGATTGGCCCAGAAAGGTGTATAAAGCTGCCCAGGAAAAGAGGCGCATATCTGGAGGAGAAAAAATCCCATGTTTAGAAGATTTTATGATGCTACTTGAGGAGTTAGCTGTGTTTGAAGGCTCTACATCTACAAATGAGAAGATTAAAGGTGTCATCGATGCATGGAGAACACACGATAGAAGAAGAAAGTTGTCCAAAGGAATTGTTGAAACTACAGTCATTGAAGATGCATTGCCAAGAGATGTGAAGAAGTTGTTTCAAGAAGATATTAAAGTCAGAGCTTCTAAAGGATATCATGTGTCACTAAGAAGTCAAAGGTTTCTAATACTTGTAGAGTGCAAACCATTGTCCACTAAAAGAGGTTGTCGAAAATTGACACAGAGTTGATTGTAGCTAATGTAAAGAGATCTTGAAGGTGCCAGACAAATAAGTTTAAAGATCATTGAATTCGTTGTAAAGAAAGAAAGTGACGCCAAACCACTATTTGAAGCCCAGTCAAAAGAAGTTATCATTGTTGATAGAAAGGCCCTAATATTTCAAGCCATTACTGTTTGTATATTGAGGAAAAGACAAAGGTTATCAAATTCCTTGAATAAATATTAGAGGATACTTTCTAAAAGGAGTCATAGTTGAAAAGAGGGAGTGTTAAAGGTGATAGTTGAGGTTAGAGATGATCCATTGAGAAAAGACTTCATTGACATTATATAAACATTTTAGTTGTTGAAGGAATTTATCAGTCAAAGGAGATTGTGTCGATCAGAGAAATATTGTGAAGAACACTAGTCTCATGATCAAAGGAAGAGTTGCAGAGCTAGTCGTTGAACAGGGTAAAATAGAGACTGTAGAAGATTGAAGGCACCTGAAGCTGTCAAAAGATAAATCTTTGTAACAAAATAAAGTAAGGTAAGTTGAAATTGTTTATTACAGATGGGGAAAGTAGGAAAAATATTTAAAAAGGAGAATGAGAATTTAGTAACTACGAAAGATGTTTTAGAAGAAGAATTTTAAATGTTAAGAAATGCAATTTAGAATTGACCTAGAAACTTTAAAAGAAAGTGTTAAAAAGAGATATGAAATATTATGTGAAAATGATGTTTTGAGAAAATAATTGGTTGAATCTAAAAGGAAAAATACAAAACTGGAAAGAAAATTAAAGTGATCTGAAAATGAAAAAGAGGAAATACAAAACAAGTTGATTTTTTTTTAAGGTTTGGAACAAAATCTGAAAAAAAATATAAGGAGAAAATAGTTTTGAAAAGAATGAAATGTTAAAATTGCAGCAATAAAAGGATTGTTTGAAGACAAAGCCATTTGTGTGTGATATTTCATGTGATACAAGTGATTTGTGTTTTGATCAATCAAATGACAAGTGTAACTTTGTTGAAATTGTTTGTGAAGAAGAATGTATTGGTGAATATGAACATGTTAATGAGTTTGAATTTGATTCTACAAATGTTATTTGTTTTGATGACAATGTTGGTATGAAAATTATGAAAAGAATGGATATAAAGGACAAGGGTTAGGAAAACATGAAGAAGGAATGAGAGAGTCAATTGAGCCAATTATGAAGGTCTCAGGTATGTCACAGGTAAGGGGAATGATGCCACAAGTTCAAGTAAATTCGTTCAACAAATGAAGAGTGTTGAGTGTGCACATTACCATAGGAAATTTCATACCAAGGATAAGTGTTGGAATTTACATCCTTGCAGTCTATGTGGATTAAATAATCATTGTGAGAAAATGTGTTTGAGCAAATATTGGAAGAAATATTCTATGATAGGATGCATAAGAATGGATTACAGATGGGTCTATGGACCAAGATGTTTACAAATATATTATTTATGTTTATGCTTAAGTCTCTCGAATGTGCTTAGGTTTTATATATATTGTGTTACCTACATTTTGTTAAGTATTTTGGAATGAGTCCAGCTCTGTAGAGATGTAAAGAAAAGAATGTAATGGTGAGTTGAAGCTTTGTAAAAAAATATTTTGATTAATATAAAATACTATGTTGTTGCTTATGTTGTTTGTTATTATTTTTTTCTCCCCTTTCAAATCCAATAGAAGCCCGATCTGAGTTTGAAAATTTCATTATTTATCAATGCCCAAACACATGGATTATGTAATCATGCTCCAAACTACAAAGAGCCAACAAAGCAAAAGTAGAGGCTCGAACAATTATGGGAAAAACTCAAAACAAGAAGGTATACCTTGAGAAAATTTATGAATACATAAGGCAAAAGGAATATCAATACTTCCAAAGGAAGTGCTGGTAATGTTTTCAAGAGAATATTACCTCAATGTTGTTCAATGCAATGGGATGACACCAAGATTATGCACAAATATGGAATGAGTTTTGAAACTTTTGAGACAAACTCAAATTAAAGGTCCAATTATCATCTCACTATCTCTTTGCGAGCAATATATCTGCGCCTTCATTATAAAAGAAGAAATTAATGACTCTCATGCCTAAAAATTAGTGATAGATCCAATCCTCAAAGGATTTTGCTTGGCTCTTCAACAAACTAAGTGCTCATAGTGGTGGAATTCTTATAGATTTTTGCCTGACTACTTCACCAACATAGATTTAGATATGTGATACAAGGAGATTGACTTTGAGTTGCAAGGGGATTAGTCCCAAAGTTACTCTGAGCAATGAACAACAAGTGTCAATTATTCACCGAAGCCATAAGGGGCATACCCCAATGATGGAGGAGTGATCTTGAGATGTAGGATAGCACTGTTTGAGCATAGTAACCGGTGATGATAAGGTAGTGAACATAATCAAACTTCCAAGGAAACATATGATGGCCAAAGGGGTCTCAGAGATTAAATGAGAAGTTAATCACTTCGGCATGTCTTGTCCTTGGCATGGGAAATTTAAATAATTTTCAAAATAAAAATAATTCATTTATCAAGAGTTAGTTACAAAAAAGAGGGCAAGGGATGAATTTATTTTGTAATTTAATTGAAAGTAGTTATGGGATGTAAAGAAAATGAAGATTCTTTCAATTCTCGGCCTCACTGACAATCATGTGGCTCTTAGAACATTTAATTTCAGATGTTTCAAATGGAATTTCCTTTTTAAAATGATTCTTTAAAAGAATCAGTTATGTAACCGTTCGAAGATCAAAGCTTTCAAAGATGGAAAACTTTAAATACGTAATGGGTAGACAATACGAGGATCTCTCTTTTTTTTTTACTATCAAACAAGGGGAGTTTCTGTGAGAACTCTTAGAGTAGATAGTTACTTTCCAATTAACTGCAGTATTTATTTTTTAGCTGGGTCATTTTTGTTAGAATCCAAGATCACCTGCATGCAAATGGATACCTGTCACATGCAAAAGACATTCAGAACAAGAGAAGATCTGTAAACCTCAAAGTGTAAAATGCATTATGAGAATCTCCATTATTACAAAGAGATCAATCCTTATGAAGGAGATCAAGAAACCCTAGTGTGCACACTTAATAATTAATCAATTATTAATGTGCCTAAGTTTAGCTTAAGCAATTAGAGGAATAAGTGACTTAATTAATTAACCAGTATGATATAATTAATTAAGCGTAATAAATTATTACTCTAACACCCCCCCTTAAGATGAACTTAGGAAGAAGCTAAAACACTAGAATAAGATGCATGCAAGAAAAGATGGGTCCCGACAACTAGGCCTGATCAGGTACCCATTTACAAATGCAAGAAAGAGGTAGAGGAGGAAAACCCAGTGGGACAAAACCCCCTACAATGATATGACATGCTGCAAAGAAGCACTGGAAGAACACTGTAGAGTAACACTGGAACCGCAATCTGGCAAGCAAGGAAAGATACTTCTATCTACAAGAAACCATATCGGAATCATCATAATGTGATAGCAGACCCGATGCCACAGAACACTCGAAAACTCCAAACGGGAACAATGTTGGAATCTATGAAGCAGCAGTTGATTATTGAAAGATGTATCACTGAAAACGAAGTGCAAAGACGCAAGATGCACTCTCCCAACTGCCAAAATATCCAAGTAATCTCCAAAACACCCATCGGGCCAAATCTGGATTAATGAAAAACCTGGGATAGATACAGAAAAAATTGCATGGACAGCAACATAAATCTCCTCAATACCTTTCCAATGCCGCAAAGATAGCGAAAATCGGAGATCTTGGCAAAGAGTTATGAGCTCAGAAGCATGAAATAAAAATCTGACTTCAACTAGAAATAAATGCAGTAAAATAGGAAAATACTATAAAATAAACTACACCAAATGAAAGTACTTAGAACCAGCTTTCCGGTGATATCTCGTTTTCCCAATTTCAATACCGTATGCCCAAGTTATGCAAAAAAGAAAAAAATTGTTTCTTTACAGAAAACTAGGGTTAGGAGGGGACAAACAAGGTGTCGTACGGACGCTGACGTCATGCTAACGTCAGCGGTTCACGAGCCTAAATTTGACGGCCTGGAGGCCGTCGTCGCAAAAAATCGATCCCCTGCGAAAAAAATTTCGGCCCTTGGTCGCCATATGACTGCAGGCGCTGGGCAAGGGGCTTCGCCCCTGGTTCTCCATGGGACCGGCGGCCGAGGATGAGAAGCCCTCAAGGGCTAGTGGAGCTGGAGGTGGCATATGGGCTGAGCACTGCCCGGTGGCGGCGGACCAGTGGCCGCCTAGTGGCCGCCGGGTGGCAAAATCCATCATAACTGGTGGCACAGAAAACCTACGAAATTTTTAATAAATCTATACCTCGGAACGCGTGCTGGGAAGCCGTACAGTCTTCCTTGCAAAAAAATTTTGCCCTCCGGATCAACTTCACCAAAATCAACCAAACAACAGGCATTCCTAAGGTTTTGAGGCGTTGCAAATGCGATGGCGACATCCGTTTGAGCCCATAGTGTGCCGAAAAATTGGCTACCCCCAGATCTTGCAGAAAAGATGCCTATGGAAACCCTTGCATTTGAAACTCACTAAGAAGCCATATCTTCAGATCATGAACAAGCAGCGGCAGGTCTGGAGCTCTGATACCATGTTAGAATCCAAGATCACCTACATGCAAATGGATACCTATCACATGCAAAAGACATTCAGAACGAGAGAAGATCTATAAACCTCAAAGTGTAAAATGCATTATGAGAATCTCCGTTATTACAAAGAGATCAATCCTTATGAAGGAGATCAAGAAACCCTAGTGTGCACACTTAATAATTAATCAATTATTAATGTGCCTAAGTTTAGCTTAAGCAACTAGAGGAATAAGTGACTTAATTAATTAACCAGTATGATATAATTAATTAAGCGTAATAAATTATTACTCTAACAATTTTTTGTAGAGATATAGAGTCTATGAGCTCTTATTTCATCAAATAATAAGGAGATATTTTGATCTTTATGTCCATTTGTCTCTTTTTTATTATAAGTTTCCTATGTGAGATCATGGTCATTATTTGGTGAATACTCTATTATGAGTGGTTGTAGATGTACATGTTAAAGGATTTGTGTGTCTCGAACATTTTATATCTACTCTCCTATGCGAAAGAAATTGTTGTTAAATATCTTGATCGTTATTCATAGGCACGTAATCAATGATCTATGTGTCATTTATGTTTTTCTATATTTATTCAAGTTTAACAATCATGTCTGTAGCATTGTTATGCACATTCATTTGCTCTCCTTTCCTACTTTTCAATTAAAAGCATACCCAAAAAAATCTATCAAACCATACGAGGGGGTTGTACCTCTAAAATTTAGAGAAAAGTCACAAATGAATTGTGATCTTTGTAGGTTGTTGGAAATGATTGCACCTTTCCGAGAAAAATATAGTAAAACTTCAAGGTGCCTAATCTGTTAACCAACATATTTTTGGGGACTTTGTTAGAGAAAGAATTAAAGTACCAATGTCTTTCATTATTTTCTTTTCTTATAAATTTGAAGGTAACTCCCCAAGGATGGAGGTTGGGGACTCTATAATATGGAACCTGCTCATAAATTATTTTGGTAGAAGATCCAGTCAATCTTTTTCTAAATCTGCATTGTGGTAGTGGCTTTACCCCAACTATGGTGTGCCCAATTTGGCCCTTTAGTGTTGCCTCAATATTCAGACCTGCCTGCAAGTTCAAGAAAGAATTTTCCAAATTTTAATGGAGATGACTCACAAGTTGCAGATGATTATAATCGAGCCTTTACAATAGCTTGTGAAGTTTTCGGGGTAAGAGATTAAAATGTTTTTGTCAAATTATTTGTTGAGTATCTCATTGGAGTTGTTGTTGTTTGGTTTCAATATTTAGAGGATGGATACATTACAAATTGGGATAACATGAAGAAGAATTTTCTTTGAAGATTTAAACCAGAAGTTGATGTATATACACTTTCTTCTCATTTTCTCAGCATTAAAAAGAAAGAGGGTGAATCTATAAGAGAGTTTGTAGAATGGTTTGATAGATGTTTAAAAATATTCCTAATAATTTTCACCCAATTAAGGAGCTACAAATGATCACTTTTGTTGGAGAATTACATCCTAATATCCATTTTCATTTGAAGCAAAGTAAGGTTCGTGATCTTGAGATCGCAAAACAAGAAGTTGCTAATATTGAAGACTTTATTTTATCTAGGGTGTGGAAGAAAGATAAAGTTAAAATATATGTAGAAAATTATGTGGTTCAAAAGTATAAAACACTAAAGTTTAATATAAACTCATCAAACATCTTATACCCTTCAACTGAGTGTTCAAATCTCACAGTTTTTTATCAAAATCATTTACAAAAAAATGAAAGAATATGGGGATTAAATCTTTTAATGCTAAAATATATAATCTCAACTATGACATAGATAAAGATGGTTTTGATTCTTCTAGTGATGAAGAAAAATACTCTTCTTGTGAGAAAAAATTATGTACATCTTTTACTTCAGTTGTAAAAAATAACAAATTTGTATTTGTTGATATGAATAATCTAGAACTAAACAGAAATAGCAAAGTGTTGAAGCCTCTATATGTCCCAAAATTTGAAGCATTCAAATTTGAGAATAATGATATGGGTTTATCAGGCAACATGGTTAGAGGTCCAATTTCAAAGAAAAGAGATATAGATTATTTATCAAAGATGGAGGCTTTCATTTTTTAAGATGTCAACATATATTGTGCAGTTGAAGGTGAAATTAAAAATCAGCTTCAAAAGGTAACTAAATCATCAAACATTTGTTCTTCTAGTTCGCAATCTGAATATGAAGGGTTTAAGTTTGTTGATGAAGTTCACGAAGAAAGTGTAGTGGATGATGAGGTAAATAATCATCCCATTCTAGATTCTTTTCATTTTGAAGTAAATATTGCACAAAGTTCAAGTTGTTCCAGTCAAAATTTTGAACCAATATGTGGGATGGATAAAATGAAGAAGGGATTGAGACAAATAAATTAGCAATTAAATATGATGAATATGTTGATATTGCAAGTTGGGGCCCAAATTTTTTAAATAATGCAATCACTCCCTCATGTAGCAACCAAGAAGTCTCTTTATCTCATGATTTGTATATGGGGTGTCTGATTTGAGGTTGGCTTCTTTTTGTTCAAAAAATCAAGAGCAGAGCAATATTACAGTTGATATTGTACAGGCAGATTCTAGTAGCCATATACAAGGTAGTGCTGATATGAGTCATTTGATTTTTGAAGTGTACAATGAGGAATGGATTTTTGAGCATCAAACTTTATCTAAAAAATTTTTACAGGGTGTTGGTCTTATTTGTTTAATTGTAGTAGTTGCAAGGTACTAGTTGGTTGTGCATGCACTTTTCATTCACCAAGCAGTATTCCGCATAATTAGCTACTTCTCCAAGCCTATTAATGGATTTGTATGATCATCTTAGAGGCCATTTGAGGTAGGGTTGTGTTGGTAGTTTAGGTGCTTTTCTGCTTCGTCTCATTTTTGGCTTGCTCTTGCTCCTCCTCCTTCTTGATCATTAACTTTGTGGCCCAATGGAATTTAAGCATTGGTCCATGTTTGAGATTCTAGATTCCTTGCTTCATCCTTTATAGTCTTCGTCCTCAGACAAAGCCAATTGTTGACCATATTTTTTAAATGGCCCATTTTAAACTTCCAATACTCCCCCACAAGCATTTTTACCTGCCATTTCCAAAAACAATTATTCTTGAAAACCTATCAAAGATGGTATTGAATCCTTTGGTTGGGTTGATACTAACCTTATTTTGCCCCCATGTGACCAATTTTCTGCCAAAACTCCGCACTATTTGAAAGATTTTAAATTTTAAAGTTTTTGGCTGGAAAAATATAAATGAATTCAAATTCTTAAATTTGTGCGTCTAGAGCAAAAACTATTTATGGGTTTCGTTCTATATCAATCATTCATCCTGCTATCCAAATTTCACAAGAAATAGAGTTTCTAGTTGAAATTTATGATTTTTAATCTTTAGACAGAATTTAAATTGCAAATTTTCATGGTTTAATATTTCACTAAGTGTTATGGTATCATTTTGCAAGCTTCACATAACCATGGAAATTCCTGTTGAGGTTCACACAACCATCACTTTTCCTACCAGCCTTATGAAAGGCAAAAATTAAAGGTAGAAAGTGAAAGTCTTTGACTTATTTTAAAGCAGGAGACATTTTGCCTGGTCATGCAAACCTGGGCGGTGTTTCATGTGGTTTTGATAACCACTAAAAAGGTTGCTTCAAGCACATGAATGAAGGCAAAACTTTGAAAGGTTATCGGTATTTTTGAGTAGTTTTGCAATCAAAAGAATCCCATGACCTTCATCGAAATGGAAGCTTTGGAACATAATCTGAATCAATCAAAGGAGGATTTTTGTCCCAAATTATTGGAAAATTAAGCAATTTGTATTGTCATTGAAGCCTAGCTATTCTCAAACAAGATTCTCAAATGGCGAAATGAATTAGAGTTTAGTGTCCAGACTTCAAAGTCTTCTCAAATACATTTTCACTCAGAGGCATTCCCACCTCTATCCTTTTTAATCAAAAGGAAGATTAATATGAGGGGAAGATGAGTTGGTTGTACAGTTTGAAGTTGAGGCATGTAATATGGCATTTGGCTTACGTTAAAGTTATCCAAAATAGTCTGCTAGAGCTTCCAGATGAAAGGCACCACCGTTATGAGGAAATGGGATGTCATTATTCTAGCAAGTGATAATGGTATGGAAGTCAACTATGGCCAGATATAATCTTGGTCGTATTATGTGAAGAATTCAGTTGGGTATTGCTATAGGTCAACTCTGTGAAAAGTGTGATGGGAAAAGAAGTTTCAAATTCCTTGAAGAGAAGGGCACGCTTTTGGCATTGAAAAGAGAATATAGACTTATGAAGCAATAATATCGTAATTGTTGTTTGAAGCTTACATATCCATCTCTGGGAGCTAGTTATCAAATATCCTCGGTTTGGGGACAGAGAATGTCGTTAGCTTATGGTAGACACCAAGGATGTTGATTACTACAGCAAGTCATTATGAGCATAATATGATCAAAGAAAGGAAGCTTGATTTTAGAAGAAACTAATTGCATGGTATCATTGTCTCTGGCCAACCTTCAATAAAGCAATAGATACATCGAATTAACTAAACTAGATACCTCATGACACCAATGAGTTGCTTTTTAACAAGGCAAATTGCTAGGAAATGGTAAACGATCTTGGTTACAAAGGAAGTGCACCTAATCCAATAATAATCAGGCATATTAGTATAAATTTTATACACCAACTACTAAACGCAGTTGATGTCTATAATTTGTTTGACAAAATGCTTCAAAAAGATGTTTTCTCATGGTAGTCAATGATTTTGAACTATGCACAAAACTAGATTTGTTTAAAATACTTTAGAAACTTTCAAACAAATGTGATAGTCAGGTATAAAGCTGAATACATAAACCTTTGGGTATTTAAACATTGGCAGTATGTTTCATTAGTTTTATAACTCATGTGGAAGCCTGATCTAAGTTTGAAATTTTCATTATTTCTCAACGCCCAAACATATGGATTATGTAAGCACACTCCAAACTACAAAGAGACGACATTTGCAAAAGTAGAGGCTTGATCGATGATGGGAAAAAATTGAAACAAGAAGGTATTCCTTGAGAAAATCTATGAATACATAAGGCAAAAAGAATATCAATATTTCCAAGGGAGGTGCTGGTAGTTTTTTTAAGAGAATATTGCCTCAAAGGAATGTTGTTTGATGTAACGGGATGACGTGAAGATTATGCATGGATATGGAATGAGTTTTGAAACTTTTGAGACAAACATAAATGAAAGGTCCAATGCTCATCTCACTATCTCTTTGAGATTAATATATTTATGCCTTCATTACGAAAGAAGCAATTAATGATTCTCATGCCTAAAGACTTAGTGATAGATCCAATCCTCAAAGGATTTTTCTTGGCTCTTCAACAATCTGAGTGCTCATAGTGGTGAAATTCTTATAGAAAATTATGATCCCTTGATTTCTCACTCTATTCTTGACTGATTTATCAGTTCTTCAATCCCACTAAAGGCTCAAATTGATTTCTTCAATTTCATAGATTACTCCATCTATTTATTCAATGCCATAGATCATTCAATCTATTTCCTCAATTCCATTGAACACTCACCATGATTTCTTCAATCACACTGATTACGTAATCAAAATCCACTAATTCTTCCCATCTAATTCCTCCCAATAGTTTTGAGTCGTTAATCAAGATACTCTACTACGCGATCTCGATCGTTCATCTTGAAACACAAAATATATATAAAACCTTCTTCGTCTTAAAAAATGATCAGAGAATCAACATCTTTTACACAATGAATTAATGTTGAAATCATAATCAATCTTTTGATAAAGCTTTACACACATCTTTGATCAAGACTCACACAACTTTGAAGCTTTTTCTATGCACAAATGGAGGCTTCACATTGATACAACAATGATCCAACATCTTTGTGAATATACTTCGACATGGGATGGTAACAATTACATTTTTATGAATTCATTTTATGTTCTTTCTTTTGATTGCATCATTTGAGTTTGTTCTTCATAGCTTAATTTCGTGAGTAATGGGCATGAATCATCATCATCTCTTTGTTTGAATTAGATTAGTTTCAATTAAATCAATGGAAATCAAGTGTCACCCCCATCTAATCAAGGGATACCTCTTTCTCGCTTAACTAATTTAATTCTTATCATAATTATGATTTAACTCATGATCTATTCAATCAATGGAAATCAAGTGTCACCTCCATCTAATCAAGGGATACCTCTTTCTCACTTAACTAATTTAATTCTTATCATAATTATGATTTAACTCATGATCTATTCAATATGTTTCATCTTGATTCACTCATTGAAAAGGCTTATATACATGTATTCTATTATTTGAATTCAATAATCAATCAATTGAGTAATGAATATGAATATTATTATTATGTATTTCTAGTTTTGTACATAATTCATAGGAATTAGGTCTTGGTATATTTTTTTATCACAAAATCTAAATTCAAATGAATGTTTAAAATAGAGTATTTTCTTCATGAACATGTACCTATTCTAGCATATGTTTTGAAAATAATGATTCAAGTTATCTTAGGAATATAACTAAGGAATCTTAAAATGATTTTACAAAGCTTTACACACATATTCGATCAACATACATACAACTTTGAGGCTTTTTATACGCACAAACGGAGGATTCGCATTGATACAACAACGATCCAACATCTTTGCAAATATACTTTGACACAAGATGGTAACACTATATTTTTTTATGAATTCATTTTATGTTCTTTGTTTTGATTCCACCATTTGAGTTTGTTCTTTGTAGCTTTATTTCATGAGTAATGGTCATGAATCATCATCTCTTTGTTTGAATTAGATTAGTTTCAATTCATTCATTTTGATCTTATTACGCTTATCTGATTCCCCCCTTACATATTATGGCATATCTAGTGGGACTACAGTCCTTAGCACTAACTATTTTATGAGTGAATTTTTAATAGTTGTAGTTTCTGGAAACACAATTGAAAAATTTTCACGCAAAAGCTATAGGAAATTCACATGGTTGATCTTTCGTTTTGACCACAATCGCCCATTTTTTGGCCTCTTTCACCATTTCAACTGCTTTTTCAAAAATAATAGGAGTACTCTTCCATTTTTTAGCTACTTTTTCCTAAATAACAAAGGCCATTTCTAATTTTTTTTAGCCACAATTGCTTCTAATAGGGCCACTTTTGCTTAAAATTTTACTTTTTCTCTATTGCTTTTTTATCTGAAATATGAGAAGATGTTTTTCATTTTTCTGACACTAATGGGTGATTTTTGGTGATGTTTGTGTTTTCTAACTTCATTTATGTAGCTCTTGCAAGATATAGAACACGCTACATGAAAAATAACTAACAATTGTGTTGCGGAGAAGGTGAACAATCCAAGTCAAAGTTTTTTTAAGAGCTTTATAGATTAGAATTTTTTTAATTTGGTGCATAGAATGAACTCCACAACTCACATGCCTTCAATTTGGTGCTCTAAAAAGAATGTTCAAAAAGCTTTCTAGATTAGAACAAAATTTCAAGTTTGTGTTTTAAAAAGAACATTTCAGAAGCTTTCATAGTTTAGGAAATTTTTTATTTTGGTGCCTAAAATGAACCCCACAAATCCACATGCCTTCAGTTTGGTGATCTAAAAAATAATTTTTGAAACTTTTCTAGATTCGAACAAATAATTCTTTTTGGTGCTCTAAAAAATGCTTTTCATTGACCAACAATTTTAATATGTTAACAAAACAAGTGATTTCCTTTTGTTGACCAATTAAAAAAAGGCTTTAGAAACACTTCAATTGGTGATTAAAATTGGACAAATCAAATGTTTTGACTTTCACATTGCTATCTACATTGCTTGATATCTCAAACACTTTCAATTTTGGTGCAACATAAAAATTGATTTGCTAGTATTTTTTACACTATTTGGTTGGATAGCACTGCTCAAGGGGCTTAAAAAGAACATTACAATGAAGTGTATATTGTGTCTTCTGTGTTTGTAAAACTGAGTACCTATCCTCTCCCCTCACGTATTTTGGGCAATCTTGGGTGAAGAAAAATACTTTGAATTTTGCATTTTGGTATTTTTATTTTTACCCTTAAAGAGGGGACTAGTTAATACGTTTTCCTAATATTTTAATTATGAATCTCCAATTAACTCTATCATAGGATTTATTGGTATCCAATTTCAAAATCATGATGGAGATCTAACCTATTTTTTAAAAATAATTTATATAAAAAAACCCAAGGCCGTGGATATTCTAAATATTTATATATAGGACAAAGTTAAAGCCATGGTGATGAAATATATAAAATTATAATGAAAATTTTACTTTCACTAAATATAAATATAGGTCAATTAAATAAATGTAAGCACAAAATAATATAAATCAACCTAAATTATAGTGATAATAATTTGAAAAGATAAATGTGTATATACGTTAGTGATAATTTTACAAATTAAGTGTGAATGGAATACATATACTTAGCTCTTAGAATAATGATGGAGGTTGGATTGATTCAAAAAATAACTTTGTCACCTTATTATAGAAAGATATGCATCCTTGTTGCATGCTAACAAATTGGAACAATTTGTAGACCTGTAACTCTCTATGGGCTGATTTCATGAATTTAAAATAATTTTTCACCATGTGGATACAATTTTTTAGGCATAGTCTTCATCTAGTGTAGTAGTAACTTCTATTATCCAATTTGTGTGATATCTACTCCTCACTAGTTACTAAAGACTAGTGTTATTTAGAAATACCTTATAGAGATTGATAAATATCTAACAAGTGGAAGCATAAAGCCATGTCCCACTTGTGGGACATTTCACAAAAATGAGCCATATTGATGAATACCTTTGAATGAGGAACTTTGATTTAATTTATAGGTAATTCCATGTGAAAATGGGGTTCAAATGAAAGTACCTTCAAATGGAGGTCAAGGGGATTTGAATGAAGGTAATTTTTAATATTTTAATAAAAAATTACATACAACTATCTTCAACTGAAGGCTCCTTTGAATGGAAGACCTTAAATAAATGGCCCTTCATTATGAGGCCCTTCCTTTGAACCCATTTATTTGGCCATTCCTTCTTTTAGTCACCCATGTTTTCACAAAAAATACTGACAGGTAACTTTTTAAATATTTAAAAAGTTACCATCACTAGTAGAATTTGGTAAATAAATGAATACGTGAATAAGACTTTTAGTCACAACAACTAAAAATGACTAATCTAGTCATTTTTTGCAACACAACTATAAATGACTAATTTGATCGTCAGGTAAGAAACATAGCTATAAATGACTAAATTGATCATTGAGTAAAAAACACAACTATAAATGACTAAACAATTAGTCACACAAATGGGTGCGCAACACAATTACAAATTATACATTAAATCCCATTCTTAATGGATCTAGTTGTCAATCAAGTCGATAAACCTCTCCTTTCTAATTTTCTTTGGTTTGAATCATGTACAAGGAGACCCAATCAATACCACAATCCATTATTGCACTCTCGTAGGGGCATCTGCTCAATTCTAAAAGTCCTTGGCGAGCTTGCAGGACGTAGGAAGAAATATAAACTCTTACCGTAATAACGTAATGGTCAAAAAAATCATATGTGGGTTGGTGGGACATAAGATAGATTTTTATTGCTATATCATGATATTGAAAGATGAGGAATACGAGGTAGAAGTAAGGAGCAACTAACCCACAACCTCATAGTGAGTAAAACGTGACCCTGCGGTTTGGTGGTAGGCTTACACCTAACTGCAAGAGGTCACCTGTCATCTCGTGATGGAGTTAAGAATGTTGTGTGGGGTGGCGATAGAAGGTTATTTAACCCGTAGTCCCACAAAAAGCTAACAGAGACCATGCAATATAGCGTGATGGATAGTAATGTTAAAAAAAATAGATAATATGATATTAAAGTGGGTAATTAAAAAAATATTTCAAATTGGGAGATTATTGGTAGGAGTGGGTTGTATTGCACGTAGGGTTGATAGCGAATTTGGAAATTGTTGGCGGGAGTGGGGAGTATAGTAGAGTGCAAGGGCAAGGAATTCAGAGTTTGTTGCAATGAATTTGAAGTCAACAAGGCCCTCTACATTGAAGTCAAATTGGGGGACACCCTCTGTAGCGAATTCAGAGGTAATTTGAAACCCTCATTACACTAAAAAAAAAATCTATTTAGGATTCAGAGGTATTCTCTTTACTCTCTCTACTCCTTTTTTTGTTAAAAATATGTTGCAAATTCAACCTATTCAAGATTCGGAGCATCGTTGAATAGATAAAAATTCTTAGAACATAGTAGATAAAAATTCTCAAAACATAGTTTTTTCTAGTTTCATTTTTTATTTTTTTAAGCTATACATTATCCGTCATTTAGCATTGAACATATGTTTAACATCTAGAATGTTTACAACGTACATGGCCTAGGTCTTGAATTCGTATGTTGTGTTTTTCATACATATCACGGTGTGGTTTTCTTCACACCTATTTAAGATTCAAGGGTAATTCAGATGTATTCTCTTTACTCTCTCCACCCCTTTTTTCTATTAAAAAATGTCACAAATTCAACCTATTGAAGATTTAGAGCATCGTTGAATAGATAAAAATTCTCAGAACATAGTAGATACAAATTCTCAAAACATAGTTTTTTATAGTTTGGTTTTGTATTTTGTTAAGCTATACATCATCCATCATTTAGCATGAACATATGTTTAATATCTGGAATGTTTACAATGTACATGGCCTAGGTCTTGAATCCATCTAATGTGTTGTTCATACATATCACGGTGTGATTTTCTTCACACCTATTCAAGATTTTGAGGTAATTCAAAGGTAATTTAGAGGTATTCTCTTTACTCTATATACCCCTTTTTTTCTATTAAAAAAATGTCATAGATTCAACCTATTCAAGATTCAAAGCATCATCGAATAGATAAAAATTCTCAGAATATAGTAGATAAAAAATTTTAAAACATAGTTTTTTCTAGTTTCGTTTTGTATTTTGTTAAGCTATACATTGTTCGTCATTTAGTATTAAACATATGTTTAACATCTAGAATTTTTACAATGTACATGGCCTAGGTCTTGAATTCATCTCTTGTGATGTTTACACATATCACAATGTGATTTTATTCATAGCTATTCAAGATTCAGAGGTAATTCAAAGGTATTCTCTTTACTCTCTCTAACCCTTTTTTTGTTAAAAAAATGTCACAAATTCAACCTATTCAAGATTTAGAGCATCGTTGAATAGATAAAAATTCTCAGAACATAGTAGATAAAATTTCTCAAAACATAGTTTTTTCTAGTTTGGTTTTGTATTTTGTTAAGCTATACATTATTCATCATTTAGCATTGAGCATATGTTTAACATCTAGAATGTTTACAACATACATGGCCTAGGTCTTGAATCCATATGATGTGTTGTTCATACATATCACGATGTGATTTTATTCACACCTATTCAAGAAATAGAGGTAATTCAGAAGTATTCTCTTTACTCTCTCTACCATTTTTTTTCTATTAAAAAAATGTCACAGATTCAACCTATTCAAGATTCAGTGCATCGTCAAATAGATAAAAATTCCCATAACATAGTAGATAAAAAATTTCAAAACATATTTTTTTCTAGTTTGGTTTTATATTTTGTTAAGCTATACACTATCTATCATTTAGCATTGAACATATGTTTAACATCTGGAATGTTTACAACGTACATGGCCTAGGTCTTGAATTCGTGTGTTGTGTTGTTAATGCATATCATGGTGTGATTTTCTTCACACCTCATGGATTTTATGTTGTTTCTAGAAATTTTAGGTCTATGGAGTTGCTATTAGTATTTGTTCCAGTTACTAATGGTGGCGTTGCCAACTCCTAACTTTGACAATCCATAAATCTCAAGGTCTAATACTTGAAAGAGAATCCACTTACATTAGAGATATTTTGATTAGAAGGGTCTCATATTCAATGCAATCTCACCAATGTGGTGTTTGGCAGATCTATGCATGTCCTTGAGCTTCAACTACTAGTAAATATGCCCATGTGAAAGTTGGTTCATATGTCTCTCTTAGGAGAAAGGAGAATAATATTAATGCAATTTATCAACTTCATATAGCTAGACTTTCAAGCAATAGTTTACTTCACCCTCTTGCACTGTACACTATTGAATTCCCTTACTTTACTCCAAAAAAAATCATTATTCTTTGTGTTTTTCTAATTAATTAACACTCATTACAAATACTTGTTGATGTGCCCATTTCACATGAAGTGTGATTTCTAGTGTAATCATACAAAGGGGATTTGTAATGACATGTTACAAGAAAATTGATTAACAAATACATATCATTAAAGTGTTGTCTAACCATGCAAGTCACTGAAAGTTGATGTTGATGTGTAGAATTGAATCCATTCCCTTATTAAGACAAAGGATGGTTGCCAAAGTTATCAGTGTTCATCTAGAATGTTTGCACCTCCCCTTAAATAATTTATTCTTTATTTTTAAATAATATGAGCAAATAGATTCTCCTTATTTCTTTTGCATCAATTTTTGATCCTATGCTCCATCTCTATAAGATTATGTTTTCTTTGATAGCATCAAATATTTCATTCCTTTATTTATATTTTAAATTTTTCTATTGACACTTTGCTTTGATTACATATGAAGCAACAATTTATTTGTAGTCTCATTACCCGTATGTGAGTTGGTTACCTACACTTTTTTCAAACTTCTACTCTTAACTACAATCCTAGCACTGATATTTTTGTTGTAAAACATTTAGTGATCCATTTGTTGTCTTTTATGAACATGTAAGGTTGTAGATTTGTCTACTTTCTTAGAAACTGGAATACATATATGAGTTAGGCTTCAACCACAGACCTTTATCTCAACATTATGTAGAAATCCAATTTTACAAATATCTAGCACCACTATCCAAGTGATTTTTATTGTCATGCCCATTATTAAATCCAGTTGCCACCTATAATCATATTCGTTGTGTACATGATTTTAATCTTTTTCATTTGTCTTAAATCAAATTTAACTAATGTCGATAAAGGATGGTTTTTACAAGCAAGGGCCTTGTATTAGGCATTAGGCTTATGTTTATTTTCTTTATTGCTATACAACTCCCAAACCAAATGTCACAATAGAATAAACAGTTGACTGCCATTAATTTACGTTTAAGTAATCATTCTTGAATAGGAAGTTTAAATCAATGGAACACATATTGTTCATCCCCAATATCATTTGCATTCAGATGTGTGTGGCTCATTTTAACATTTTTTTACAGTTCTATAAGTGTTGTTGAATATATCTTGAGGCTAAAAACCTATATAGAATCTATAATTACTTCTCATTTTACTTTCATGCTGAATTTATTGCACAAGCTTGACAAGAAGTCATTTTTCTCTATTCTGAGGATAAAGTTTACTTTGTTTGGCACAACAATATCATGTGAAACTATACCTTTTCTACTTACCTACAATGCTTTATTTAGAGCCAATTCATTTAGATCTTAAATCATGTTAGTAGTGAAACTGTACCTTTTTTGACACTCTTATTTTATAGTCTTCTTTTAGATACATCTTGTTATACTATCTTCTTAGCAATCCTTTAAATACATGTAATGTTTTAAAACCTTAGCTTTGTTATTGTAGTATTGCCAATACATTTCTGCAGTATACACAAAAACCAAGTACCTTGATCATTTAATAAGTTGCACCCACTCTTGTCATGTAAAGGTTCACTACCTTCTCAATTGAAATCAGATTTTGGGCTTCCTATTTCAAGTGGTTCCCAAAATCAATTTCCATGGTTTTGTTTACTGGTAGTGTTGTTCTAACCATGTTTTTCTTAATACACATCAAATTTCCATCAATTTTTTTGTTGCTATAAAGATTTTGTTGTGTACCTGCTCCATGCTCCTACTTTTCCTTTGAAGCTTTCTTGCATTCTATGTAAGGGGAAAATCGAGAAGCATAAGGAGATCAATGTACACAAATTAAACAATATTTAACTCAAAAAAAGATTAAGATTCATACCCATTACTCATGAAATGAACAATACAAGATTAGCGAATTCAATAAACTAAGATAATACAAACAAAGAATATGTAAAGAATTCAAATAACCATATTGTTACCCATCCTGTGTTGAAGTGTATTCGCAATGTTGTTGGATAATTGTATCAATGTGAAGCCTCCATTTATGCATTGCAAAAGCTCCAATATGGTGTGATGGTGATTGAAGATATATGTCAAAGCTTGGGAGAAATCAATTGTCAATTCAACATTACTTCGTTGCACAAAAGATGTCAATTCTTTGATTATTTTTTAGGATGAAGAGGATTTTTATATAGATTTTACAACTTGAGATGAATGATCGGGATCGCATGGTAGAATATCTTGATCAACAGTTGAAAGATGTTGAGAGGAATTAGCTTCTATAAATGAATCAATTAAGGATGTTAATTGATCAATCAAAGGAAATAGATTACCTAATCTATGGAATTGAGGAAATCAAATTGAGTGTTTAGTGGGATTGAAGAATAGATGGATTAGTTAGGAAATAGATTGAATCAGTCAACCGATCAAAGTGAACAATCGGTGACCATAATTTTCTCAATCATAAAAGTGGGTGAGGGTAATTAATTAATTAAGCCTTTTTGAGTTGAACATGCAAGTCATGTTTGAATTTTACAAATAAAGTTGCATTTGTTTGTTCTGACCTTTTTGAATGATATTTGAATAATTTATTTAATTATTCAAGTTTAGGGGAATGTGATTTAATTAAATATTAAGTAATAATTTAATTGATTTAGGGGAATAGGGTAAATTAGTGACATAATTAAATAATTGATGTTATTTAATTAATCAGGTGGAATAAAGATTAGATAAATAATAAAAATTATGAATTAAATAAATAATTTAAAGTTTAATCAATTAATAGAGGAAATTAGGGTTTTTGATGTAAATTATGTGAAAGGAAGTGATATTAAATGATAATGATGATTGAGGATGAATTAATTAAATAATGTTGAATCACTTAATTAATAGACGAATATAAAAATTGATAATAATTAAATAATAATGTATTATTTAATCATTTAGGGAAGAAGGGTGAAAGTTAGTGTTGTTTTCATCAGCTAGGACAAATTAGGGTATCTACACATTCATCTCCAGTAAATGTACCAAGGAATTAATATTATTCCTACATTACATTTGCTAGGTTTCATTGTCTGAAAATTACACTTTGTAAATGACATAATGGTATTCAAACTATCCATATTTATATAATTAATAGGAGATATTATTTGAGATTTCCTGGGAGGAACATCTTGCATGAACCGATGATTTCATTTTTGGATTGATTTGCATATTTTTAAAAAGAGGATATTTATGTATTGCACAATATGCTTTTTAAATTTTAGTAGGTTGAATGGGTTTAGAATTTGTATCTTAGCATTAGTAAAAGTGGTTTGTGCTAGTAATGGATGGGATATTGAAAGGTAGAGGAATGGAGTGATGGTATTTCAAATTAATGTTTATATCTTAATTATTTGACTTATCTACATATGAGATGAATTTATGGCTTAGATCATTAGTGATATTGTTTGGATGGTTATACAAACCTTTGAATTGAACATAAATTATTTTCTCCCTCATTTAAGTTGGATTTACTTTTAAATTTTTTATATTTATTATATTGGCTCCATTATATTAAAGGGAAAATCATATTGTTCACTTTTATTCATTCAATAACATTATTTTATGCAATTACTAATTTTGTGGGAATGTTAAATGTCTAACTTTGCATTCTAATCTTCTTTGCAGATTGTTGTGCATGCTCTTGCTTTGCATTTTTTTCTTATGAGTGATGGTTATTTGTAAAGTTGTTAATTATCTTGGACTAATGCAAACTACACATAATGTTCTTGATGTTTTACTTCTTCAGGTCGAGGAGAATATCTGCAAGTTCATGAAGAAGGGTTTGACACCATCACAAATTGGTATAATTCTTTATGACTCCCATGGAATTGCTCAAGTCAAGAGTGTGACGGGAATTAAGATATCATTAATTCTGAAAGCACATGAGTAGCAAAATATAGATGATATAAAATCCATCATTTAAAAAAATCAAAAAAATTCATGATGAAATATTTGAAAACTATTCTTTATAATAAAGCTTAATGACTTTACTACCAAAAGACATCAAATTTTTACAATCTATAATATTGCACGATTTATTATATATTTTTAGATTTGATTGTGTAAGTATTTTTCTATTAATATTTCTCATCACATTTCTTGATCCATCATCAAAATATAAATAATTACCAAAGAAAAAAAGTGTGAAATAATCTTTAACCAGCTAGTGTCCATTAACATTGCAGAGCTTGTATGAGATAGGTGCAAGGAACTTTATATAGTGTTTGGAATTTCAATGTTGGGGTGCATTCCAAGAATGAGATACTTTGGCTTTACAAAATGGAAGGGAAGTTGTGTGATGAAACAACCAACGAACTATTTCAGTAATTTAATTCTAGGCTGCAAAAGCTTCCACTATTTGAACAAAAATTTGAAAGGATCACACTTCATCTACATCAATACTTACTACCTACTCCTAACCATCACTCACAATGGAAACACTCTGGGTAAGAATTCCATTGAAGATTTGAAATGTTTTAAAAGTTTATGTATTTTTTTTATCAATATTTCAGATTAGATTTAATAATTCATTATTAGAATAAAGTAATCATTTTTTGTTTGTTTCATAAATCTCTATTTTTATATAACAGATTTATATAATTGGACAACATAATTATGCAACCACACTAATATTTTATTCCACTGCAACACCACAAGGTCTATAACTAGGCTTTTGCGGGGATGCAGAGATTTGTCATAATACTGCGCCAATTTTACTCAACTCTTGTGGTGATATGGGAAAGGTTTCAAATCATCTACACTTTGAATTTTCACTATTTTCTTAGTGAATTCTCTACTACCACCATTCACTCCTCAACCACGGACATGACTCAAAACCAGTCCTTCCTTGAACCTTTGCAAGATCATCTGATTTGCCTAATTCATTTGAGAAAATAAAATCAAGTTGAAATCTTTCATGGAACTTGTAAGCTTCACAACAAATTAACACGGGAACATATGATCATGATCCACCATTTCTACAAAAATCATTCCCACTCTTGAATAAATTGTTCCATTTGATAAAATTGAAGAAGCTCCAAGGAAAGATTTTGTTACTTCTTGCATAATATAGGAAACTGTGTTTATATGAGTGTATGTGCAATTGAGACCACCAACCAACAACTTATGAAGCATTGTTTTTCCTTCAAGTTTTTGCCTTGAGTCCACTACAACATTTTTTCCTTGAGTCTATTGTGCTTCTTGTACCTCCAAATAATGTTACCATCCCTTGTAGACTTTGTAATTATGTGTTATTGCAAGCACCCAACCATTTACTCATTATACTTGGTCTCTATTCACATATGTCTAGAATGAATTTATCACTATCATAGATTGAAGTTCACAAATTGAAGACATTATTTTTACCATAAATAATCATGTTGTCATTCTTGAAAATAATCCTTCTACTGTAGTATAAATTATATGAGTGTCGTACTCTTCATATACCTCTCTCCATAGTCCTCCCCTTAACAACATGATCTACCCTTCATCATTAGGCACGTTTCACCATTTTCCCCCTATGTTTTTGCTATCTTCCCTTGCATTTCACTGTCTTCTCTCCTTTGCTTTGCCACACTATGCCTTGCCACTTCTTGTGCAAATCAAGATTTGTTCAACCTCCACCACCACACCTTGATATATTATTTCACAATAACACAACTCCTCTCTTTGCAGTAAAAGGCTTGAAACCCTTTTTGTGTTTATCTCTGCAATATTGAAATCTAAGTTTCATGTTGCTTCATTCATGGATATGGAAACTGTCCTTTTATGGAAGTGTTCATGACTACCAATATTCAAATTAGGACTATCATACATTGGTTTGAATGGATTTTTCTCTTCATATTGGAAAGCCTATGTTGTAAGGCCAAACACAAAGCTTTGCAACAAAATTTATGAATGGTATCCTCTATCTCCCTAGCTATGTTATTATCTTTAGCCTTCAAGATACTCTTTTCATGATCTTGAACATCTTTATTTCTTGTCACAATGTAAATAGATCTCTTTATTTCTCTTTATCCTCCTTACTACCCTACAACTAAACCTCGAAATGTGTTATTCAATGAGGACTAAAAACTTAGTAAGGCCTTCTCATAGCTCTGTCTTATTTTATTTCACAAAGACTAACATTTATGTGTCAATATACATTCAATGAAAAACCCTATAGAAATTCAGACTTCAGGGTTTAGGAAGATGTCCACTCTTGTTTCTATGCTTCCTTTCTTCATGACTGCACTTGTATAGTCTTTCCATGTTGTATTCTCTTTCCTTTATTTTAATTTTATTCACTTTTATTAGTGCTATGAATCTCATTTATTTGACATGGTTTTAACTATACCATATAAATAAGGTATCTATTTCCAATACCAACATATATTTTTCTATTGGTTTCAAAACCACAAAGCAAGAGAAAGACAAGAAAAATCATAATAGCATGGCAGTTGCAACAACTACTACAAAAATAATACCCCTCGAAGCTAGAAAAAATAATACTAACGACCTTGAACTATCTAACTCCAATGGTATTATATTCTCTTTCACACATATATTTGGTTGGTTGGCCTCAAATTTAGTCATTAATCTATTGACATGTGATATTTTTTATAGTGAGATTGGTATAGTTTACATATAGTACAACAATGGCATTTCTAGCAAGGCCTTATTTATGTAGATCTTTTTCCTTGTTTGCTTTTTCTTGATAAAGTTTTAGAAGAAAGATTGCATATTCTTCATCAGCTTGTTTGTTGTACATTGTTATTTGTAGCCCCAATATTTGATGTGTAACACATATTTTATTTTAACAGGTGGACATGCCTTCTTTAATTTTCCATTTACATATGAGAATTCTCAGCCTATCTTTACTTCTCCATCCTTGTTCAACATGCCATTCTCTAAGGTGACTATTCATTGAACAAAATACTATACATATAAATTTTGTATTATGAAAAAAAAAGAGAAATTTGAAAGTAAGAAAGTTGTCTCATTGATTTTCATTTAATTGTTTAAAGGTTTGTCTTCATTCAGCCTTGATCTAACGAACCATTATTTCATGATTCTTCTCAGTGAGTCTAAAATTTTGTTAGTGTAATATGGATTTCTAGTTCTATATGCATTGATATTTATAGAAACTTTCTCCACAAAGGTAGCATAAAGTAGAAATGATCTTAATGGAATCACTTACATGTACAATACAGAAGTGAGAACAAGTTTGAGGTGATCCAGTAACAGATGAAAACAATAAAAATGTATTGTATCTTGTATCTTGTATCTTGATAGGCAAAAGTAGTTTGGAAAATCTCAATGAGGGAACGCCTTTAGCGTAAAAATTAAAATGACTAAATTTACTACCAACTAATGGAAATCAATCAATTAAAATGACTAAATATTCTATTAAATATACTACCAATTGACAAAAATCATTGACTAAATAAATGACCAACTGATGAAAAAATAATTATTATTTAATGACTAAATCAATGAGTAAATTAACGACTAAATATACTACCAATTGACATAAATCAATGACTAAATATGACCAGTTGACGGCAAAATAATGATTAAAATGACTAAATCAATGACTAAATTAATGACTAAATATACTACCAAATTGATCAATCAAAACAACCAATAAATGACTAAAAATGGTTTAGTCATAAATTTGGTCGCATTATAAATAACCGGAAATAAACTACTAATGGTCATGTGACCAAGCTTAGTCATTTATATGCAATTTTAGTAGTTTTTCTACTAGTGCATAACCCAAGATTTTTCTTAGTTGTATCCCTCATAGTAATATTTCTAAACAATATAATTCATGATACTTTTTGTTTAATTAGCATATTTTCTTGTAAGCATAAGTTTTTACCAAGCATAAAGATCTTTGTTCAAAGCATGTAGAAAAATAGAAAAAAGTAAGAGAAAATGTTGAAAAATGTGTTTATCTTTCATAGTTATGTTCTTTCTTTTTTTAAATGGATATATACAAAAAGCATTATATGTTAGATGGAAACATATTACTCTTAATTATAACTAATATTAATTAAAATTTTAATAATAAACAAAATATACAAGTTTTTTTATGAAAATGTGCACCCTCTATATTAATGCTAATTATATATAGAAATTATGACCATTTTATTTCTAAAAAACACATTGGATGGAAAAATTATCACTTATTAAATAAATATTATAAATAATAAAAAACAAGTTATTAGTTAATGTTTAAAAAATGAGGCACATTATTTTTATAAATTAAATAAATTTATATTTATAATCTACACATCAAATCTCAAAAATTGTCCGTTCACATTATTTTTAAATTCTTAATGATTTTCTTACTATAAGTGACAAAAATTGAAAACTTAACTATTTGTTTTAATGTTCCACTGAAACCAAAAAGTGGGACACACCTTTATGCTTCCACCCAAGGGTCAAGTTCTTAGGTCAAGGCCTTTGGTGACAAGTTTTATAGCATTGGAGAATGCTGGTAGATAAAAAGTAAGCAATGCAATGTCCTACACAAAAATGTTAAGGCAATTATTGCTCCCTTTTAATGATCCAAATTGAGGTGTTCCTACAATGTATGCTCCTTGAAGTGATAGGACTATAGATGATCAATGGCCCCTTGATATGTTCAAATGATCAAGTGAATGTTTTTAAATACTAAGACACAACAAATCATCACACAAACACATATAAATATTGACTCTCATCAATTAGTGTAAATGTGCATGAGTCAATAATTTAATTTTTTTTAAAATAGGTTAGATCTCCATCATGCGAGACTACTCCCAAGAATAATTGAAATGACCTAGGATAAACAGATTTATATATTGAGATAAGGATTAAGTGTGTGGGAGTTAAGGATAAAAAGATATGGTTATAAATGTAGAAAGATAAGAGATTAAGTCAAATGCATGAGAATGTGTGGAAATGGGAGTAAATGAATGTGGCTAGGGATTGGGGAAATGAGATAAAATTAGCACAAAAGTGTGTTACATGTAACTATATAATTATATTAAAATATTTTCTCGAATGGATATGAAACTAATTGGAATCAACATGAGTAAGAAAATCTCACCATTAGAAAATACTCTAATGAAAAAACAAGTTTTTTTTTTTCACTTTTTATGTATCTTTAAAATTTCCTAAAATTTGGTTATTCTAAATAACAAATTATGTAAAGGAAAAAAAGATTTCCCTCAAGATTAATTTTTAAGCTAATCTAATAAAATGCATACAAATAAACAGTATTGATCTAGATTGGTAATGATATGGTTATAGGAAATCAAGATTCTAATATTAAATGTAAAGTTACTTAAAATAAATAAGTAAAAGAAGGGTACCTAGCTTTATGACTAAAGAATCATTATCATTTGATGAAGATTTTTTAGTATGCTCTTTATCTACCTTGAAAATAAGTATAAGTATTTGGAGGAATAAGTGGAGGCTATAAAAATGACACTAAGTTCACAAAAAAAATCACCATTTTTTATGATAATTCTTCTAAATGAACACAAAACTAAATGAAAAATGACATGGATGTGCTAATTTCACCATTACAATTCTTTTATACAAATTTAAATGACTAAAAATTATAACTAATTATTATTTTACATAAATTTAATAAAAATGAGTTAAACATTTTTACAATAACACTCATCATATTCAATTTTCCCATTTCTACAAATTAACAACCTTTAAACTTCAAACATTGTATTAGTATGATATTAGGGCAATGTGGAGTGTAGATTCATTCCATGGAGGTTGGAGCAGATGTCTCCTATTAATAGGTCGTTCCTTTCAACGGGAATTATTTTTTAAGTGACAAAAAAACAAACAGATTCGTGCATATCCAACCAAACCGCTGCTTTCAACGGGAATGCTTTTTTAATTGTCTTCTCAAATGCATAAAATGTGCAATTGCAAGCAATCAATTTTCATCGGTTGCTATGAAGATATACATGTCTGAAATCTATTCCTCCTGTGCAACTGGGCTGCGCCAGATCAAGGCTAAGGACTTGATAACCAGCATGGAGTCTTGACAGTTTGAAGGCATTTGAAGGGGCGATGGAGAGGAACACGCAAATTAATAGACATAGTTATGTATGTTACTCTTAATCTTAAATCTTTGGTAAACGTTTTCTTTTGTTACTCGTTTTAATATAACATTCCAAATAGTTTGTTGTCGTCTTTGTCCCCCACCTTTGAAATGATCACTACATTTTGCAGGCAATCTTTGCTTTATAGGTTTCATTACAACTGAAACATCTAAAGGGCTTCCAATCTCCAAAAGATTGATTTCCTTGTTCTCCACCCCCAAAATCCTTCCCTTCCTTTGATTTCCTTGTTCTAAAGAATTTTCTTTCCCTTTATTTTGATTGTTATTCATCGTTTATTTTTCTGGTTCAGTTTCTCATCTGCCCTTAAAGGATATCCATAAGCTTCATCTACTGTAGGTATTTTCACCAATGCAAACTTGAAGTTGAAACTTTAGTCCATTCACATATTGAACTTTAGCTTTTCAAGGCTTGAACAAGTCCCTCCAGAGAGTCTAAAATCCTGGTAGCATTTCTTTGAGGTTCTACATTCCTCCTGCCCTTCCTCCCTAGTTCATGCGAACTCCCCTTTGGGCCATTGCTGAGTACGCTAATACAAAAACTGATGTAGATTGAATCTTTGTTTCTTGCAATCAAGACTCGAAAATGCTTTTCAGCCCCGGTTAAGAAATTCCATAATAAACTCCGTTCCTGAAAGTCATGCATTTCAAAAATAGTACATCAGAGAAAATCGGATTTATAAATTTAAATGAACAGATGAAACCCAAAAAAATAGAGACAGTAATATTATTCTTTATCAAGCAAAAAAGAAATTACAAATAAGAAAAAATCTATAGATAAGAGTCATACATCACCAAAAACATCAATACAATCACTAACACCAAAAACTCCTAAATAGGGAGTCACAAAAGCCACAAAAATAGGAACTACCAGAAACAGCGGTTACAACCCAAAATCCACAAACAACTGCAAAGTAGCAAAACTGACGGGTAGCCGGGACCTTTCAATCAAATAGTCATTACATTAGAGTCTAAAGGCTCTTAGTGCCTTGAACCATTATTTATTTTTGGTGAAGTTGTCTCTCCTTCCCATGTTAGGTCTCTTAATCAAATCCTCATCTATAAAGACCTCACATTCAAGTTCCCTGGCCAATAGGCCAATTTCCCATGCTTAGTTTAGCTTTAATTTTCAATGGAGAAGTGTTGTGGGCCTGTTAGGCCAATGCTTATTGTTGCATCTAAGTAAGTGGCATCGTTCTAGTCACAAGTGTGGTTTGTTAACAAACTCCAAATTAGGATCAGACTAGTCCATCAAACTCTCAATAAAGAAGTCAAATGCCAGTTTTGGTCCTTATACACCCAATGCATTCTTGTGACGTTGGTGGGAGAATTTGGCTGAATTGATATTCTGTCGGTTGCTTTCTAAGTTGAACATGAATTCAACCCTTGTGATTTGTTAGCTACTGCATTCAAGAAATAAACAGCCCTTTTAATAAGCTAGAAAGAACATAAACAGAAATGTAATACAAATTCAATGAATTAGTAAATAAACCTTCCTTATATTTATCTGTTGAAAGTGGGCTTTATGTTGAATTCTAGTTATCCATTCTTCTATTGGTTATCAGAAGGTTTTGGAAACAAGATCGTTTTTCAAAAAGTTTCAGTCTCCAGATATTTAGAATATTCTTGAGAGCATATATGGGGTTTACCGAGGCTTGACCAGTGCCTAATTTTCAAAGCATTCAAGATTGTTATAGAAGGCTTAAGGAATGACTTAGTGGCAAGGAGCCACAAACTATTCTAGTTGTGCTAGATGACATGTGGTTGGAAGTCAGTAATCTTAAAAAGGTGTTGTTTGAAGCAAAGAGATACAAGACTGTTGTTACAGCCAAGCACTATTTCAAATGGCTTGATGACACTTATTTTAAAGAAGCTCTATCCCTCTTTTGTTGTGAGGCCTTTGGGCAAAACATCATTCCAAAAAAAAATAGTATATAACAAGACACTAATGAAACAAGTATGCGTATGTCTCCCCGTGTACCCATGCATTCATTTTAATGAATCTAAGAGTCCATTGAATTCGCCATTATAGGATGACATGATATTCTTTTTGTTGAATCTGATATAACATTGAATCAGGGACTAAGTAAATGTCTTTTCCAATATTGTTAGCTTAGTGGAGAAATTGGGGAGGCGGGTTTGCAAGGGGAATGTTTTTATAATAATAGCACTGATGTAAACTACCTTGTTCTTTAAGGGAAAAGGGAACGAATGTCATCTACAGGATAAAATATTTGGTTAAATAAATAGAGTTTTTATTAAGAGATTGTTGCTGGTCTTGTGCTTTATTTGGCTGTACATAGGAACTTCTTCAATTGGTGGTGAGGTGAGGGGAGGTACGAGTAAAAAAAATTTTTTTGCGTTTTCATTTTCTGATAATACGAGTTGTGTGTTTTTGCTAATAGTTATTTTAGCATTGCTTATCTTCCCTGTATTTTCACTTTTAATTTTGTTGTACTTGATTTTTATTTGATATCTCTCATTTGCAAGATGGATTTTCTCTTGCATCAGAAAATTTGTAAGCAAGCATATGTCCTCTTTGCAGTCTTCAGCTTCAAGTGCAAGCTTATCCATTCCTAAACTACCTATTCCCAAACCACCCATTTTGGAACTATTTTTTGAGAACTACCCATTCCAGAACTACCAACAACCTTGTGGGTTCTAGTGATTAAATACACAAGTTGAAAAGATGATTAATTTGAAGAAAATGTTAACAAGGTGAGAGTGAGCACGATGGGAGCAGCTACTCTCTGTAGGCATCCTCAAGTTAAAGGTGTGCTAACCTTTTGTATCGCTTTTTTTTTGTCAATTACCAAATGATGTTTAGTGCATTGTTATATTGGCTTAGCTTTAATAGGAATTTGATAGGACAATTGGCGAGGTATTTTAGATCTAGCCTTTCATAGCCAAAGTGTTGGGCAACCTTCAGAATTGGTTGCTAAGGAAAACGTTCGACAATTTACCAATCCGGGCAGAGTAGATATTCTATTGTCTCCAAGAAATAAAGGTCATCTTTGAAACATAAATAATACCCACAAAGTTATCTTTACCACAAGGAGATATTTTAGCTTTAGTTGCTTGTGATTCCAGCACTTACGTAATGTTTCAGCTTTTGTTTTAGCATGTAATTCCATGCTTAGGTTAGGGGGCTTCAATTATGTTGCTTATGTTAGGACCAAGACTGTAAGCTATATAAGATATTCTAGCTACAAAAATGGTGCCATATTTTGAGCTTATCAAGCTAGGAAGTATTTTTCTATATCTCAAACTGGAGAGTCCAGAAGTTAACCTTAGATTTTTTTGCATTGATTGAACCATTTGTTGTGGGAGAAGAGTTGGTGAAGTGGGTTGGTCCTCTTCCTTCTCCTCCAAGAGCCTAAAGAATTCATCCGTTAACCTGCTTTCATTAGTGCAGTTCTCTCCTTTTCCCCTCCTTGCTTTATTATGGAGTGTGAATCAAAAGGCCCTTAATACCTTAACTTCTATTTTGGTGAAGTCGTCTCTCCTCCATGTTTGGCCTATCCATCACATCCTCATCTATGAAGACCTTATGGTCAAATTCCTTGGCTAATTGGCCAAGTCCCCATGCTCAGGTTAACTTTTATTTTTAGTGGGGAGGTGGTATGGGCCTATTATCTGAATGCTTATCATTTCAGTTGAGGAAGTGGCGCATTTGGAGCTTGTCTCCTACAAGGCTATCTCAAATTTATAGAGAGACTAGAATATACTCTCTCATTTACTGCCTAGGGCTCTTTCTAGTCGTGAGTGAGGATTGTTGACAAACTCCAATTTGGGATCAAACTTAAACAAAAAAAACTCTCAATAAAGAAGGAAAATGCTAATTTTGATCCTTATACACCCATTGCATTCTTACAAAAGTGCTGGAGAATTTGGAAAAATTGATATTCTGCCGAGGCATTTTGTAAGCTGAATAGGAGTTCAACCCTTGTGCTTTGGTAGCCACTCCATCAAATAAACAACCCTCTCATAAGACATAAGGAAAAGAAATTAGCAAATAAACCTTATATTTATCCATTTGTTGAAAGTGAGCTTCATGTTGTTTTTTGATTATCTATTCTTCTATTAGTTCAAAGAATGTTTTCGAAACAAGATCATTTTAAAGAAAGTTTAAAATATCAAGAAGATTTTTGACAGCATACAGGTGGGAATTACTAGGGCTCTAATGGTGACTAATTTTCAGAGCATTTAAGGTGGTCGTAGAAGGCTTAGGGAATGGCTTAGTAGGGAGAAGTCACAAATATTTTGGTTGTGCTAGATGATGTGTGGCCAGAATATACGTTAATGTTAAAAATATGTCATTTGAAGCATAGGGATGCAAGATTATTCTTATGGCCACACACAAATGATTTTACAACATTTGCAATCTGCCTTTACTTGGACATTCTCTGACTCTCTTTTGCTAAGGCCTTTTGGTAGGAAAGCATTCCAGATAGATGATATAGCAAGCCAATAGTGAAACAATTGTGCCTATGTTTACTAGTGTATCCATTTATTCATTTTACAGTTTTTGTTATTTTAATCTATAAAAGTCATATAATTCATGTAATTCCAGATAGATGATATAGCAAGCCAATAGTGAAACAATTATGCCTGTGTTTATCTATGCACCCATTTATTCATTTTACAGTTTTTGTTATTTTAATCTGTAGTCATATATGAAGATTCTAATATATGCATAGTATTTGTTAATTTGTAGGGAATTTATTATTTTTAAGTTGGATTGAAGGAGTTTTATTTCTTGAAAATGAGATGTAAAATCAATTGTTATGGTATGCCCAAAGTTTTATTCTTGATTTTTTTTTGAGATATATGTTTATTTATCCCATAAAATGTAAAGTTCACTAAAAGAATATAAATGAAAAGTTGAAGCAAGTATTTTTTGGTAGTTAATATACACATTATTTATGCATCATTTGATGATTTTGATGTTAAAGGTTTATTAACATTAGGTGTGAAATGTGCTATGTACAGGGTTCATTTGGATTGGAAGAAATAAGACAAAAATAAATGTGAAGGAATACTATAATTAAAACATATCCATATCTTAAATGAAAATAGTTTTATGTAGTGATGAAAGCATGAAAAAAAAATCAAAGGAAAAAATAAATTACTTGTAAATATTGTTTAACAATTATAATTAATAAAAGATGTATTTTTTTTTAGGAGGGGTAGAAATACCCCTCCACAAACTCTTAAGGATGGCCATGGACATCCTTCAAGAGGTCTTTCTTTGTTCTTTTTAATGTTATTTTGAGTTTTTCTATTTTTAAATTTTATTTAATTAAATTATTTAGTTAAATCAAATAAATATTTTAAAATTTAATTAAAGTAATTTATTTATTGCTAATTAAACAATTATAAATATATTTCTTATAGGTATGATTAATGAAAATTTAAAACAATGACTACTTTCACTTATGTTTAGAAAATTTGATTAAGAGAGCTAAAGGGTAAGATGACAACTCACTCACTTGAATTATTATTTTTTATAATGGTGTATTTTTTATGAAATTTATTTGAATAGAAATATATGAAATTATAGAAAGTGACATTTATGTTTGTGAGTTTTGATTGTATGGGTTTCATTTTTAGTTTTGATGTTGTATATGACATTGAGTTGTACGAGTTATATTTGAATTTCTAATGACATATATGCCATTGAGTTGTATGGGTTTTGTTTGAGGGCTACATAAAATTCTTACCATGTGTTCTTAGTGCATTTGTTTATTGATCATGGTTGAGTGACATTTACCCTTCTACATGATGATTAAATGGATTTTGCAAGAAGATTTTTTAATGACATGTAATTTAATTGTATGGATTTGTTTTAATTTTTTAACAGCATATATGTCATTGTGTTGAAACAATTTTGTTTAAAGGTTGCATCAAACTCCTTTGGTGTGTCTAGTGTGTGTCCATTCATCATGGTTGAGTAACATTGACTCTTGTGCATGATTATTGTATGAATTTAGATGATGCGTCTAATGGTATATGTGTCATTAATTTAATTCTATGGGTTTTTTTTGTAGGTTCTAACCATATATCATTTAGTTCTATTGTTTTTGTTTAAAACTCAAATCAAACTCCCATGGTGTGTCTAGTGTGCTTATTCATACATCATGGTTGAGTGAGATTGACTTTTATGCATGGAACTTGTATGAATCTTATTGTCATCAACTTTAATATGCAATAAAACTAAACACACATAATGGTTAGTGGTATTCACTCTTGTGCATTATGATTATATGGCTTTTGTGTGAAGAGTATAATAAAAAATAATTATGTTGTATGGATTTTGTTTATAGTTTATTGTGTTGTATATGAGATTAAGTTGTATGGTTTCCACATGAAACTCATATCATGTGCCTAGGGTGCTTACTCATGTAGTAAGGTTGATGATTGCATGTAAACGGTTTAATGATTAGTTGAGTCTTATGAGATTTATATAAATTTTCGTAGCTAATTTGTATCTAACCATTATGGAATGTTTGGTGTTCTTATGCATTGAGGTTGATGGCATTGACCAAGTATAACTAACTATATTACTTTTTTGTCAAGGGTCGAATGATAGGTATGTCATTGAGTTTTATGATGGGTCTTAGTGTGCATATGCATTAGGGTTAAATGACATTGATTATATTCTAATTGTACATAATTTAATCATATGCCATTCCTAATGTGTTTGTATGTGCACCATGGTTGAGTGACACTAACTCTTACGTTGGATGGTTTTAATGGAATGTGGCATACATGGTGTGCACTAGGTTTGAATGACATATATAGCATAGCATCCTATATTTATTTTTTTCTTTTGTGTTGAGTATGCATTGTGACTAGTGTTCATCAAAATCATATGGTCTGCCTAGTGTGCTTATTCATGCACAATTATTCTATGAACTTTTGAGTGTAAGTCCCAATGACATATATGTCATTAAGTTGTATGTATTTTTTATGGAAGGCTATAAATGATTTTGCATGGATTTTGTTTGAAAATTTCTTGTTTATGCATCATGGTTTAGTGACATTGATGTTATGGCATAATGATTGTACGACATTTGCATGGAGGGTCTAGTTACATATATCATTCAATTGCATGATGGGTTTCATTTGAAGGTACTAATGATATAAATGTCATTATATTGGTTTGTGAGTTTTGATTGTACGACATTTGCATGGAGGGTCTAGTTACATATATCATTCAATTGCATGATGGGTTTCATTTGAAGGTACTAATGATATAAATGTCATATTGGTTTTTTAAGTTTGCATCAAATTGTATGATGTTCTTAGAATTTTTGCTTATGCATCATTGTTGAGTGATATTTATTCTTATACATGATGGATTTGGTTTGAAATTACTATCAAGACATATATGCCCTTGAGTTATATGAGTTTTGTTTGAAATTTGTATCAAACTTATATGGTGTGCTTGTTTATGCAATATGGTTATGTAGCATTGACTCTATATGTGATGGTTCTAATGGAATGTATCATACTAGTTTCATTGCTTTTGTGTGGTGTGCATCATGAATAGTGTACATCAAGCTCCTATGGTGTGTTTATTCATACAATATGGTTAGTGACACTCATTGTTGTGCATGATGATTATATAATTTCTTTTTGAAGGGTCAAATGGTGTATATGTCATTGAGTTGTGTTGGGTTTATTTGATTGTTGCATCAAACGCCTATGGTGTGCATAGAGTGTTTGTCTGTGCACCATTGTTGTGTGATTTATTTTTATCATGATGATTATATGAGTTTTACATGAACACTCTAATGACATGTCACTTACCTATATGGATTTTGTTTGAAGCTTTTAATTAATTTTATTTAATTGACTTGTATGGGTTTTTTAGGGTTGTATCAAAATTCTATGTTGTACATAATGTGTTTGGTCATGCATCATAGTTCAATGATAATGAGTCTCATGCATGATGATGTTAGAGTGTTTTCTAGAAAGGGGATTAATGGCATATGTTAATGAGTTGTATAGTTTTTTTTTTAAAGTTATACTAGCATATATGGCATGTTGTTGTGCAGGTTTTGTTTGAAGATTACATCAAACTCCTATTGTATCACTAGTAAGCTTGTATGTGCATCATGGTTTAATGACATTCTATTTTTCATGATGAGTTTCTAACTTTTATGTAAATGGGATAATGAGATATTTAATTGAATTCTAAGGTTCTTTTAAAAGGTTCTAATGATGTATTTTATTGAATTATTTCAATTTTGTTTCAAGTTTACATCAAACTTCGATGATGTGGCTAGTTCCGTTTTCTTGCATTATGATTGAGTGACATTGAATTTTATGCATGATGTATGTATGAACCTATATGTTACTGATTTGTATGGTTTTTTTTTTAAGTTGCATCAAACTCCCATGGTACCTATTGTGTTCATATTCATGCATCATGGTTGAGTGAATTTGACTCCTGCATGTGATGAATGTGGCTTTTGCATGGACTTAATTGCATATTTCATTAGGTTACATGGGTTTTGTTTGATATATCTAAGATATGTATTATTAATTTTTATGGATTTTTTAAGGTTGCTTCAAGATATTATAGTGTGGCTAATGAGCTTGTTCATGAATCATGGTCGAGTGACATTGAATCATGCACATGATGAGTTATAACTTTTGTGTGAAGGGTCTAATGAGATATTGATATAGGAGCATCACTGTCAATGTGGTTTTTATGCTTTATTAGGCTGTTAAGAGTTTTTTTTGTGTTAGTAGGGGTCTTAAAGGATCCATTAGGATCATTTCAGGTGGTTTAGATAGCTTTGATAGCCCTGGAATTCAAACTTGTGGTTTCCCACCAAAAAGATAAATTTGAATTTCTAGATGGATTTTAGCTTGCTACAAGGTTGGGGATTGTTCTCAACTCTTATTTTTGGCTTTTATGAGTCTAATAAGGTCTTAAAGGACCATGGGAATCATGTAAGGTCCTTTTTGTTGTTTTGTTTCTCAGTTCATGTTTGAAAAGTTGCAAAAAGAGAGCATAATTATCAAGATAATGACATAGACATTAGGTTTAAAAAAAAGGACTTATGCTCGAATTGGTAACTATTTTATAATTCTTGGATGTTGAATCAATAAAAATATATGCTCCAAGAAGTGAAAGAGCAAGATTATCATGATAAACCCTTTTTTTTATAAGTTTGTGATAGTTTTCCTAAAAAAACAACAAAAAACAAATTGGTATGACCTTGTATAGTCAAGTTACAAGTTTGTGTTTGTGTGGGATGATAATGGCATGTTGCAAGGTTCAAATTCAATTTGTTTGAGATGATTTCATTGATTTTTTTCTCAAGTTATGATCAAAATAGTGTCCACTGCTCTGTTATGAAACTAGGGTTTCCAACGATAAATATTTGCCCTTAAATTTTGCTCTAATTATGGGAAAAATCTAAAACTTGGTAGAAAACTTCATTTAATTGCTTCCCAAGGGTCTACCAAAGGAGAGATATTGAAAGTGTTGTAGGTGAAATTTATGCAAGTCTTAGTGCAATAAGGACTAATAAACCTTATAAACCCTTAAGGGTTTAATGATTTTTTGTCTTTTTTTGAGTTGCCATAATAGAGCTAGGGTTTGATAAGACCTTATAAAGGTTGTTGAATGTTGGTGAAGCTTGAGAAGGTGGAAAGGAAGAGTTACATTATCCCAAATAGAAATGGGTCAGTTTGAGGGGTTGAGAATAATTGAAACCATCCTCTCCCACTGCTTTTGTTTGTCCACAAAGCACAAAAGGTTGTTTTCCTGTACATCATTATTGGTATCAAAGTTGGTGAAACAAGAAGTTCAATATAAGGGTTAAGTAAGAAAAAGCAATATGCCTCTAATAAATATTGAAAGGGTGGCAGAAAGGATAGCAACACAATTGGGAGACCTTGCTAGAGAAATGAGGGAGATGAGAGTCAGTTTGAATGCAAGACTCAATGCAGTTGAAGCTAACCAAAGAAGAGGAATGGTTATCGGAGATGTGAGTGACCAAAAAGAAGTGGTGAATGAAGAACCTCGAGAAGAGAGGGATGCTAATGATTTGAGGTTGGAAAGATTGCTAAAGGTAGTCAACGGTGAAGGAACCAAGGTGAAGGTGGAACTTCTAGTATATGTAGGTAGTCTAAATGGTGAAGAACTCTTTGATTGGATAGGGGAGTTGGAAAAGTACTTTGAATTGGAGGAGGTACCTGAAGAGCAACAAGTAAAGTTGGCCAAGACCAAGTTGAAAGGTCATGCACCCTTGTAGTGGGACTATGTTCAGGAAGACATGAAAAAGAAAGGAAAATTCAAGTTTACTTCTTTGGATAGGATGTTTTCCAAGTTGAAAGGAAAATTCATGCCTAGTGACTACATGACCTTGTTTTATAGGAAGTTGCGTAACTTGAAACAAAAGGATATGGGAGTGAAAGAGTACAATGAAGAGTTTTATAAGTTGAGTATCAGATCAAGACATATGGAGGATGATATTGACAAGGTTGCAAGATACCTTAATGGGTTGAAGTATAGCTTATAAGATGAGTTGAGCCTTATAAGCCCTAGGACACTTGAAGAGTGCTATTTGTTATCCTTAAAGGCTAAAGAGACGTTGAATAGGAAGCAAGAAAAGCATAACAGAGGTAGAGGAAGGAACTTTAGAGGTAGAGGTTTATATCGGGGTAGAGGACAGACACAATAAAGTCAAGGTGAGTCAAGCACCTTTCAAGAATAAAGACCAAGTTCAAGAGAAGATTTTAGAGGAAGAAGGCCTAACTTCAAGGGCAGATTTGGAAAAAGAGGAGGATTAAATGGATTCACAAGAAAATGCTACAAGTGCAGCAATTTTGTTGGTCATCAAGCTTGGGAGTGTCCAAAAAGCATACCACTACTACCTTTAGGAATAAAAGGACTCAAGTTGCTCAAAGAGGAGATGAAGAGAGTGTTAACTCCTCACCATAGCCAAAAGAAACAAAGATAGGAGACTCCTTGTTGATGAGTACATTGATCAAGGTTCCAATGGAGAAGTAGCCCCCACAAAGGAAGTCACTATTCAGGACTATTTGCAAGTGCCAAGGTAAGTGTTGGAAAGTTGTTATAGATTCAGGCAATACTAATAATCTAATTGTTGTTGAGATGGTAAAGAATCTAAATTTGAAAAGATTACCTCATCCTACACCTTATAAAGTCTCATGGTTGAATAAGGGGCAACAAGTACTAGTAAATGAACAATTTTGGGTAGAGTTTCAAATAGGAAGGTATAAAGATAAGGTGTTATGTGATATCATTCCTATGGATGTATGCCATGTGTTATTTGGTAGGCCTTCACAATATGATAGAAAAATAGTGCATGATGGTAGGAAGAATGTCTATGTTTTGGAAAAGGATGGAGTTACTTACACCTTAGCACCTTTGAAGGAGGAAGATAAAGACCAAAAGGTGGGATCAAGTGTGATGTTAATGGGTGAAAAGGAGTTTCTAAAAACAATGGAAGAGGAAAAGATGGGTTTTGTAGTGATGATCAGAACTAGAACTATCATAATAGCAGCAAGAATTAATGAGTTGCCTTTGGAAATACAAGAAATGTTGAAGGGTTATGTAGATATAGTTGTTGATGAGCTTCCAACTTTCTTGTCTCCAATGAGAAATATCAGTCATCATATAGAGTTGCTACAATGGAAAGACAAAGCTTTTAATTCAGTTGAAGATGCTAAGCATATGCAATTGGAACTTGAAAGTGTAAAACAAGTTATCTCTAATTTGCAAAGGTGGCTTGGTGAATGCAAATCAATACAAGATAGCATTAAGGAGCAAAGTCCTAAGATAGACGTTCATGAAAATAGAGACAACTATGGGAAAAGTTATTGTTTCTTGTTGAATAAGGAAATCTTAAAAGCCATATTATTTTCTATTAAAATACAACTGGATGTTTTTCAGTATTTGACAAACCAATTCCAATTATATGATATGAAGCTTCAAACCAAGGATGGTCAATTAACATTTTTTCAATTTGGTATTAATACAAAAATGAAGAAGGCCAATCACTATGCAATGTCAGTGGAGAAGGCATAAATAGACATGCCGAATTGGAAATACAAAGTTCATATTGTTAATTTTAGACCAAGACTCTTCAATCAGATGTTCAAATGTTGAAAATATCACTGAGTGAGTGTAGGAAACAACTCAAGGAAGTAATTATAGAGGAGAATGAGCATATTCAGTTGTCATTGCAAGAGGCATTCATTACACTAGAAGCCACATATTCAAAATTGACTGACTGAGGTAGTAATATAGATGAATTGCCACATAAGTTACACCATTGTGATGTGCTTTGCCAAGAATTATCAGAAGCTGACAACAAAATCCAATATCTGGAGGGTTTGTTTGAGGAAACCAAGACATGTCTTCAAGACAAGGAAAACAAGAAAGTGAGTGTATGGAGATAAGGTATGAATGAGGGTGGACATCTCAAAAGAGGGAGAAGCAATTTACAACTATCATAGGCAAAAAATAACAATACAAGTTGTAACAAAGAGCTTTCGTAGACATCTTACAGACTCAAAGAAATTGAATTCCCCTTTCAACACAATGGACATATGAGCATTTGACATCATCTTCACTAGAAATCTCCCCTACCATTTTGAGTTCCTCATGGTAAATCCATCTTCCCTTTCTTTATTGTGTTGTTGCTCTTCATTTCTCTCTAATGCACAAATTATAGAAGTTTCCATAAAATTTATCACATTTTTTTCCTAAACTGTCATCTTAAGTCTCGCAAAAAATAAATCCAAACTATACAAAATTGCAAATTTATTTAGAAATTTTTTTTTAACGTATTTCATGCTTTCATAGTTACTTCTTATTTCTAAGTATCTATTGACAAGATTTAGGGCTTTCTATTTGTTCAACTGAAAAAAATCATTCTCTATTTGTGCAACATTATTATTTTTTGTAGATCAACTTACATTTACATCTCATTCATGGCAACCTTCCCTCTGTAACAAAAACCTCTATTCTCTTCATTTGGTTACCCCATGACAAGTTCCCCTATCCATTGTCATTTTGACATACTTGTTGATTATCATGCAAACACAATTTTGCAAGGAACTTGTCACTCTATCCTCATCATCAACAATGAAACATTGATCACTACCCATGCAATCAATAATTGGTTGCTTCTTGAAATCTACCACTATCCCTACACTTGGATCTACTTTAGACACTTGAGATCAAACACTATGCATATGAGATCACCATGGTTGTGATTGTATTTTAATACTGCCATGACTCTAAGAAGTGATTATACATCATGATTGTGATGCTTCCTTTATTCTCATCTTGAAAAGGGTTGTACATAACTCAATCCTTCATTTAAACCCTATCTTTCAATATCATTGTGTGGCAATGTTATAATGCTACATGCTTCCCTCAAAGCTTTAATGGTAGACCCAAATGAACCACATTATCCTTTTGCACAACATATTCATCAATTCTACTATCCTTAGCTTAATATACAATTATAAATGAAGGTTGCCCTATTGTAATGCATGTCAATATCATTGTCCTTCTTATTATTAATTGATTGTCCTTGAGGGATGAAAACATTGCCCCTGACTATCTTCTTCACCTTATTCCATGGCTCGTCCCTCTTTGTTGGACTATAATGTTTTTTGTGGATTGTCGGGCCAACTATCAAAGATTTCCTTCATTTTTCTCGCACAGTCCATGTGATCCTTCAACATGACTGTCTTTTCTAATATTTGAGGTGACTGTTCATGAATTTGTATAAGGTATATGTCCTTGATTAACCTTGTATGTAGCTTTGTCCTAAATACTTGAAAAGCATGATCAGTTGTATTCCTTAGAAGTTGATAATGATCAATTTCATTGCATTCTTTGTTGTTTCAATTGACTATGTAAAGCTACTTATTCAAGGTTCAATATCACTTGAAGCCTAACTCTTTGATTATTGTTAAGAACCATAGCACTTGGATTAATTTTAAGGTCTTTAGGGGTATTTGCAAAAGAACTCTCACTATCATTACAACAAGGACTAAACTTCAGGGACTTCCCTATCATTGAAATACATTTTACCATTGTCTTTAACCTTTTAAAATTAAGGGAAACACCTGTTAACATCATCCATATAGAATAGCTTAGAAATTAAATAGTAACTCTTGTGACTCTTTATTCCTTCTTTCTTGGTTTATCCTCATAATGGGACTATCATACTATCAAATTTACAAACGTCTATGTGAATCCTTTGAAACCCTCATGTTGTATATCCATGCTCATGACTATCCCACATTTTGACTCATGCATCCTTTTTATAACATCCTCATACTTAATATGATGAAAGCCTTGCATCATTAGTGTAAAGTAACTATATCTTGTCCTTGTGGTAATGAAAGATTAACATTAACCAAAAATCCATAAGTCCATACAATATTATATGTTGATAAAAGTATAGAATATATCCAATAAAGTCATACAAGCTTGTAAAAAATCCATATGGACATAAAATGTCACATATCCATAGTATAAAATATATGTTAAAAAATGCCACTTAGGCATACAACAAATGACCCTAATACATAGTCATTTTTCACTAGGGAAAGGAAATAGATCACACCTTTGACTATTGGCTAGATGGAGATGAATGTGATGATGTTGTCTTTCGAATGCACTTGTGCTCGTCCTCTTTTCTTTAGTTCTGTAGAGTTCCAACAAATACAATAAAAAGTATAGTTGTTAATATATAGAAATTGAATTATGGAATAACGTATAATAGAATAATCACTTACCACAAGAAAATAATTAGTATGCTTATGTCCGTAACAATGACACATTGATGATCTAGAGTGACAAGCCATTGTGGAAAGTATCAAGATACCAATTAAACTACATAGGAGTATCATTAAAATTTTCAATAATAGACCAATAAAAGAGAAAATGTAGTTTGAAATTTACTAATCTATTGCATACCTCTATTAAAGAACCAGAACTTGCTACTACTATAACAACTCCATGGTCCATTGTGCCATGAACATCAATAGGACTATTTGATGTCAGCATATAAAAATGAAACAACAAATGTTGTTCAATTAGCAAAACTACCTAACATTGTTTTACAACACCATTAATGAATAAATCTTACCTATGTGAAAGTTGGTCGATGACGAAAAGAGTGAGGTGTCAATGTCGAAGGTCCACTAGAAAACTGTTTGACATACAAAGTGTGTTATGAGATAATCAATCATATGAGGTTCAACTATTCACACATAATAATTATTTCTTTAATATTGGTTACATGCTTGTGGACTCAACGACGTAAATAAATAAGGGTTTGCAAGAATGGTGCATATCATCAACACTCTAACCCTAAATTTTCATTATATTCATTCTACTAATTTAGTTATTCTTACATTTCAGAATAAAATTTAACAAACAAAATTAAATGAATTTGCTGAAATTTACTTGAGTATCAATGTCGAACGTATCATTCAACAAGGAATCTATCATAGCCATCTAGTATGCAACCGATGTATCTTGTGTAGCTGTATCTTGAGCTCCAATGATCATAAATGCAAACAACACCACAAGTCATAAAAGTGGACTGAAACTATGGGCCTAGAAGACTCACCCACATCAAGCTCTATTAGAGGCCTCACACATTATATAGGGCTTTGAGTGAGTGAGCTAATCAAGTCCAACATGTCCACCTCAACACTATACTTTGTAAATAAAGGAATAAGCACATGCTCCACCATGGGTCAAGCCAAGGGTCTCGATGCTAGCTGTGAATTACGTTGTGCGCCCATTCTACCATATGTGAAGCCCCCACCTCTACCCTAGAAATTTAGATAGTCAAAATAACTTAGAATCTTATTAAGGACAAATTCACATTAGAGTTTCCTCAAAAATTACTATGGGACATCATAGTTATTGCATGAAGGTTGGCCAAAAACCATCCACCATGTATCCCAAAAATTAGTTTCCATCCCTTCATGGTGACACCAATGGATGGAGAACCTCCTGCATGCAAATGATAAAGGTTGATTATTGGTTCTTAAGTCTGAAAAGGGCACACAAGTTGGCTTTGCTAATTTTCTCTTTTTTCACTTACACATATGAAAGTCCACATGCATAAAATTATTTTATTTCCTCCCTCTTATTCAACCAAAAATTAAGTTGTGTACTCATTGATCCTATATGAGATACAATAGACTGTAGGGATTCGACAAGGCCTCTCCTACGAGGGTGTATTGTACCAGTATCATTTAACCTTACAATAAATTCTTCAAGTTCTTTTTTGTTGCTTTTTATTTGATCTAAAATATTTTGTTGTGTTCCTATAGGATGTCAACAAATTGAGGGAGGAATTTGATGTTGTTCTTGTTCATGAGGTTCTTCATGAGGAGATGATTGAGAATTTTCAATATTTGGGAGTGGAGATTCATTTCTTGAAAATTAAAAGAAATTTTAATTAAAAAACCTAATTCAATCTACAATTTAATTCGAATTTGAAACTTAAAAAGTAGAAATTTATACCTCTTTCACCTCTATGGCGCCTTGGTGACATCCTCGTGAAGATTCACAAGCCCCAAGTGCAAAAATGGGCTATATTTGGCAAGTGTGAGTTGAGCAAAGAAAAATCATAGCAATCCAAAACATCAAAACACATAAATAAGGGGTTTGAGTCAAGTTTTGTTTTATTCAATTTTCCTATTTGGAAAGCGCCAAATTTGGCACTCACCAAATGGGCTAGGTATGGCCAAGCCTTAGGTTCAGCCATCCAAGCTGCCAATAGTGTAATTTCGTGAAAATTTTAAAAGAGACACCTTTTTTGTGTCACAGATTGGTTCACATACCTTGCATTTTAAAGATATTAAAACACATAAAGTACACTAAACTTTAAACATACCAAATTTAGTTCAGACACACAAAGTGAATATTAAACCCTAGACTCTTCACATAAAGTGAATCTAAAAGTTGAGACATAACTCATACACACACAAATAATAAGAGGATTGAGCATTTGTTAAAATTAGTTCAAGGATACAAACATACACAAGGTGAGTTCCAAAGTGAATGCCAAAGTTACTTGAAACACACAATTCACACACATAATAGTGAATACCAACATACACTTCATATGCATTGGTGTAGCCAGGCAAACCATTAATATAAATTTTCCTTTATTGCTAAGAGAAATCTAGTAAGTCAATATTTGATTCAAAATCAAACTATTGCATTATTCCTCTATACTCTATAATGAAAGAAAAACCACCCTTATATAAAAAAAAACTAGAAAATCCAAAAATTACCTTTTTTGGCAATTTTTGACAATTGTCATTATTTGCCATTTTTAGTAATTTCAAATGCCTACCCCTTGAGTTCGTTTTTTCAAAAAAAGTTCCTACAATAAGGTGACACTAAATTTCAACTTATAATTCAAATTGGAAACATGAGCCAAATTGTAAAAAAAACAACTTTCTAAAAAACTAAAAAAAAAGTTGAGTTTGAGGGCCCAGATGAAAGAATTTGGCCTCAAAAAAGTGTCGAAACGACTATCTATCAAATTGAGTTTGGTTGGAAATCCAAAGAACTCCTCATAACACATCTCCCTGCATCCCAGATGGACTTTCGAGTCAAAATTTATGACTCTTGGAATCATGTGCATCCTTCTCCCTTGGTTGAAATGAACACAACTCCTGTAAGTTATTGTCTTCAAACTCACACCACTTTTTTGCATCCACTTTCTTCAATTCTCGTTTTGTGATCCAAGTGTTATCTACTAGTGTCAATCCTTCCCACTATATGAGATACCTATTGTATTGACCTTGTCGAGTGTAGGTAGTTTTCTTTCCCACAATCTATACAACCTTTTCCTTATGCATTTGTGGGATTTGTTGTTGCCAATCCATTTCTTCTCCACTATCCTCATTGTGACCCTATCCATGGAAGGCATATAAATCCAAAATACTAAACAAATGAGAAATATCTAAATTCTCTGGTAAACCTACCTTATAGGCATTATCATTGATCTTCTTTGTAATTTTGCAAGGACCAATCTTCTTGTACTTCAATTTGTTGTAAGTTCCCACAGGAATTTTTGTACGTCTCAAATAGACCATCACTAAATCATCTTCTTGAAATATATTAAGCCTTCTACCAACATCTATGACAACCTTATATCTATCATTGGTCTAATGTAGTTTTCATCTCACCTCTTTCTATAATTATAAAAGATATTTTGTGTATGATTCCCCATCATCGCTAATTTTGTCTTTAATGGGTAATTGTACCAAATCCAAAAAACAATAGAATTCCTAGCATAAACAATCTAAAATGGTGATTTACTTGTGGATCTCTTCAAGGAATCGTTATAGGAAAATTCAACTTGAGGTAATGTTAAGTCCCACTACTTATTCTTTTCTCCAACAATGCATCTCAACAGGTTTCCTAAACTCTGATTCACAACTTTTGTCTGTCCATCTATTTGGGGGTGATAAGCACTATTAAACTATATTTTAGTTCCCATCATTTTCCACAAATTTCTCCAAAAATGACTCAAGAACTTGATATTTCTATCAGATGTGATAGTCCTTGGAACACCATGCAATCTAGCAACTTCCTTAAAAAATATTTTTGCCACTCGAGTTGGATCATTAGTCTTCTTGCAAGCATTAAAATGAGCCATCTTAGAAAAGCAGTTAACGAGTACAAAAATGGAGTCATTACCTCGTTGTGTTCTTGGAAGCCCCATCATAAAATCCATACTTATATCTATCCATGGTCTTGAAGGTACTAGCAGTGGCATATACAAACCTGTATTTCGTGAGTGTCCTTAAGCCATTTGAAAAATCCTACACCTAGTCACATATCTAGTTACATATCCTTTTATATTCAACCAACAATATTTATCTTCTATCAAAGCTATTGTCTTCATCCATTCCACTGATACAAAATTCCTTAATTATGTTCTCTATTATAGACCCAATTAGAATACACTTGATTATTTTTCTTTGAAAAGATAGTCATCTTGTATAAATTATGCCCCCTTTGTTGTTGTTTTAAGAACATATATGCAGAAAGAAAGTATACAGAAAATGCAACACATAAGACAATGAACACAACAAGATACCCTGGGAAAACCCTCCTCTTGAGGGAGAAAAACCCAGCAAATAGTCTCTCTATATGATGAACAATAGTAGCAGAATTCTGCTTACAACTCAAGCCTAACACATAGGCGAATCTGATACATAGAATAATAGCACCTCTTCTAGATGAAGTAAATACAACTAAATATGTTTCTTCTTGAAATCGGACTGCTGCTAAAGTGTGAACTCCCTCTTGATAGAATGGGTCATCAAATGACAAACATGACCTTGTATATATATACAAGATGAGGTAACTCAACAAGGAGGTCGGCCTTCCTTATTAAATACTTAAATTACAAAATACAAGGTAAGGTCAGCCCAATTAAGATCATCAATTATTTATGAAGTCAGCCTTCTTATAATTTGATGTCTCAAGCATATAAAATTGAATAGCCAAAGGCTACATTCAATTTTTCATTCTTCTTGTAAGTTTTGCAAGGCTAGAAGTATAATCCAAACGCTGCAAAACATCAACACTCCCTCTCAGCTAGGGATGATACTTCCACCTGCACAAGACACATCATATTAGAATGAAAACAAAATAGAATATCACCTCAATGTGATATTAACCATTATGGCTACTTCCATAGATGGTATAAATAAAATCATCACGGATTCCCTCATGTGATGCTGTGGAGTCACACACATGACATCCACCATAGCTTCTCCCAGAGGGTGGAAACAAGGGCTTTCACCTCAAATCTCTCTCAATAGAGAATTGCAGTATCAAGGGCTTACACCTCAACTCTCTCTCATCAGAGAATTGCATTATCAAGGGCTTACACCTCAACTCTCTCTCAACAGAGAATTGCATTATCAAGGGCTTGCACCTCAACTCTCTCTCAACAGAGAATTGCATTATCAAGGGCTTGCACCTCAACTCTCTCTCAGCAGAGAATTGCATTATCAAGGGCTTGCACCTCAACTCCCTCTCAACAGAGAGTTGCATTATCAAGGGTTTGCACCTCAATTCTCTCTCAATAGAGAATTGCATTATCAAGGGATTTCACCTCGAACTTCTCTCAAAGAAGAACTCATTAAACAAAGGAACACTGATACTGAGACTCCCTCTCGATCCTGGCTTCAGAGATTTGCAAAGAAGACTTCTGGAGATGTACTCCCTCTAGCCACCAACTCAGTCCCTCTAGTGTTTACTCCCTCTTGATCATTTCTTTGGTTGACATGACTTTTTCACAAGATGCCTCAAGCTTTTCATCACTAAGTAATCTCTTATCATCTTCTTCCCCCTAAACCTGTCCAGGAAGCATTTTAGATAGAGATTACTAACAATCCATAATTATCCAAAGAAATATCAAGATTAGAATCATACAAGTTATATCATGAATGAAATTTTTCCAAAGATCTTATGCTAGTGAACACAACACAATTCAAGAGAATCTACTATCTCTCTTAATTACAAGATCCAAAGAATAAATAAATGATATAACTCAGCAACCAAAGAATACTTATCTTTTTAACTATTCTGATAGGTCCAAATGCTGGACATAGTGTGATACATTGTACTTGAGCTCAGATCAATCCGTACCCTTCACAGTTTGAACACAATGACGACCTGAAAGGTACTTTGTCTTCAAGAGATATCTCTAGCCATCAATATAGCCCAATGATTGCAAGCTATGACTCCAAGCTTGATCATTTCTTCATTTGGTATGACTTCGATATCCAATCTTCCCAGATGCAAATTGCTTGATGCTCAGGTTATCTTAATGTTATAGAATTAATAATTGGTTTATATCCTCTGTATTAAATGTGTACTTCTACAAATGCTAATTTGAAGGCCCCATTCGCAGATCAAGCAATTTACTGAGTTCCCAGATGCTGCATATAGTATATCATCATTCCCTGGCTTGAAGCAAACAGAAGTAGCCGGTTCACTACCAAGATTAATAGCAGATGCACTTTCCTTGCACTGTAAATCAAAGATGAGAACACTCCCATCCTTGCTGGACGAAGCTATCAAATGGGGATTAGTTCGGGATGATTCACAGCACAGCACAGATCGCTTGTGGCCTCGCGGTTTAGTTGCCTCCATTGCTTCCTCCAGTAGTTAGCATATGGAACCAGATTTCTCAAAGAATCGAGGCTTTATCTCTCTATTTTGAACTATGTTGTCAAGGGCTTGTCTACAAATTCTTGTCAGTTTAGATGAATCCTTTACATCCTCTTATGTACTGACTTTTATACCCAATCCCACCAGATGTAATATGATGCTTCCGTGTTAATTATAGGACCAACAATAGAGGAGCTCGAAATATATATTCACAGGTTCACGATAGGCAGTAATACCTAGAAGTGAGAGTGACAGAAGGCATAATGAGGAGAAGATTCGCCTGGTTGACAAGTGATATTTGGTGCCCTTCACAGTGGCGCCACCTTCCCCTGCCTCTAGATCTGAGGTGAGAGCCAGAGACTGCTTCGATCAGAAGATGCGTCACAACTATTAACAACTTGATTTTGCAATGAGATATTTCCTGTCACAAAACATTGATACCCAGAGTGCCCCACCCAATATAAGGATCCCATCCGTCATACAAGAGGTCGCACGGCTTTAGAAGGTTAGAGCACAAATTAAGACGCAAGTAAAGATAAGCCTCTGACAGGGATCCCGACGAAGTTAAAGACCGACGCTGGAGGAAGATCACGTGAATGCTATTCAAGGAAATCCGACGACCTTCCCAACTCCATGCGAAATATCAAAGCTCGGGAAAGCATGTGGAAGAAAAGGGCTCACAAGATGCCAGTGTTGCATTGATGCCACAAGTCCGCAAACACTCAGGTGACGACGACTAACACAAGGATTTGCAAATCAAAAAATTTGGTAGCCTTTAAAATGCCTGATCTTCAGACTTCGATCCCAAAAAAAGATGATTAGATGCCAAAGCATGGAACTCTACTCAACACTTCTATTGAACAAAGGGAGTGATGCTCAATATTCGACAAATGCCCAAGTGCAGGTGCGAATAATGAAATCACAGGGACCAGGCCGACAATATTAAATTCGTCATAGGTTTTGACGACTTTCTCCAGAATGTAATGACAATAGTAAAGATCTATCCTGGGGAAAAAACAAACACTTGCCAAGCTGCTTTAATCTGAACTTGAATCTGACTGGATCTCCACACAAAACTCGCTCTGATACCATGTTGTTGTTTTAAGAACAGATATGCAGAAAGAAAGTATACAAAAAATGCAACACATAAGACAATGAACACAACAAGATACCCTAGGAAAACCCTCCTCTTGAGGGAGAAAAACCCAGCAAATAGTCTCTCTATATGATGAACAATAGTAGCAGAATTCTGCTTACAACTCAAGCCTAACACATAGGCGAATCTAATACATAGAATAATAGCACCTCTTCTAGATGAAGTAAATACAACTGAATGTGTTTCTTCTTGAAATCAGACTGTTGCTAAAGTGCGAACTCCCTCTTGATAGAATGGGTCATCAAATGACAAACATGACCTTGTATATATATACAAGATGAGGTAACTCAACAAGGAGGTCGACCTTCCTTATTAAATACTTAAATTACAAAATACAAGGTAAGGTCGGCCCAATTAAGATCATCAATTATTTATATGAAGTTGACCTTCTTATAATTCAATGTCTCAAGCATATAAAATTGAATAGCCAAAGGCTACATTCAATTTTTCATTCTTCTTGTAAGTTGTGCAAGGCTGGAAGTATAATCCAGAAGCTGCAAAACATCAACACCCTTAATGTACTCCATATTGTTAGGTACTAAACTCTGCAATTTCTCAATAATTTCCCATAAATTAATATCAGACATATACAAGTCTTTGTTGGTATCAAACCTATCTACCTCATTTTCCATTATTGTCACAAGTATAGTATGTCTTATCAAAGCATCTGCAACCTGGTTTTGTTTTCTAGATTTGTGCTCGAGTATATAATTGTAACCTTGTAAGAAAGAAACCTAGTTTGCATGTTTGATATTCAAATTCTTTTGAGTATTCAAATATTTCAATACAATTTTAATTTATAAATAATGCAAACTCCTTGAGCACCAAGAAATGCCTACAATGCCTTAATGCTATTCAATTTCTTTTGGTAATTTTGCATGCCTACCCCTTTGAGCTCAATTTTTTCCAAAAAAATACTACATCTAAGGTGATATTGAATGTCAAGTTACAATTCAAATTGGAAACATGAGTTCCAAATTATAAAAAACCAACTTTATAAAACAAAAAAAAACATTAAAAGCTGATTTTGAGGGCCTAGAAGAATGAATTTAGCCCCAAAAAAGTGTCAAAATGGCCACCTACCAAAAGGAGTTCAATCAAAAATCCAAACAACTCATAACACATCTCCCTATAAAATTTGAGCCCAAACAAGCTTTCGAGTCAAAATTTATGACCCCTAGAAGCCCTTGCATCATGCACACACACATAGATATGAAAAACCACCCTTACATTAAAAAAAGTTGAAAAATCTGAAAATTACCTTTTTTGGTAGTTTTTGACAATTTTCATAATTTGTCATTTTTAGTAATTTTGCATGCCTACCCCTTTGAGCTTAGATTTTTCCAAAAAAAATCCTACATCTAAGGTGACACTAAATGCCAACTTACTCAAATTGGGAACATGTTCCAAATTATAAAAAAAGCAACTTTTTAAAACATAGAAAAAAACATTAAAAGCTAATTTTGAGGACCCAGATGAGAGAATTTGGTTCTAAATAGTGTTACATGGCCACCTACCAGAAGCAGTTTGGTTAGAAATCTAACAACTCCTCATAACACATCTCCTTGTAAAATTTCAGCCCAAACAGAGTTTTGAGTCAAAATTTATGACCCTCAGAAGCCCCTGCATCAAGCACAGACAAACAAACACACATATACAAATTACTAAATTTTAAACGATATTTAAAACACATAAAGTACACTAAACTTTAAACATGTTGAATTGGTTCAAACACACACTTTGCACACCTACAAAGTAAACACTATAGATAAATGATGTCAAAGTTCAAAGAAACACATAAAATGAATGTCAAGTCATTACTTTTCATGTAGAGTTACTATGGAAGTTCAAAGATAACATACTCACACCCATAATAATAATATAAAACTTAAGTACATGATAAAATTTAAATCCACTTGATACAAAGTGAATGCTAAATTTTAAAAATTAGTAGAGTTCAAACATAAAAACACACAAATAATAAGTGTATCAAATTCAAATGAATGCCAAAGTTAGTCCAAACACACAATTTATACACAAATAATAAGTGGATCAAATTCATATGAATTCCAGAGTTAGTTCTAACACATAATTTACACACATAGTAGACACTAAAGATAAAAGATCACAAAGTTCAAACAAACACACAAAGTCAATTTAAAATATTACTCTCTTCATATAGAATTAATGTGAAAGTTCAAATATAACATACACACACATAAATTTGTTGAGTGGATGATTTTTTTGAGTGGATGAAAGTCTCTTAGAATAGCATCTCCTTGTTGGAGATCGAATCTCTCGATTTTGGATTTTTTTTGCTCTGCTTCATCTCTGTGGAGGAGTGCTCCTTTGTCAAGCAGAAGGGCCTATGGTTTTTTGGCCAGTCCAACCTCTTTTTCTTGGATTGGTCTCCTTTCTTTTATCTTGCCACTACCAAGATTATAGTGGTTCCCCTTTGGATCAGGCTATATAATCTTCCACCGATTATGTGGGTGCAGGAGTTAATCAAAGACATGGTTGAATAGTTTGGCACCTTTGTGAAACTGGAGCTAAGAGCCGCACATAATAAATTTACCAGTGTTTGTGCCATCATTGATATTTCTAAACCTATGCATCACTCAGTTTTGATCCATTCGACCCATGGCACCTAGACCCAATTCCTCAACTACAAAGGTCTACCCTTTAGATGCTTCTGTTGTAACACGGTGGGGCATAGAATTGTTGGATGTTTTTCTCCCAAGGTCGCAACTTCTTGGAATTTTAGTCTAAAAAAATGGGTCAAAAAGCCAGGCATCCCCGACGCTGAATTCATTTGGCGCAATCATGGGAAGTTTATGGCAGCCCATAAAAATATTGTGCCTCCCCAAGTGGATCCGACTAGGGCCCATGTAGTGTTGGAGCAACACTCTTCTTCACCCATCGATGCCCCTTGCATTGCTCTGGCCTCTCAGCAGTGTGGGGATCCTTGTGGGGACTCCCACTCTCCTCCTAAGGGTGTCGACTCTAGCTCAGATTCTGATGGTTCTTTTCCCTTTATGGACAGTTTGGATGAGGACTACTCTGATTTCATGGATCTTGATGATTTTTTTATTCTTGCTAAAGGTTGTGGCCTTTCCCAAATTGCGAGTGCCATATCCAAACCCATCATCTCTGAAAAGAAAAAGGGATACAAATATGAGGCTAAGAAGCTCCACATCAAAGGCAAAGAAGCTGTGGATGATGGTACACAGTGGAAAATGGATGCCCTCCTCACTCAGAGTACGAGGAAGGGGAAGAACAAGAAAACCTCTTGATATGACCTATTTAGGTTGGTTTGATTGATGATTTGATTGGAGGCTGTGTGGTTTTCAATCTTCTTTTCTTTCTTGGGTTTCAATGTACTTTTCTTTTTTGGTTGTGTGTTAGTTCCCGGAGTCTGTGAGGGATTATTGCTCTCTTATTTCTTTGTCTCCTTTTGGTGCTCCCCATGCATGGGTCTAAAGCGTTATTCCTTATTTTTTATCATTTTACTGGGTGCTACCCCATAAGCAACTATTTATCTATTAAAAAAACATTATCAAGTCTAATTAAATGGTAAAATTTTAGCAAATTTCATGCAATGTGAATTCTAACATTAATTAAAAGATAAACCACACAAATGATAAGTTCATAAAATCCAAGTGAATGCCAAAATTGTTTCAAACATATATTACCATCAAAGTAAATTCCTAAAGATCAAAGATGCCAAATTTTAAATAAACAAATAAAATTTTAAGGCAAAAGTTCTTGAAACATAACATACACATACACATAAATAATAAGAGGATCAAATCTATGTGAATCATGAATCTTAAACATATGCATACACACAATGAGTTCAAAAGTTAGTTTGAACAATTGCACACATATACAAAGTGAATAGTAAAGTTACTTCACACACCTAAAAAGTTAATGCCAAATGCACTTTATGCATGTGTACACAAATAAAAACCCACACACATAAATTATATTGCTTTACAAACATACTTGAAATAAAGTTAGTTGAAAGACACAAAAAACATAAAACAATAATGTTCAAACATACAATTAAAAAAAAGTGCACACAATTTAAATGCCAAATTTCAAGCACACTTCACATAAATTTGGTTGAACCACACACCTTAAATACATGAAGTAAATGGTAAAGTTCAAACACAAAAACCACACAATTTCCAAACACAAATTACAACTTGATGTTCAAACACACTTGACATAAAGTTAATTCAAACACACAAGTTTCACATAGATGTAAATAGTTAACTTCAAACAATCTTTACACAAAATGAATTTTATAAAATTAGTTAATGTTCACTCTCACACACACTATGTGAATGCGAAATTTAGTTCAACACTAAAATGAATGTCAAAGTTGGACACACTCATTTCATGCAAGCAATAAAGTGAATGCCAAAGTTCAAACATACACTTTACAAAAACAATAATAACATACAAAGTAAATGCCAAAATTGACACACATGCTCAAATTCAATACAAGATTTTAAAACACACTTCATACAAAATTTATGAATGCCAAAGTCAATGCCGAAAGGAACTTTAATGCATGTGCACACAAACAAAAACCCACACACATAAAATATATTAATAGTCAAACACACTTGACAAAATGATAGCTCAAACACACACAACACACAAATATAAACACTAAAGTTCAAACATATACTTAAAAAAATGCACAAAAAGTAAATTGCCAAAGTTTAAACACACTTCACACAAAGTTGGTTGAACCACATGCCTCAAGTTACACATGAAGTAAATTCTAAATTCCAAACACAACAAAAACATAATTGACACACACAAATTATAATAATTTTGAAACATACTTGACATAAAGTTAATTCAAACACACACTTCACATAGATGTAAATACTAAATTTCAAACAATATTTACACAGGATTAATTATAAAATTAGTTAATGTTCACTCTCACACACTGTGTGAATGCCAAAGTTGAACACACTATTTCATGCAAGCAATAAAGTGAATGCCAAAGTCCAAACATATAGTTCAAAAGAATAATAAGAGCATACAAAGTAAATGCCAAAATTCACACACACACACACAAAATTTTAATACAAAATTTAAAAAACACACTTCATTTAAAAAATTTGAATGCCAAAATTAATGCAAAAAAAGCACTTTATGCATATGAACACAAATAAAAACCCACACACATAAATTATGTTAATTTTCAAACACACTTGGTACAAAGTTAGTTCAAACACACAAAACACATGCAAAGACAAAAAATTAGTAGAATTTAGTCATTTTTAGTTGTTGTGACTAAATTTTTTAGTCATGTAGTCATTTTTTTGTTAAATTCTACTAGTGGAGAGGAAGAATGAAAGATGGGAGGGACCTCAAGTTATAGGGATAGTTGAGAAAAAAGGTTCAGGTGAATAAGGCAACAAGATGGATTCTGAATGAGCATCAGATCCATAAATGTTTATGAGTCACACTCATGAAACATTTATTTCCTACCATGGATGTCTGATGCAGGAGCATCCAAGGCATAGAGCAATCTTGCATCAATTTTTTTTTTGAGTTGTTTTATTTCAATAAGGGCTAATCAACTTAAGTTTGCCAAGTATGAACAGTCGGGCATTGAGCTACAGTGCTAAGGTTTACACCTTTACTTCATCTGGCATTCAATGTTTAGTGAACTAGCTTATTGGTGTGACTTGAAGATCTTGAAGAGACCTTACTTAATGTCTCTCTGACATACAAATGGCGAAAGCAATAGCAGTAAACAATCGCAAATAATTCACATCGGAGGGAGGTTCATATATCGATAGGATGACATTCAAAGTCCCTTCAACATTCTGACAAGCTACATTGAGGAGACTTTGGATTATCAGAATGAGTCATTTGGGAGTCCCTCCGATGGAGCAATAAGGTATCAAGGTGATGACGAGATTTCAAGCTAACAAGATTGCAAGTCCCTTTGATATTCTGATATTAGGGAGGCAACCATGTTTCAACGGGAGGTCATGAGGAGTTTGTTTGAAATCTCGATATGAGCTTCATCAACAAGACCTTTCCATATTAGAGTGAGAGGATTTGAAGTTCCCACGACACTCTGATGGTGGGAAGGTGGACAGAAACATGAGTAGATCGATGGTGATAGACATATGAGTAAGAGGTTGACATATGGCTATAAAGTACATCAAGAGGGCAGTGAATGTTGGTGATGACTTTTACGAGACCCAATTGGAAAGTGGTAATGACGTGGATAAATAGATGGCGGATGGTGATTGAGCAACGGGTCAATTCACATCGTTGTTACAAATTATGAATGATGATGAGGATGGTGATTGGTGAGGGTGGATATTGGTGTGACATGGAATTGTCTTAGTCTGATAGGTAGTACAGTGTCATCGATGGTTTGAAGAGAGGCAAATAAGGTGCAAATATGGTGATCGATGGTAGAGCAAACAACAAGGAAACTATTCTTGATTGTTGGTTGGACAACAGAGGTGGTACTAAGGTAAGGCAAGTAAAAGCATTAAATGAAGATCAAATTACAAGAAACCCTAGATGACTGACGAGGTTACATGGAAAGAGATTTCTTGTTGGAGAAGATAAAGAGGAAAGGATATAAACCCATCAAGAAGAGAGAAGATGGGGGGTTGGTGAGAAGAGAGTCGACAAGGAAGTGAGGGGGCTAGAGAGGCTAGACTAGAGAGAGTCAGTTGTAACGGTCTAGTGGCAAGACTTGAGAGCCTAGAGTGAATTTGTTTCAGATTTGCAGACTTGCAAATGATTGTAAACAAACCCCATATGATGGCATGTAATGTTGTAATGTCATTTTAGAAATAAAGGAAATATTTTCTTTACTCTTGCATTTTTGTTATGAAAACCCGTGTTATTATGTTGAGTTTAGTTTGTAAGGGGAGTACCCTTCGTCAATTTTTTAGGTTAATTTAGACCTCAAAAGACTTATCAAATATCCTATATGACATCTCAAGATGGAAATAGACTATACAACCCTTTTTAAACATCCTTATAAGACTATTTAAGTTCAAAGACTAAAATAAGTCAAAATTTTGGCAACCTCTCTAGGGTGTTTGCCTACTAAACATCAAGAGCCAATAGCATTAAGTTCCATTAGCATAGGAGTCGAGTGAGGCCCTGAGTAAAAACTCTAAAAGAAAACCCTTGACCTAATAAAACAACTAAATTTCCTCAAACAACAAACAACATAAAGAATAAAACATGAAATCTCCTAAAACAACTAAACTTAAAAACACCTAACAAGAAAAACATGTCCAACAACACTTGGAGGAAAGTAAAGCTAACTACAATGTGCAATAACACTTATTCACTAAGATAGCTATCCTAATTTGCACTAAAATTTCAAAAACCAACCCAAAATGCAAGGTTTAAGGTGTATCCCATTGATTAGGATAGGAATAAATTCACAATCCAACCTTGGTAGCTAAGGTTGGGTGGAGATTGATTACAACAAATAAGCCATAAAAAAAGTCTAATTATTTGATAAATTATGATTCCCTCTCTTTCTTTTGAGGGATTCTCTACCTAATGGTTTAGGCATATGTAATGGGATGTGGAAGGAAAAATCCATAGAACTTACTACTTTAAATATGACATAAAATAGACTTGTCTCTAGCCATGAAGGGCCACATATCATTTCCTCAACATAGGTGTGTAAAATACTTTAGTCAAGAAGTTGTCTTGTAATTACTTTATTTTCACTTTTGTTGCAAATATTTATCAATGCATATCTATAGAATATTCATATGATGTGAACAATTGAAAGTTATTCTCCACCTATGCACCGTTTACATAAGGATTTAAAAATATCAAATTTAATTGTATCAGGTACTTAAGGGATATAGAGGGGGAGAGGAAGTGTTAACATGAGAAGACATAACATCAAAGATAGAGATATTAATAAAGTAGAAAAAAATCTAAGGCCATAGGAAATACCACTAGAACCCTCTATGATGCAATAAGATAATATCATAGAAATTTAATAAGATAGTAAATGAAAAAGTTACATAGCAAAAAATACAAATACCTAATCTAACCATCAATACACCTCTTAACTTCAACCCTCTTTTGTGTAAAAGAACTTAAATTGAAAATATTATCATTGTCATCTTGCTCTTTTCTTTAATCAAATTTTTAGTCTAGATCATATCAAATTGGAGGACACAACCCCTATGATCATGATAATAAAGAGAACATAATAATATATTTGTCATGTTTACAATTGCATGCCATTAGGCACATTCGTATGTGGGGACATATATCGTGACATGTCATAGAACCTTAGATTCCAAGTGAACCACTACATAAACTTTCAATAAATTACTTTTCATAGTCTTTTTAACATAATCATTCCAAAAATTATGGCCATAAACCATCCAATAATAATTTACATTAATTACATTTATTATGTCTCTGATTTTTTTTATGAATCATGAATACTTATTAAGTTTCATTAGTAATTTTTGAAGTTTTATTTTTTTTACTTAATTAGATTAGACCCTTAATTTATCTTTACAACAAATATATTCTCATATGAGAATATTTATTATCAACATTATTAGAAGGTTTAACACATTCTACAAATATACATTATGTAATTTAAATTTAGAGATTTTTAATTGTAATTTACATTTCTAATAAAAATATAAAAAATAAAGAATTACATTTTTAGTATTATTATGTTTATTATTAGTACTTTACAATCAATTTTGCTTAATTAATTATTAATAATCTTTTTAATAAAAAATAACAAATAATTATTTTTCTATATTCAAAAAATATCTATATTTTTTAAAGTAGAAGTGCAAAAATTATAACTTTAAAATGTTTCAAAATTATTTATCATAATATAATTGGGCTTGATGTTGTATGGATTGATTTCTAAGAATGATATATTTTTAAGCTATTTTATGAAATTTTTATATTTAAAAAATAAATGTCTATTTTAAATAGTTTTTTTCATTTTATTGTAAATAAAGTGGTTTCATAGAGATTTGGATTCATTATTAAAATAATAATAATAATAATAAAATAAAACTTAACTTAAAGCACACCCTTAAATTAGCATATAAGAGATAATCTTCTCTATTTTATAAGGTTACATAATTAAAATAAAAATTTAAGTTAAATCTTAAACTATTTAATTACAACCATTATCATTATTCTAATTTTATACTAAATTGATATTTAATAAATAATTTAATATATTATATAATAAGAATAATATTAAAAAAATAAAATATATACTATATTATATATTAAAAATAGTTTAATAACATCATATATTAAATATATATTAAGTTATTAAAAATCTAATATATTAAATTATTAAAAATTAAAATATAATATTATAATAATATAATTTATTATATAAAAAATAAAATTATAATTACATTTAAACTACAAAATTAGAAACACAAATACTCCCTCCCACTACATAGCACTCGTTATTAATTGTACTAGAACGAGTTCTATTACAAACAAATTCTACTAGTAGACTATTTTAAAAGCAAATACCCTTGTTTTCATATAGAAGACTTAAAAGGGCCATTTAAATCTGTTCCTTCGGACAAATCCGGAAATTTACGGCACGAATAGAAAAGTCGAACAAAAGAGATTACAGAAATTCATGTAAGGTAGCTGAGGAGAGAGAGAGTAAGAGTTTGTTAAATGGCAAAGGCGGGAATGTCAATGATTCGGGATGATCACGATTCTTTGCCTCTCACTTTTGATGAGGTGGCCAGATATTTCTCTGTTCCTATCGCGGAGGCTGCAAACATACTCGGTATTCACCCTCCCTTTCATTATCAATTTGGCTTGCTCATCTGGTAGGGGCCAAGTTTTATTTAACCCAAAAATTATGGTTTGTTTGTTTCAAAATGCCGAAAAATTCCAAACAAAACCCTACTAAACCCTATCTGTCTCGTCCCTGCTCTGCACTTTGTGTAACCATAGATTTTAGTGTTTTGGGAGCGCGATAGGAGTCATACAAGATTGTTTCGTGAGTAAAATATTGAATCAGGCATTGCCTTGCAAAAGTAAAAGTGAGAAGGCTAAGCCGTTCGAATTAACTACATTCCTGAATTATGAGAATCCATCAACTATTAGATCATTTTACAAATTTTACTTGCAAACCTTACTAATTATCGAGAAAAAAGCTTCTGAAATAATTGCCTACACCAATATGGATTGCGAAAGCTCGAAATCTTTCTTACTAATTATTTCACTCTGCAATAGAATAACGAGGTAGCGGCACTTAAAATTCTCAGTCACTTAAATAGTGTGATTATGAACCTATGAGGAGTCACAAGTTACGGGCTGCAATAACAGGAGAGAATTCCATATTATGTTCTGTGAAAGGTTGGACTGAAGCTGGAAGAAAAAGCATAGGTCATCTTCGAGTCTTCTCTTTTCCTCAAAGGCATGCATCCATAATATAATGTTAATTCACGTAAGAATGAATCATCTATGATTTGACCATTGTATTGTTCTGATGTACTCTAAAGGTTCTCTCGCTGTAAATATTGCTTGGAAGATGATCCCTCTTTTGAGAGACCGGTGGTAAAGACTCTCAATATAAATATTAAGAATCTATTCATATTATGATGATAATGGCGCTGACTTTTAACATCCTTTAGACCAAATTTCTTTAGGATCTACTGAAATGTGTCAGTCAGTTTACAATTTGACATACCATTTGACTTGGTTGTACAATGTATCATTGGATTTGTGCTCATTGTTGTTTCCATTCCTCCATTCAACCATATTATACAACTGTTCGTTGGTGGAATTGTCATCCTTGTTGTTGCATTTAATATTTCGTTCCTTATCTTTTTGGTGTTCATCTGCACCAAACATGCCTACAAAAGAAAAGAGATATAAGGTAGATTATATTTTATCTTTTCATAAATTTAACACTGCTAATGGGGATTCGAGACCCAAATATACACTTTTTTTTTTGAATCTTTACAAACATTTTATCAAATAAAGGAGATTGAACCTCCTTTTACATACATAATGTCATTCTTGTTTTAGTTGTACATCCACCTAAAGAACTTAAAACAAGGGTCAGTAGCCTATTCATAAACCATACAAATTTACCTATGGACAGAGGGAAAGAGTGTGATGTAGGAGCATCCATGTGCACGAGCAATCCGCATCATCAAAAAGAACTAAATATAACAAGTGGCTTGCACAAACATTGTGCACACACAATAGTGTAGTGTAGTTGTAATAAAGGCTTGAATTCTTGTGAATAAGCAGAACCTTGCACAACTTTGCACAATGGAGCAGCTTGTGAGATATCAGTCAATTGATCAGCAAAGCCTAGCACAACCATTGATGTTTGTGCACACATGCAAAGAGAGAAGACAAGGAGTCACAAATAGACAGTTGATTGATGATGAAGATGGACTGTATAACTTTTATAACAACATTGTGTGCCTTTAAAATACCTTGATTGAAGTCATTGAAGTTGGCTGGCAGCTAGAGTAAGAGTACACAAAGCTGAGTTTGACAGAAGACTGCAAGTTGCTGTGACTTGTGTGTGTGAGAAGAGCCATTTTGGTTTAGAAAAAGCCTTGTGGGATCACAAGATTAGTTAGAAGCATTTGTTTTTGATATCCCGTTTGGGATCTTTGTAACTTCTCAATTTGAAGATTGTAATAAGAAGCAATGCCTTGTGCCTATTTCTGTGTTTTCCTTCATTGATTTCAATTTAGTAATTTCTTGTGTTAATGTTGTTTGCACTAGGTGAAAATTGTTACACTATGTGACCCATTCAGGTATTGGCGTGAAAACTTTGAGGGCTTCGTGGTCTAAGACATCCCTTCATTGGGACTCCTAATTGCGATTGTGGGATCAATCTGTGAAGTGAGTTTTGTTTTCCACATTTGTGAGTGTGGGTAAAAGCATCTTCCAATACAAAGGTGGTTGGGTACAAGGTTGAGGAAACAAATGGAAAATAGAAGGATTCCTCTCAGTAGAGAAGTAGGAAGTGATGACCACATGGTGATATTGAGGAGGGGGAGGGAGGGGGGGTTGTGAATTAGTATCTAACAATCTTTTATTTCTCAAAACTTAACCAATCACAATAAAACATTCAAGTAAGATCTAGCAATTTAGAGCATTGAGACAACACATGTGGAAACTCTTGTGGGAGAAAACCACGACAAAATATTACTTATATATATCTTATTGATCTTCTTCTCTTTCTTGCAGGCTCCAACCTACTTCACATACAAATAGTGAGCACCAACTCACATGAGACACCAATCTCCACTTGACAGAATTTTAGGTACCAACCTATGGGAGGCTCCAACCCCCACACAAATTGAGCTCCAACCCAGCAAGAGGCTTCAACCTCTATTTGATAGGTTCCAACCTTCAATGGCTGATATAGTATACTTTTTCCCAGTATCTTTTTCTCACAAATCTAATTACAACTCTCACAATACCCTTCTTCCAAATTTGATCACAATCCACACAATAACCTTCTTTCACAAATCTGATTATAGTCATGCACAATCTTCCTTCCAGATCTGATCACAAATCTGATCCTACTTTGTCAATGTCTTCCTTCAATTTGATTACTACTATATCAATGTTTTCCTCACAAATCTGCTCTTAATTTTCACACATATTCTTCATACATATTTGCATTCATCTACATACATGGGCTGTATATATTCTTTAATACTAGTTTGAAATATTCTTCATACTTCTCTGCCCTTTTAAATCTACTCTTTATTACATATATATTCTTAAAATAAGTCAGGTTTACTCTTCATTTTTCTGCTCTTCCTGTTCTTTATATCCAGAAATATATCATCAATTTGTTATCTACTCTTCACAGTCATTATTTCATTTTATATCCCCATGTCTCTATGGAGAGATTTATCTCTTTGAATAGGTATAACCTTTTAAGAAGTCACCACCTTTTACAAGGAGATTGCGACCTTTTGAAACTGATTCATGATAACCCTTTTGTCTTTTCCTTATGAAATTAATTGCTGTCCTTAATTTCTGCCTTAAACAAATACAAATCACTGCTCATGAAGGGTGGTCGACCAGCACTGAAGTAAATGTATTTTATTGTTCATTACGGAAGAGGTTAGCCATGTAAAATGGTAATAATTTGCTTTTGATCCAGCGCTGCCTCAATGGGGTCGGCCCCATAAAATAATAATTATTAATTTAATTTAAGTGTTGCCTTGATGGGGGTCGATCTTATAAGGTGATAATTATTTATCAAGGCATACATTTGTTTCTTTGTCAGCAGCACCCTCTCCTTTATCAAGGCATACATTTTCTTCTTTGACAGTAGCAATAACATCAATTAATGTGACGTTGATCTTCCCTTTGACATTGCTTCTAAAATCGATGACAATCTCGTCCATACACCTTTGACATCAATGGCAATATTGCCAATAGGAAGAACTAGACCACTAAGGGTGGTAGATTTGGCAAACTTGATGCAAGATCTCCAAACAAGGTTGGAAGCCATGGAGAATGCTCAACAAAGAGAAGTAGACTTAGATTTGAGTGATGGTGAGGCACTTGAGGCGTCTATGGATGAATTTGATCAAGACTCAACAAGGATAGGTTTTGAGAGCCATATTCAAGATAAATGGCAAATTGCACATGAACATTCCAAACTTAGGAGTTTATGTCCAAAAGACTTGATAGATTGGATAAGTACTTTGAGTACAAGTACGTAAAAGACCCTAAGCAGGTGCGATTTTCATGTACCGATTTGTAGGGCATGCATCATTGTGGTGGGATCATATCCAAATAGATAGGAAAATAAACTAGAAGGATAAATTTAAAGCTTGGAACAAAATAGTTGCCAAGTTAAAAGTGAAGTTTTTGTCCATAGACTATGAGATGAATCCTTTTAGAAAATTAAAGAATTTGAGACAAAAGGATTTGAGCATCAAAGACTATATTGAAAAATTCTTTAGATTGACCATTCATTCCAGTCACATAAAGGATGGTGTAGAGAAAGTCTTAGACTCTTAAGGTATGTAACGGATTGCTCATTTCCATACAAAATGCTTTCAATATGATCAATCTAAAGTTAGTAGTAAAAGCCTTTTGGTTTGTGCTAAAGGCATAGGAAAGGTTGTCTAGAAGGCAACAAAGCACCATACAAGGAAAGGAAATTTTGCATGTGGAAGAGAAGGTAGGATGAATAGTGACAAAATAGAGCAAGTGCATGCACGTGAGGGAGAAGCAAGCATATTGCATTGGTAATGAGCATGTGCAAGGAGGAAGAAGATCCTTTTGAGGAAGAAGAAGATGAGGTAGAGGTTTCACTATAACATGCTTCAGATGTGGAGAAGTGGGACATAGGACATTCAAATGCCCACACATGCTATAGAACCACATTGTGTGCATAATAGAGGCTAGCAACCTTGTTGCACAAACTAATATAGAAAGTAGCACATCAGTCAATTGCATAGAAGAACTAGAGTGTGGTGAAACTCTCATGATTAAGAGAGTATTGTTAAAGCTAGGAAAGGAAGAGAATACACCATTGTAGAGGAAGAACTTGTTCAGAACCATTTGTAAATCTAGAGGTGAGTGTTGCAAGATAACCATTGATAGTGGGAATATTGACAATCTTGTTTCTAGTGAGATGGTAGAGAAACTTGATTTGAAGAGGACTGAACTTCAAAATCCGTACAAGATGTCTTGGTTGTTGAAGGGACATTAGTTGTTGGTGAATGAAGAATGTATAGTCAACTTTCAAATAGGTGCATACAAAGATGAACTCTTGTGCAATATAACTGTTAATTTTAGGATCAGAAATGCAATTAAGCAGAAAAACACAATCACAAAGAAGATAACACAGAAATTTATCTTGGGAAAGCCCTCCTACTCGAGGGAGAAAAACTCATAAATTTATTCACTTATAAATCAGAAATAGAAGTGCAGAAATAGCACTCAAAATCAGGCCCTAGAAAGGCCAAATCTCATACAATGGATCTGCACTTGAAGATAGTGTGATTTCCTTGAATACACAAATATTAACTCTTCTCCTTAATGTGAATCTGCTGCTCTTGAAAGTGAACCTGCTGCTGAAGGAATTTGAATTGGAATGGAATGAATTAATGATAAATGTGGAGACTCTGTCTCCTTTATATAGCAAGCTAGACGAGCTCTCTTCTAGGGATGACCTAGAAAATATAATATTTGTTTTACAATGCAAAGGCCGACTTGCCTTGAGTCAATTATCTTTAAGAGAAAATACCTCCCGCCGCTATAAAACCCTAACACTCCCTCTTAGCTAGGGAGCTATTCTTAAGTATCTTCATCATGGAGTCTCTCAACATGACGTCCACAATGGCTATACCCAATTGGGGAAACACAACTCAGTCTCAGAGATGTGATCTTGTACAAGGGCTTTCACCTCATATTTCTCAGTCTCAGAGAAATATACACTACAAGGGCTTTCACCTCATATTTCTTCGTCTCAGAGAAATATACGCTACAAGGGCTTTTACCTCATATTTCTCCGTCTCAGAGAAATATACTTTACAAGGGCTTTCACCTCATATTTCTTTGTCTTAGAGAAATATACATTACAACAAATCTTAATGATGCTGTGACTCCCTCTGGACCTCCAAGTACTTGCATCAACCTCCTGACCTCCTCGTCCAAGATTGCCTACAATGCTTGCCTTAGAGGAGCGGTTTTCAACACACACTTCCAATACTACTCCTAGCAGCACCATTAACCGACTTGTGAGAGTCCAGGACTTAGTCCTCCTTGACCTCATCCTAGATCACCCTATTCTGAATAGGTTTGCGGTGCTACCAATGTCAAAATAAGGTTGATTGCCTTGTGCAATTTCGTTCTCTGCAGCTGAATAGGCCTTCCAAAGACTTAGCACTTGGCCTTGCAACACAACAACCCACTTAGCCGACACCTTCACTTCTTCTTAGTGAGTCACTCTAGTTCCTCATGACATAGGACTCTATCTTGTTGAATACAAAACTCCCTCTTGATCCCTACCTCAATATAGAGATTACAAAAATCCTCTGGAAGTGAACTCCCCCCCATTGTCTAATCTCAAAACCTTAATCCTCTTCTCGGACATGTTCTCAACTAGTGCTTGCTAGGGTTCCTTTGGATAAACAATGACGTCTTGCTAGCTCTACTTAAATCTATTGTGTCTACTTGATCTGACACACTTGTCAGAGACCATTGTTTAGTGTCTTCATCCTTCTCAATCTTCTTTGCTGATGCAAACTCTCCATCCAATGCTGATCCAACCTGATTTTCTTCATGGATAGTGCATGCCTCAAAGCTGATCCTCTTGGCTATCATGCCATGAAGAAGTGAAGACAAAGGATTGCTGTTGTAGCTCAGAAAATCAGACCGCACCTTGTGCCCTCGAGAGATGTCTTCAGAAGGATTATTATCTTGTCCACTGCAACCTTTGCCTGGTATGAACTAAAGTTATTTTGAACTGACTCTAAGATTTCTCCTCCCTTGCACCTGGCCAAAAATCCAAACTTCTAACCATACTGATTCGTGTAAACAGTGAACTCTATACCTATAGTAGATCTGAACTTGTGGAAGAATCGATCTCTAGTATCCTGGATTTGATATTTGTTTGAGACACCCATTTACAAAATGCCTTTACGAGCTCCAATATGTAGAGGAGCCCAATCACTGTCATCTCTTTCATGGGATTGGGCATCGACCGCTTTCCTCCTTCGCTCGGCCATGAGAGAAACTAGAGCAAGCATTCAAGTGCGGACAAACACAATGTCTTTCCCTTCAAGCCTCGTGAGATAGGGGATCAAGGATGCGTGAACATAACTTTACCTCGTGAATTCCTCGAACAAAAGATTCCCGAGATCCCTTCCTTCCCCTTTCTACTCTCCCTCAAATGCTTAAACCATCATCGACATTTGAACACCAATCTACCGTCCTTTTCGCCCCTGAATTCCTTATGCAATCTTTGATAATTAATCCATCATCCTTTTGCTCCTCGATCCATCCTGCATTTTAAAGAGATTAACAATAGTTCATAAAAATCAAACTACCCTGATACAAATGAAGCATGTAGTTATCTAGCAAATATTATTAGATAGAACAATTAAAGGAATGATACATAATAGAACTTATCTTTGTTGATTCAGTTGCAACCATTTTTCTCCTCTTGACAACCATCATCTTTGCCTAATGATGTACCTTGTAACATCGTTATAGAATAGCAAATTTCACATAGATCATACACTCTTAGGATTCTCGAGCTTTTCCTCCTGTCATTCCATTTTCTCTGTTCCTTGATAGGTCGCTGGTCATATCCTTATTAAGGGGCTTCAAGTAGACATCCTCCATCATAGGCACGGTCCTTGAAACTCTTGAAATTGGTAGAGGACTTATTTCAAGTGCTCATCCTTTCCTTCGATCTTCATTTTTTCCTCCAAGAGATGTGGCCCACACATAGCTCGTTCATGCCTCCATGAATTAACTTCTAGAAACCTTAGGCGCACTAGCAGAAGCAAATGTAACTCTGCCCTAAGGCAGTTCACCACTCATCTAGGGGAGTCGCTTTAGGGCTACAAGGATATCTCACCAAGTTCGCCTAACAATGATGCTTAAAATCATAGTTTGCAGACTCTTGCGGACTCAACGGACTCGGGAGTCCTTTGGCTAGCCGAGTCGACTCGCCACGGACTTGGGAGTCGAGTCCAGGAGAGTCTTGGATCGGGACTCGGGAGTTTGATTTCAGGACTTAGCCGAGTCTTGAGGTTGGACTCGGGAGTCCTGACCCAGGACTCTACTGCGTGGTTGGGAGTTAAAATGGGTTAAAAACCCATGTGTTTTTTCATTTTTCTTTCATTTTAACATTCAACTTTGTGAATTTCAGGTCTGCAAATTGATTACTTGATGACTATGAATGATTAAATTTCAATTATTGAGTGTTTGATAATCATATGACATGTGTGTTAGTGTTTCTTAGATCAGATTAGATAATCAATTTAATAAAAGAAATGCAACACATAAGACAATGAACACAACAAGATACCCTGGGAAAACCCTCCTCTTGAGGGAGAAAAACCCAGCAAATATATCTCTTATATATTGAAGGAATAAGAGCAGAAATCTGCTTGAACTCAGGCCCAACACAATGCCGAATTTGATACAATGAATAATAGCACCTCTCCTAGATGCAAAGATACAAATGAATATGTTTCTCCTTGAAATCGGTCTGCTGCTACAAAATGATGATCTGCTGCTACAAGATGATGATCTGCTGATTAAGTATGAACTTCTTCTAGGACTGCGAATTCTGCTCTGCCAATAAAATGCGAACTTCTTGATATTCGAATTGTGAGAATAGTCAAGAAGTGACCTTGTATTTATATCTCCTAGGCGCCTCTTCACTTGGGTCGGCCTTTGATAAATAACAATTAAAGTCGGCCAGAATAATTACATGATATAAATCAAATATATAAGGTCGGCCCATGTATTTAATATGAGTCTTAGTGAAGACCGACGCTGTATTAACATCAACACTCCCTCTCAGCTAGGGATGAACTTCCATCTGCACAAGACACATTATGTTAGAATGAAAACAAAATAAAATATCACCTCAACGTGATATTAACCATTATGGCTACTCCCATAGATGGTAAAAACTCATCACGGATTCTCTCACGTGATGTTGTCATGGAGTCACACACATGACATCCACCATAGCTTCTCCCAGAGGGTGGAAACAAGGGCTTTCACCTCAACTCTCTCTCATCAGAGAATTGCATTATCAAGGACTTTCACCTCAACTCTCTCTCAGCAGAGAATTGTATTAACAAGGGCTTGCACCTCAACTCTTTCTCAGCAAAGAGTTGCATTCTCAACAAGGATCACTGATTACTGAGACTCTTTCTCAGTCACGGCTGCATTCTCCACCATACCAAGTTTCTCTCGGAAGTATACAAACTTAATCCTGGCGAGAGGCTTGGTGAGAATGTCTGCCGTTTGCTCTTCAGTGCTGATATACCTCAACTGTATAGCTTTCCTTTGCACCATATCTCTAATATAGTGGTACTTGATCTCAACATGTTTTGTTCTGTCATGAAACACAGGATTGACAGAAAGCTTCACACAGCTTTGATTATCACAGTGTATAATAGTAGGCTCCATTGATTGTCCAAACAATCCTGCAAGGAGCTTGAAGCCACACTGCCTCACGAGCTGACACACAAGCTGCAATATACTCTGCTTCAGTTGTACTCAAGGCCACTGAAGACTGTTTCCTACACACCAGGAGATCATAGCAGTCCCCAAACTGAAGCAACAACCAGAAGTACTCTTCCGATCTGAGACACATCCTGCCCAATCAGAATCAGTAAAACCATGCAGCTCCAAATCCACGTTTGAAGAATATCTCAACCCATATCCGATTGTGCCGCATAAATATCTCAGGATATGTTTAGCTGCTACAAGATGTATTTGCTTTGGTTCACACATAAACTGGCTAAGTGCACTCACTGCATAGCAGATATCAGGTCTAGTGTTAACTAGATACATCAATGAACCAATCAACTGTCTATACATCGTAGAATCCACTGGTTCTGAACTAGCTGCAGCTTCTTTCAACTTATCTAAATTAGTCTCCATGGGTGTAGACATAGGTTTGCAGTCAATCATACCAAACCTTTTGAGAATGTCAACAGTGTACTTCCCTTGACTTAGAATCATCTCATCTGGCTTTTGCCAAACTTCTAAGCCAAGAAAGTAATGCATGAGACCTAGATTCTTCATCTCAAATTCTGAAGCTAATTCCTTCTTGCATTTTAGAATTAGATGTTCTTCACCAGTAATGATCAAGTCATCAACATATAAAACCAAAATTAATGCTTCACCATTTACTACTTTGAAGTAGAGGTTAGAATCTGCATCATTCTTTGAGAAACCCAGACTTGAAAGATACTGATCAATTCTTTCATACCAAGCACGAGGAGCTTGTTTAAGACCATACAAGGCCTTCTTCAGCTTGCAGACATGAGACTCTTTCCCATGCACCTCAAATCCTTCTGGTTGCTCAATGTAAACCTCTTCTTCTATTATGCCATTCAGAAAAGCTGTCTTTACATCCATTTGGTGAATCTTCCATCCTCTAGATGCAGCAATAGCAATGATGGTTCTAACAGACGTGTAACGAGCCACAGGAGCAAAGGTTTCTTCATAGTCAACTCCCTCTTTTTGTGAGAACCCTCTAGCCACAAATCTAGCCTTGTGTTTCTCAATGCTCCCATCAGCTGCATGCTTGATCTTGAAGAGCCATTTAGAAGACACCACAGATTTGTCTTTGGGTCTAGGAACTATATCCCAAACATCGTTCTTAAGTATAGACTGATACTCCTCAATCATGGCATCTTTCCATACTTGTTGACTAGAAGCTTCTTCAACATTTGAAGGCTCTGACTCAATAATCTGACTCATCAAGGCAACATAACTAGAGAACTTGTGAGGTCTCTTGCTTTCTCTGAAGGCTCCTCTTGGAGCTGCAAACCTTTCTGCTTCCTGCATTGTCCTGCGAGCCCAAAGAGGTCTTTTCTTTCCAATCACAATGTCTAGAGGCCCATCAGTAGGATCCAAAGGCTCAGCTGGATCAATATCTTCTTTAGGTTCTGTATCCTCCTTCAGATTCTCTGGAATATGGTCAACTTCCATATCTTGAGGAGGTTCTTCTTCATCGACCTCCATAGGAGTGCCTTTGGACCTTCTATAAGCAACATCTTTCTCAAATGTGACGTCTCTACTGATCTCAATAGACTTCTGTCCTGGAATGTAAATCCTGTAAGCTTTTGATGTCTCACTGTAGCCTACAAGAATTCCTTTCTTCCCAGAAGGTTCTAGCTTTGTTCTCTTTTCCTTTGGAATATGAACATAGACTGGACAGCCAAAGATCCTCAAATGACCAACTTCAGGCTTCACGCTTGAGAATGCTTATTCAGGAGTTTTATTCTCTAAGATCCTGTGGGGACTCCTGTTTTGAACATAGACGGCTGTTCTTGATGCCTCAGCCCAAAGAGAGATTTGTAAGTCTTGATCATGGATCATAGCTTTCACTGCTTCCACAATAGATCTATTCTTCCTTTCAGCGATACCATTTTGTTGTGGATTATAGGGAACACTGAACTCCCTCTTAATCCCTGCTTCAATACAAAAGTCTCGAAAAGTGCCAGAAGTGTATTCTCCACCATTATCAGATCTCAATACTTTGATCCTCTTCCCAGACAGATTTTCAATCTGTGCTTTGAATTCTCTGAATCTTTCTAATACTTCTTCTGATTCTTTAGATCTCAAGAAATTTATCCAAGTCTTTCTAGAGTAATCATCAATGAAAATAATATAATACAAGAAACCACTAGATGATGCACTAGACATTGGACCACACAAATCAGAATGAATGAGATCAAGAATACATTTAGATCTACTTTCACTGGAATGAAACGTACCTTTTGTGTTCTTGCCTAGGGCACATCCCTTGCATGTACCTTCATGTTCTTGATCGAATTTCGGAAGACCGGTGACCATCTTCTCCATGATAGGTAGAGCACGAAAGTGAATGTGAGCCAATCTTCGATGCCAAAGATCACACATGCTGGTACTGTTATGCACAAGTGCTTGAAGAGGACGAGTGCACAGCGTGTAGAGACATTCATGTCTAACTCCAATCACTTGAGCAGTTTTGAAGCTGGAGTTCTTTGCCCATATAAGAACTTTCCCTTTAGAGAAGGCAACTTGATAACCTTTGTCTTCTAATGCTGAAATTGAAACAAGGTTCCTCTTTATCCCTGGTACGAACAGTACATCATTCAACTCCAAAGAAATTCCAGAATCCAAGTGAAGAGTGGAGTTTCCAATCCCTTTTACAGAATATCTAGCATCATCTCCAATAACAACTTGATCACTGGAGTTGCTTTCCATTAAGTTTGAAAGATGACTTCTGAATCCGGTGATGTGCCTAGAAGCACCACTGTCAATCAACCAAGTATTAGAGTCAGTAGAAACATTGCTAGACAAGGCTGAATAAAATAGATAATCACTGGAGTCCTTTTGTAGAGCAACTTCTTCAACATCTGCAGTGGCAACTTGAAGCTTAGGTCGTTGGGGGCAAACCCTCGCAAAGTGACCATACTTATCACAACGAAAACATTGAATCTTGGACATGTCTCGTTTCCTTTTGAAGGTAGGAGCATCTTCATTTCCATCTTCTCGATTCCTTTTGAAGAAACCTCTCTTAAAGCCTTTTCCTTTGTTTGATGAATGAGAGGTAAGAACTTGTAATTCTTCATTCTTTGAGCTTTGACCAATCCCCCTTGCTGTTAGTCTTGACTCTTCTTGAATGCAATCAATCCTCAATCGATCAAACTTGGGAAGTTCGGATCTTGCACTGATTCCTTGGATGAACGCCTCCCATGAAAGCGGAAGACCATTGAGAGCAAGCATAGTCAGTTCTTTATCATCAATCATGTGACCAATAGTGGAGAGCTGATCTTTTATCTCTGAAATCCTCATGAAGTATGTAATAACAGATTCTCCTTTCGCCATTTTCACATGATGAAGTTGTTGCTTCAGAGCAAGGGCTCGACTGGTGTTGTTGATTTCGTACATCTCTTCCAAGGTTGTAAACATCTCTCTTGCTGTATCCAACTTGAAGATAATTGGTACAATATGATCCTTGACGGAATCAACCAATGCTTTCTTTGCCCTAGTGTCTTTCTTCCTCCATTGCAGCTTCTCTTCTTCCCCCTCAGGTTCGGGAACTTTTGTTTTCACAAACTCAGCCAAGTCATTCTCTTCCAAAGTTAGCATGAACCTGAACCTCCATGATATGTAGTTCGAGATCCCTTCGAGTCTATCCTCGATTTTCAGACCGTTCACCATCTTGAGAAATTTAGAAGATAGACTGAAAAAAGAATAAGGTGAGTGTTGCGAACTAAATCTGATCATGATCTTTTTCACACCCGCTCTGATACCATGTTAGTGTTTCTTAGATCAGATTAGATAATCAATTTAATAAAAGAAATGCAACACATAAGACAATGAACACAACAAGATACCCTGGGAAAACCCTCCTCTTGAGGGAGAAAAACCCAGCAAATATATCTCTTATATATTGAAGGAATAAGAGCAGAAATCTGCTTGAACTCAGGCCCAACACAATGCCGAATTTGATACAATGAATAATAGCACCTCTCCTAGATGCAAAGATACAAATGAATATGTTTCTCCTTGAAATCAGTCTGCTGCTACAAAATGATGATCTGCTGCTACAAGATGATGATCTGCTGATTAAGTATGAACTTCTTCTAGGACTGCGAATTCTGCTCTGCCAATAAAATGCGAACTTCTTGATATTCGAATTGTGAGAATAGTCAAGAAGTGACCTTGTATTTATATCTCCTAGGCGCCTCTTCACTTGGGTCGGCCTTTGATAAATAACAATTAAAGTCGGCCAGAATAATTACATGATATAAATCAAATATATAAGGTCGGCCCATGTATTTAATATGAGTCTTAGTGAAGACCGACGCTGTATTAACATCAACAATGTGTAATATTTGAATTATGAGTGTTTGATAATCAAATTAGGCTCTTATGTTCTCTAAATGCATTAATTTGTTATTTTTTTTGTAAAACTACGGTTTTTTTTTTTGCTGAGTCCTTTCCCGAGTCCTTTCTCGAGTCCATCCCGAGTCCCGAGTCCGAGTCATATTTTTGGGTTGCCGAGTCCGCGGCGAGTCCGAGTTTGCAAACTATGCTTAAAATTACCTCAAGAGAGGTTTGCCTTAGCCTTATGATGTTCGCTCATGGTGAATGCTCCCAGCTGATATGAATGATGCTCTAAACCCTCTATGTGAATTGCTCTTCATTATTCTGCTCTAGGTCTGCTCTTAATTGGACTGATTTCTCATTGTGTTTCTTGCTAATCCTTCACAAATATTTCTACATTAAATCTGATCAGATTTCTTGAACCTTAGTTTTGATACCATGTTAATTTTAGGATCAGAAATGCAATTAAGCAGAAAAACACAATCACAAAGAAGACAACACAGCAATTTATCCTAGGAAAACCCTCCTACTTGAGGGAGAAAAGCCCAACAATTTATTCACTTATAAATCAGAAATAGAAGTGCAGAAATAGGACTCAAAATCAGGCCCTAGAAAGGCCGAATCTCATACAATGGAGCTGCACTTGAAGATAGTGCGATTTCCTTGAATACACAAATATTAATTCTTCTCCTTAATGCAAATCTGCTGCTCTTGAAAGCGAACCTGCTGCTGAAGGAATTCAAATTGGAATGGAATGAATTGATGATAAATGTGGAGACTCTATCTCCCTTATATAGCAAGCTAGATGAGCTCCCATCTAGGGCCGACCTAGAAAATATTATGTTTGTTTTACAATGCAAAGGCCGACTTGCCTTGAGTCAATTATCTTTAAGAGAAAATACCACCTGCTGCTATAAAACACTAACAATATCACTGATGGATGTTTGCCATGTATTGTTGGGTAGACCTTGATAGTTTGATAGGAAAGCTTTGCATGATGGAAGAGCAAATACCTATACATTGTGGAAGGATGGTAAGTAGTACACTCTAAATCCTTTAAAAGATAAAGGTATAGAGGTGGAGGGTAGCTTGAAGGTGTTGTTGGTGATAGGAAAGCAATTCTTGTAGGAAACTAAGAAAGGAGTGTATTTTTTCATGCTCATGCCAAAGCTTGCACAATTTGTAAGTGCAAAAGCTGCAGACGAGGAAATTTTGTGCAAAGCAAAGAAAATCTTGGGTGAATATGAGGATATCATGTAAGGATATTCTAGATGGTTTACCACCCATGTGTAACATAAGTCACATGATGGATCTAATTCCCAGATCTAGTTTGCCAATCAAAGCAGCATACAGGCTAATGCTGCAGGAGTATGAGGAGGAGAAGAAACAGGTTGAAGAATTGCTTATGTAGGGGCTGATCAAAGAAAGTTTGGGCATCTACATAGTACTTGTAGGGCTAGTGCCAAAACATCGGAGCAGAGGATGTGCACTAATTCTAGAGCCATCAACAAAATCAACATAAGTATAGATTTCCATTGCCATGCATAGAAACCTCAATGGTTGCTTGAGCAAGGAACAATATGGTGTAGGGCTAAGGAACAATTTGCTTCTCATACACAAATGTTAATTCCCAACAAGGCCAAATTGATTCTTCTTTAGCGTGGTTGATGGATTATCTGCAAAAGAAGTCCTTAGATATACAAACTATATTAAATCTCAATTCATAAAACTTACTGACATCAATTCTAATTCATAACAGAAGTCTTCTTAAACGAAATATTATGTAGCATGCTCTACAAAACCCATCACATTTCTGCATATAATTGCTTGCTCATCAAAACGAATTTCTCAAAATGATTTTTGGGTTTAATTCTACTCGTTACAAGCTTTCCGAAACATTTTGAATTTTTCAATTTCATTGAGAAATGGGAAAGTTATGAGCTTTTTAAAGAGACTGGTTTTTGAGCTTTGATACAAAAAGAATATGGCATAGATATTGCTAAATGAGAGTCTTATTCATCACACAAACATATATTTTTGATTACACATGGGTAACTATCCTTATTCAAATGCTGGATACATGGCTTGATTTTATACATCAAAAGAAAACTAACTTAAGCCAAAAGAGACTCATTCAAATCCTCCTTTATTTGGGAAAATCAAAACCACTCCTAAAATTACTCTAACCTCCTAGACTTAGGCTAAAAACAAATAGATTTAGTTTATTTGCTGGCTCATTATGAGATTATTGAGAGGTTATTCCTCCTTTATTTGGGAAAATCAAAACCACTCCTAAAATTACTCTAACCTCCTAGACTTAGGCTAAAAAAAAAGATTTAGTTTATTTGTTGACTCATTACAAAATTATTGAGAAGTTATAAATAAACAAATTCTTGCTTACGTGTTTGAGCCTAGAAATATCTAGAACCTATGACAATACATCAATAATAATAAAAATACACATATAATTTAATTCACTTGCATCACAATACTTCACCAAGATATACCTAAAAAGTGGATACCTTCAGTTTAGGATCAGAGAAGGCCATAGATGGAGGATTGCTTTCAAACTGAAGGGCGAATTGTATGAGTGGCTGGTTATGCCATTTGGTTTGACCAATGCACCAAGCACATTCTAGCGATTGATGAACAAAGTGCTAAAGCCTTTTCTTGATAATTTTTTCTTTTTGTATTTAGATGATATTTTGATTTTTAGTAGGTTAAAGGAAGAACACTTGGTGGGCTTGAGACAAGTGTTACAACATATGCTTGTAAATATGAAGAAATGCAGCTTCATGAAGGAAAATTTGATGTAATTGGGATTTGTGATATCTCAAGATGGATTGAAGATGGATCCTAAGAAGGTGAGAGCTATCCTTGAATGACCATCACCATAGAGTGCTTTTGAAGTGCAAAGGTTCCATGTATTGGTGAGCTTCTATGTGGGATTTTTGCACCTACCATAGAGGCGATGAAGGGTTATATGGAGGAGTTTCTTTTGATTGCAAAATTTGAATATGGGTTTTGAAAATTGAAGAAGGTGATGGAGCAACTTGTGTTGGCACTGCGTGATTGCAACAAAGTATTTCAAGTATACTATGATGTGAGTGGCACAACCATTGGAGTTGTGACAAGTCAAGAATGTAAGTAAGCCTATCACATATTTCAGCCAGAAATTGAATAACACACAAAAGGAGTATTTGGGTTATGATCAATGCTCTATGTAGTGCAAATTTGATAAAGTTGGAGGCATTATTTGTTGCTATTTTTTTTTGTGTTATAAAGAGACCACCATTGGTTGCAATGCATAAATAGTCCAGGTAAGTTGAATCAGAGACATATGAAATGGGTGGAATTCTTGCAAAGTTAGTCATTTGTCTTGAAACACAGGAGTGGGAAGTCTAAGTTGTCAACACACTGAGTAGAAGATATATCTTGTTGATCAAGATGTGTGTGGAGTTCATGGGCTTTGATTCCATGGAGGAGTTATATGCAAAGGATGAAGTCTTTAAAAAAGCATGGATGATGTGTGGAGAACCTATGCCTGCAAATCAAACACTTTGGTGTGATTACTAATTGCAAGAGGGTTTGTTGTTCAAAGGGATGCCATTTGCATACCTAGGGGATTAATGTGAGGATATAATTAGGGAGAAAGGGAGATTGGCTAGCCATTTTGGCTCCAATCAAAAATGGTGTAGCTAAGTGAAGTATATTTTTGGTTGCACATTTGTGGATGTGCAAAAATATGTATAGGGGTGCAGGATTTGCCAATTGGCAAAGACAATAGTTAGAATGTGTGGTTTTATCAACCTTTGCTAGTACTTGAGAAGCCATGGGAGCACTTAAGCATGGACTTTGTTTTTGGATTGCCTAGAACATTGAAGGGCCATGATTCTATCTTTGTTGTAGTAGATAGGTTTTTCAAAATGGCATGTTTTTTGGTTTGTATGGAGACTAACAATGCTATGCAAGTGGCAAATTTGTTTTTTAGGGAGTAAGGCTGCATGGGTTGCCATGCAACATTGTATCTAATAAAGATACCAAGTTTTTGGGACACTTTTGGAGAATGTTGCAGAGGAAATCAACCTCTTAGATGTAGTTTAATTTGGTGTATCATCCCCAAACAAATTGTCAAATGATGGTGGTTAATAGGATCCTTGGAACCCTATTTAGATGTTTAGTGGGAAAGAAGCTTGGACTATGGGACTTTGTATTGGCACAAGTAGAATTTGCATATAATAACTTAGTACTAGAAGGATCCATTCTAGATTGTTTATGGGTAGAGTCCAAGAGGCATAGTAGAATTGTGCAATATCCAAGGAGCAAAAGGGAGGAGCACAAAAGTAGAAGATTTTGTGAAGTACACACGTGATGTGCATACAATTGGATAAGAGTAATGCATGGTACAAGCAATGATTAGATGTGAAAAGGAGAGCTGGAATTTGAGATTGGTGACATGGTTTTGGTGCACTTACACAAGGAAAGGTTCCCAAAAGGAACATGTGGCAAATTGAAATGGAAGAAAATTGGGCCATGTAAAGTATTGATGAAATTTGCAAATTATGCATACAACCAAAAGGGATAGATATATGATCTATCTTAAATATTGCCAACTTTTACCCTTACATTGAGGGACAACCTAATGAAGAGAGTGACAAACAAATTCTGGAAAGGTAGAATGGAGATAGGAATTACTTGAGAAAGTATGGGAGGAGGTCGAGTAGGTGATAGATGGCAAATTCAAGATGATGGATAGGAACAAGTATAAGAAATACTTGGTGAAATGGAAGGGCTATAAAGTTGAGGATGCAACATGGTTGGGCACATCCAAAATTGATAAGTATGGAAAATTAGTAGTAGGCTGAGCAGGAACTCTTGGTTCATTTCAGCCACTTAGGTTGTATGATATAGGAGCATTCAGGTGCATAGGCAATCCGTGTAGCCCAAAAGGACCAAGTAGAATAAATGGATTGCACAAACCTTGTGCATGCAAATAGCCTAGTGTAGTTGAATAAGCAAAAGATTGAATAACTTTTCACAATGGACTAGCTTGTGAGATAGTGCACTAACTTAGTTAGCAAAGCCTAGTGCAACCATTGATGCTTGTGTACACTTGCAAAGAGGGAAGATGAAGAGTCATGACTGGATAGTTGCTGAGGAAGATGCATTGTTCAACTTCCTTAACTACTTCTTGTGCTTTTAAAATACTTGGGTTAAAGTCATTGAAGTTGGTTGGCAGCTAGAGTAAGAGTACACAGAGCTGAGTCTGAGAAAGGACTACAAGTTGCTAGCACCTTTCTATGTTTGAAGAGCCATTTTGGTTTAGGTAGACTATAGAACCTTGTGGGATCCCAATACTAGTTTTGAAGTATTTTTTGTTGATATCTTGTTTCTTTGTAACCTCTCAATTTGAAGACTGTAATAGGAAAATATCCTGCACCTATGTCTGTGTTTTCCACCAAATTGAGGGCTTCATTCTGGAGTCCATTTGTGCTTACAAGAGATTTACTTTTGAGTTATTTTACTAGTTTCCAATAAAGGAAAGGGCTTATTCATCTTGGACGCCTTCTTTCCTTAGTTGTCCGCTTCTATAGGAAGGCCGTACATTTTCTATAGAGGGCCGTACCTTGCTCCTAGCATGGCGTGGGCTTCTTAGCTGAGGCGTGTGAACTACAGAGAGAAATGCCTCCCTTTCTTGCCATCTGATAGCTCCATCTTGGCCACCTTGCATCATCAATCCATTTAATCCAGTTTCAGTGTGGGAGAAATCAACATCTGGAGGTGGGCATTGGAATTCATTAGTTTCAGTGTTCTTGCCTGGCACGTGCCAGATATTTCTTATTTAAATAATCTGAGGACCTCCGAGTATGTTTATTGTTTGGAATCTATTTGTAGAAATTGCCCGATACTAAATACAATTGCAGTTTCTCTATTATTGCTTCTATTTCAGTTTTTGCACCATTTCTTGCGTGGAGAACTTCTTAATTTTTGCATAAAATTCACGAAAAACAAGAAAAAACACAATGAACATCACAATTTAGCAGTTGGGCAGAGTTGGAACCAGTTGGGTTCTTCACAATAGTCATCAATCCTTTCTAGAATTTAGAATTTGGCTTAATAAGGTCGATTACTTTTGTGGCTTCATGACTATATAATTTGAAGAGGTATTTGTTAAATCTGCACATAATGTTCTTCATAAGGCTGTTTTGAAATAATATCGAACTCCTAATCATTGATGAAGACGTGCTATGTTCATTGATTACTTCTTTCAAAACTTGATGAGTCTGATTCAGCATAAAATCTGCATACACCCTCTTTTATATCTGCTTCTTATGTCTTTATTCAAATTATATGATGTATACGCAAGAGTCTAGACACATTGGTATTAAATCTAGATGTTCTTTCCTCTCAAATATGTTATCTTCAGTCATGTTGTTTGTGATTACTTGACATCTATGACAAAATTTCCAACAATCTCCCCTTTGTCATTGATGGCAACACAAACATTTTCCATTTGCATTGCTCCCCCTTACTCATTTTCTCCCCCTTTGACATCAATGGCAAAGGGAAGTTAGGAAGCAACAATCCATAAATGGATCATGGAAGACATCCATTCTTATCCAATGCAATGAGAATGTACTACTCCCCCTTTCCACGATTTTCTTATGCTCCCCCTTGCTCTAATAGTCTTCTTTCTCTTGACTTCTAAATTACTTGGGTAACATGTTTCCTCTATATCTTGGCTGCTGAATAAAGATCACCTATACTTTGTGAAAGTCTTCTCTCCTTTCTTCTCTTCCTCATGTTTTTAATTGCTTTTCGTTATCCTTTGTATGGGAACTTCTTTACTTTGACATCAATATCGCAATTTCCAACAATTGATGCCAATTTATTATCTTCTCCATAGGGCTGAATGATAATGCTATACTTGGTTACCCATGAATTCATGCTTCTCTTCAAAATTGTGTATGAAGTGTATCTTGTATGACCATAGATTTATCTTTCTCATCATTTTGCTTTTGTTTCCTTCTCCATACTTTTGTAAACTTTCTTTTCTTTTGTTCATCCATGGTGTTTTCCTTCATGCCTTGTCTAGGTGGTTTCACAAAACCACTTCTGCAATATCATGCTATATGTCCATAGTTATTGCATTTGTAGCATACAACACTATAATCCATTAAAGGAACAAAGAAGTTATAGTTCCTTCCATAAGATCTTCTATTTTTGTTCCAACCATAATCATATCTCACATGTGCTCTACAATTTCTTGCTTTATGCCCAAAATGATTGCATGAGTAGCAATAGCCATAAAAGGTACTCTTGAACCTGTATGGATGCACTTGCCTTGAAGGAAAGGACTTCTTGAAATTGTCCTTGTTAGCTTTTGGAGGAGTGTTTGTCTTCTTAGGAGTCTCTATGGAATCTTCATTGCTTGTTTGATTTTCTTCATAGCCAAGTCCTGTTTTCTTTGATGATGACCTCTGTCCATTAATGATGTCTTCTAGGATTTCAGAGCTCTTTTCAAATTTGAGGTTTGCATTTAACCTGGTTGTTGCCTTCTCTAATTCTTTCCTTATGTAAACAATTTCAATTTCCAACTTTTAACATTCTTTTTCTTTTTCTTCAAGTCGAACTTTGGTTACATCTTCTATCCTTTTACTTTCCTCAATTTGAAGTTTCAAGTCTGAAATTAGTTTCTTAGTTTCCATAAATTTCTTCTTTCCTTCTTCGAATCTAGTTTTTCTTCTTTGACCTTTCCTTTTCAGCCTCCAAATCTCGCTTATAGCAAATTCTAACTCTTCTTCCAAATCTTTTGGATCATGATCTATCTCTTCTTTTTGATTTTCATCCTTATCTTCATTACCCTCTATTACTTCAGCCATGAACAGCATTTCATCTTCACAACTTTCCACATCATAGTTACTTGAAGAATCTTTATCTCTATATGAATATAAGCTCTTCTTGAAATTTTCCCTTGTGTTGTTTCTATGATACTTATTAATTTTGCTTCCTTTCTTTGGCTTGTACTTCTTTTCTTCTTCACTATCACTGCCATGAGAATAAGGACATATATTTGCATAATGTCCAATTTTACCACAAGTGACACATTTGTAGGGTAGTTTACCCTTGTATTTTCTTGACCCTCTTTTTAGTTTCCTCACAAAATTTGCTTCCTCTTCATCTGTTGTATCATTATCTCCCACTTTCTTTCCTTTTGAATTCTTAGATGCTTTGAATGCAGCCTCCTTTTGCAGTGAAGTATATCTTTTGGCTCTCATCTCATAGGCTGTTAAGATTCCATGTAGTTCATCCATGTTTAAGGTGTCCAAGTCCTTCAATTCCTTTACTGCCGATACTTTGGGGTCAAATCTTGGTGTAAGGGATCTCAATACTTTTTGCACTACTGCTGGTTCCTTTATTTCTTCTCCAAGGCCTCGAATGGTGTTGACAACTTCATCCACACGCAAGAAAAATCCAGCAATATTTTCCTCTTAACTCATTCTAAGAATTTCAAAATTGCTTCTATGTGTTTGCAATTTGTCTCCTTTCATTTTCTTGTCTCCTTCATAAGTGTGCTTGAACTTGTTCCAAATTTCTTTGGAAGATTTGCAATGCATTATCTTCACAAGTTCAGATTCATTTAATCCACGTAGGATTGCATTCTTGGCTCTAGCATTATTTTCACTTGCCTTCTTTCCTGTTGAATCCGTTGGAGGTGTTGAAGGAGGTTTATATCCATTCACCATTGATTGCCAAAGGTCAAATCCTATAGCATTTATATAGGCCTCCATTCTCATACTCTAAAATGCATAATTTGTCCTATCAAAAAATGGAGCCTTGTTGGAAGACAATCCTTCTCCACTCATGATGTGTGCTATATGGATCTCCCTTCAAGTTTGTTAGACTTATTCGAAGGGCCTGCTCTGATACCAATTGATGAGCACACAGCTATACTAAGAAAGGCGGGGGGGATGAGGGAAGAGTGAATCAGTATAACACAACTTTTACCAATTTAAAACTTTATCAATCACAATAACAACTATGCAAGAATATAACAATGAGAACAAGTTTACACCAAGAATTTACGTGGAAACCCTTATGGGAGAAAACCATGGTACAAATAATGTATTTTATATTTTTATAAGTTTACAATGATCATAGGAACCAACCTCTTAAATTGTTTTGTAGGCACCAACCTACAAGGAGCACCAACTCCCTCTTGCAAGGCACCAACCTTGACTAATCTAGAGGCACCGACCTCTTATGATAGACTAAAAAACTGTATGACTTTTTCACCACTAATCTGCTTCTTATCTTCAACTTATCTTCCCTTTGTGATGTATGTCGTCTCCTTAAAGCTCACACAAGATACACAATTCTGCTCTTCTATCTCACATCATCATTCTCTCTCACACTTAGTGCAAATCAGAAATGAGCCACATATGTATCTTTGTCAAAGATTGTAACCTTCTGTTCAAGCACTGTGTCCCTTTGAACTGTTGCCTTTTCACAAGCAGATCGTACCATTTCATGAAAATCTGAATTTGCATTATTAAACCAAATCATATTATTTCCTTTTTTTAAATCATACCATTCGAAATCTGCTTTTGTATTGTTCTGATTTAATCGCACCTTTTCATATCTTAATGAAATTTTATTAAGATAAATCACATCATTTCCATGTTGACTTTTTGATAAATATGATTTAAAATGAATCATGTTTTTAAGAGACAAATCGCATCACTCCAGTAACAAAGCGCTTCTCTTTATGAGTGATCGCACTTCTTCAAAAAGTTAATTAATTTTCCTTAGGTGAATCGCACCTCTTCGCTTAACAATATTATTTGTTTGTTTGTAAAATCTGTAAATATAATCGCTCTTTTGTCTAATTCATTTTGTTTTTATTGGCATTTGTCTTATATGACTTTGCTTTAGACTTTTCCTTATAAATCCATCGCACCTTCTTTTTAACTTTCGTCTTTTTTTGTATTCTGTCTCATGTGATTTTTGTCTCTTTCTGTTTTGCCTTATTCTCTGATTTGTCTTGTTGCTGCATAGTCATCGATCCTTTCCAGAATTTAGAATCTGGCTTAATAAGGTCGATTACTTCTGTGGCTTAATGACTATATAATCTGAAGAGGTATTTGTTAAATCTGCACATAATGTTCTTCATAAGGCTGTTCTGAAATAATATCAAACTCCTTATCATTGATGAAGATGTGCTATGTTCATTGATTACTTCTTTCAGAACTCGATGAGTCTGATTCAGCATAAAATCTGCATACATCCTCTTATATATCTGCTTCTTATGTCTTCATTCAAATTATATGATGGATACAAAAGAGTCTAGATACATCGGTATTAAATCTAGATGTTCTTTCCTCTCAAATATGTTATCTTCAGTCATGCTGTTCGTGATTACTTGACATCAATGACAAAATTTCCAACACTAATAGAGCTGCCTAAATATCGATAAATAGGTGTTCTAGGAGCTGCTTGAACAACAAATCAGTGAAGCCCAAATACAATCCCTGTATGAGATTGCCACAGCTTGGATATCTGTCCACTAACCAGCCATGGAAATCAGAAGATTTCCATCCTCCAATCTCCAATGGTAGATGAATAGGATGTCCAATCTATTTGAGTGAAATTAATGGATAAACAAGCATGTCTTCTCTCAAACCCTATCTTGATTAAATATGCACTTTTCAAATTCTTTTCCTTTCCCTCCAAAATATACCCACAGGCAATCCTTGGCTGACACCATTATTAAAATGATCATATTATTAAATAGCACCTGTGGCTCCATAATTGGGACATCCAATGCAAACATTTACACTTCCCTAAGTTACTCTCCCTAAGCCCACAGGAAATGAAAAATGGGCTTAGGGGTCTATCTAGACTCATATGGAAAAAGGGGACATGACAGATCAAAATTATAAGTGTTTGTGAGGACTGTATTGCAAGCCAAAGTTAAAAAAAAAAGTATTTTCGTTGTCATGTGCATATACAAATGTAGAGGAAACTATGAATGACAAAGTACAAGAGAGCTGTTGAGGTAGAAAGCTTTTTAGATTGTTTCTAGATGGATGATTTATGCATGGTTGATTGAAACCTTTGAAACATTAATAATATATAGTATTTGATGTTAGGTATACTAATTGGTGTTGTTTACAAATATAGACTACTTGTATTATATGATTTTTTTACCTTTCACTATCTAATTCTTTGGTTTCTGCACAGGAGCATGTCTAAGATGCTAGGCCAGCCATATTACTTCTACTTATTTACTAGCATATTCTAGAAGACAATTTAAAAAAATCAGAGATAACTTTAATTGTGATATAATATTTTCTTTATTTATTTTGTTGACCATTGTTTTTTTGTATGGATGAAAAGATTCTATTTTAGAAATTTAAATTATGATATCTCTTTACTGCCATGCTCATTCAAGATGCTTGCATGTTATTGCTTTAGTTGTTTTGTATGGCACACATATGTTTCATATCTTGATCTTTTTAATAATTTATGCCTTGATGAGATACAATTTTCAAATTGCTGGAATTTATTTTTCTCAGTTCATGCAATGCAGGTGTTTGTAGTAGTGTTTTGAAGAAGATATGTCGTGATAATGGCATCCCAAGGTGGCCATACCGTAAGGTGAATTCTCTGAAGCAACACTCCCTTCCTTAAAATGAGATAGCATTCTTTACACCTTATGAATTTAAATTCTCTGCCTTGAATTGCCCCCTATATTTTCTTCTTCCTCAACATATAAATATTGTTAAATTATTTGTAGAAATGGAAGGTATAGTAAACACAATTTTGAGATTATGTTGATATGGCTTGTTTTATATCACAAATCTTGAATCCCATGATATTGTCTTCTGAATTTCTAATGCATGCATAATTACAATAGGCATTGGTTATTTTGGCTAAAGTGCAAATTAATGCATATCTCTTCCTCACATGTATATACCAGAAAGTGCATGGATGGTGTCAATCTTTGACAATTTTTTTTGAATCATAAATTAACACTCTACTTCAATAGACTGGTTGGCCAGATGGACTTAGACAAGCCAGTTTGATGGGAAAAAAATAGTCTAGATTTATGTTGTTAGATACTTTAAATGTTAAGCATGACCTGCACTGTTAGATTGTGTTCAAAAGGGAACAATGAAGCATGTTTCCAATATAAATTGTTCCCCAGGAGGACACCATTCATAAATTGGGCTATTATAGCAGCCACTGTTCGCTCAAGTTTGGAATATCCCATTATCTATTGCATTTTAATTTTTAACCACTGATCCTTAGTTGCCAAGCCTTTGCCACTAAATGTTTGCTAGCAAATGCTCATTAGATCCTTTCGTTTCTTGGGTTCTATTCAATATATAGAATCGTGTCTTGATTTCTGTTTGCAGATATAAGGATAATAAGATGGAATTGCAAACCATACTGAAACAAATATGGTCTAATAAAGAACTATTAATCATCCAATACTATTTGCCTAGGTAAGTTTATTCAGTGGCCAAATAAATTGAATTAAAAATAGGCTTATTAAAGTTGATTGTGTTTTTATAATCTGTTTTTCACATTCTTTTATTCAAAATTTGAAGATCTAGCATATTTATGCCATTTAAACAAACTAAGAAGCCTTAAAAGGATAAGTTTGATTACTTTGTAATAAGTTAAAAATAATATTTTTATATACCCTTCTTTCCTCATACTGATTATGGATCACAAAGTATGATCTAAAATGCTGATGCAAATTAAACACAGTTTTTTACAGAAGCTCTCTACTCAATTCTCATGGACTGTGAAAACCTCACGTTGATTAATAATTTAATAATTATTAATATTTATTATCATATTCTAAGTAAAAAATTACACATACTTTATTGAAAAAACTAAGATAATGGATACATAATTTAATAAATATATCACAGATTTTTCTTTGCATGTCTTTATATTTTTCATTTGACATAATGTTAGCTGCTGTATGTGTTTAACTATGTCTGTGTTAAACTAAACTTAGTCAGTACAGTTGATGTAAAGCCGCCCTGTTGACTGTCTACAGTAAAAAATTGCTTAAATATTTTCCCTTATTTATGAAGATGACAAGTTATTGATGAGCCTATAGAAGCTTAAACTACTTTGCATTCCATAATTCATCTGAAGCTAGAATCGTTGAAGGGGCCTTTGAATTATGAAAACAAATAACTAATTAATTCATATACATTATATTAGAGAAATGATATATTAGGCTTTGCAGCACATCAACAATGGAGGAAAGAGTTATATTTGTTCTTTGCAAATTAAAATAATGAGAAGCAGGGATAACGAATATATAACCCTATTGGGTAGTTTGATGGCAACTTCCATCTCTTTTCTTATGAAAACCATAATTATTCTGTATTATTGAACCCATCCATCCTCACAGTGGGTGCAAAGGCCCACGGGGTTGAAGATGATATCTATTGGTTTCATCATTTCTCAAATCTGAAATGCAGGTCCCAAAATACAGCACTCACAGAAAATCTTATTCAAACTTTTCCTGACTTCCCTTTTCTTCACGGAGATAAGTGGATGATAGGTATGAAATATGGGAAGGATAGGATGAAACATATTCTCAATACCAACAATAATAAGGAACAAATCAAAGAAAGATTTCAACAATAAGAAGAAGATGCCAACCATACCAACCAAGGAATCACAAATAAGAAGATGAGCTCATAGCTGCTTCTGATAAAGTTAGCATAAAGGTATTGAATTCACAAAGATGATGGGTTCTCATTCATAGTTTCAAAACATTGGGGAGAAGATATCTCTGGGCTCCTTACTGTCCTCCACCACTCCCTTGGGATCTTCTGGCATAAGCTCATATTCCCCTGCTTGCTTGGCCCTCTTATGCTAATTCACTCAATGATATCCCAATTAGCTTTCTATTAGAGTTACCCATGGCCTCCTGCCCCTTACCCTCACTTTCCTCCCTTGTCACATATCTTTTGATTATGAGGAGATCCAAGTTGAGTTTCTTAAATGTCTTGTGGATTCACTTGCATACCCCATTTCATAAGTATTCAATGAGGTTGTTTGTTTTGGGTTACCCTTTGCTTGATCACAACATATTATCCATCCCATTCACAAATGTGGGGATCACTCCAATCCAAGCAAATACAGGTCTATTATGATTGGGCATACTTTTGCAAAACTCTATGCTACACTGAACATGCTACTTTCTGAGGTTTTGGACTACATGAATTTGAGAACCAAGGGGTGGGTTGGTTTTAGGAGGAGTTTACGTACTATTGACAACATTTTCACACTCTGTGCTATCATAGAAGAGGCTCATCATCATTCTTCTAAAGTCTTTTGTGGACTTTAAGAAGGCTTTGACTCCATCTTGAGGCATCTATTGTTCTAGAAGTTGCAGGAAATTGGTATTTCTAAGAATCTTGTTATTGCCATGATGCAGTTCTACTAGAGATTTTGAACTCCTCATGGCCCCTCTAACTTTGTCAAGAGTACTATTGGTGTGAAGAGGGTTGCTCTCTTTCACCAACCCTCTTTGGTATCTACATCAACAAGTTTGAGGGTTTTCTTAGACAACATATTCATGCAGATAATGGTTGCCTCCTTCACCATGTTGTGATTACTATATTGCTCTTTGTTGATGATGTGGTCCTCCTATTTCACTCTACTAATGGCCTACATAGACAATTTGATGCCCTTTTTGAGTTTTGTGATCTTCATGAGCTCATGGTCAATCTTAGTAAAACTAAGGTTATGGTCTTTAGAACCACTAAGTATTCTTTTTACATGTTTCATTTTGTCTGCAAAGGTGGCCTAATGGAGATCACCACTTCTTACACTTATTTGTGAGTTTTGTTCACTAACCCTTTTATTACGTTGTCTCTTGCCTTGTTTTGTCTTTGCAATGGATAGGCCTTACTCTCTATTTTACAATACCAATACTTTGAGGTACATTTCTAGGATATCCCTTTGAAGATGCTCCAACAATGATCGATGAGAATACTGTTGGCTCCTCCAATGCATTCCAAAGTACAAGCACATGATTTTTGTTTCCTACCTTAGTTGTTAGTTTTGGTCTTCTTTTGCTCGTGGCTTTGTGGGGTCCTCTCCTTGTACTTTTATTTATGCTTGTAATTGTTTCAAGGTTTCATTTTACAATTAACTGCGCTTCTCTATCTTTCTTGCTTTTCTTTGCTCTATTGTGTTTGCTTTATGTCAAGGGCTCCTTTTTGCCTTAGTGCTTTGCTATTGTAATAGATGTACATTCTAGTCTCTTTGACCTATTGTTGTTCATTCATGGACATTAATTTAATTTCTTTCTAATACTTATGATTTGGTAGTTTCAATTTTACTTGTCTAACAGAGAAACATTTTCTTGCTGTAACAAGAAGATGAAAGAAGATAGGTATAATACAAACTAGAAATGACATTGTCTATGGCTGCACCAAAGCTCAAGCTCCACAATTTTGGAAGATAAAGGGGATGAAATTTTCTCTTAAGGCACCCAAATAACTTCACAACACTCATACAAACATAAGGGATGATTGGTCGATCTAGGACACTCAAATTAAATGTTTGCACTTTTGAAACAGAACAAGAAGACTTGATCCTTAATGATTTACTAGTGTTGATGAATGATAGCTTAGGTCTGATATAAATGTTGATTGCCTAAGGCATCATCTTCATTTATATTAGATCAGATTGCTCTTCATGCTTATATTTCTGAAATAAGTAAATTTGAATTTATAATGTATGTATAAAATCGAAATATCAAATATAAATCAAAATATTAAATGGAGTTAATATAAACCGAAATATTAAAGATGTTAATATAAATCGGAATTCTCTTGAAACATCCGCCATCTTGTAGAAGGGTGTATACGTGTTAATGTATACATAAACAATGATATACATGTCTGTTACAGGCCGCACCCCTAAAGGACGCGTCCCATGTGTCTCCTCTCATGAGGCGTGCCTCTTAGCGGCGGGCTCCTCCCTTATTTATGGTGGTTCCTCATTCGATATGCAAACATAGAAATCGGACAATGTTCTGCAATCAGCACATTTATTAAAAGCAATTCACATCTGGAAATCGAAATCTGAAGAACCGAAAATCTGAACATAGAGGATAAATATTATTTGTCTTAGAAAGTTTCTCATACAGTTTTAAACTTTAGTTCAATCTTAGTATCATATTAGGATCCCTTTAGTGAACAGATTTGATTACATTTACATGGTATCAAAGCCACGTTGTGCGAATCCAAATCAAATCTAAAATCAGATTGCTCAAAGAAATTCGTATTTTCTAAAATCGAATTCACATCACATTCTTCATAATGTCTATTGTGATCAGATTTGAAAATCATCTTGCAAGAGCAGATAAACTAGTCTCACTTATAAGTGAAACTATTAGGGAACCAGAGGCTGAACCTAAGAAAATTGAGAACCTTGTGTTCTACACAACCCTTTCTAATCAAGTATCTGACAACACTCAAAATTGGGTAATTGATAGTGGTTCATCTAGACACATCACAGGGTTCAGAGAACACCTAGACTCCATGAGTGAAAAGTTTGATGAAGTAACCATCGAAGATGATTCTGCATACCCTGTAAAAGGGGTTGGAACATGCTCTATCAAGTTGAAATCTGGGATTTCTCTACAACTCACTGGAGTCCTATTTGTACCTGGAATTAAGAGAAATCTTATATCCATCTTTGCCCTTGAAGACAATGGCTACAGAGTTACATTTATGGATGGTAAAGTTCTAGTGTGGCCTAAAAACTCAACTATCAAGAAAGCACATACCATAGGCATAAGACAAGGGTACCTTTACAAACTTTGCACTGAGGTTAAACAAGCCCTTACCCTTGACACTATTGATTCAAATGAAATCTGGCATAGAAGACTAGGTCACCTTCATTTCCGTGCCCTACCTTCTATGGAAAAACTTGTTACAGGCTTACCCAAGCTAAAACTACCTCATGAGGGAACTTGTAAAGGTTGTGCCCTAGGAAAGAATACTAAAAGATCCTTCCAGAATAGCCTAAGTAAAACCCTTAATGTATTAGAACTGGTTCACTCTGATCTTTGTGGACCCATGTCTGTACCTTCTAAAGCAGGATTTCTATACTATGTTATATTTGTAGATGACTTCTCTAGGAAAACCTGGATCTATTTCCTTAAATGTAAAGAGTCAATAGAAATCCTCAAAAGGTTAGAAGAGTTTAAAGCCCTCACTGAAAACTTCTCTGGAAAGAAAATAAAAACCTTAAGGACAGACAATGGAAAATAATATACCTCTAAGATCTTTAAAGAATTCTGCATGAGTGCCGGAATTAAGAGGGAATTCACTGTCGCCTACAACCCTCAACAGAATGGGGTTGTTGAGAGGAAGAATATAACCATTGTAGAAGCTGCTAAAGCAATGTTGCTAGACCAAAACATTGAAACATTTTTTTTGGGCAAAAGCCTCTAGCACTGCTGCCTATATCCAAAATAGATGTCCTCATTCTCATCTTGATAACAAAACTCCTAAAGAAGCTTTTATCGGCATAAAACCCGACATTAGCCATCTTAGGATTTTTGGCTGCCCTGTCTATATTCATGTACCCAAAGAGAAGAGATCTAAACTAGAACCTTCTGGAAAGAAGGGAGTATTTGTGGGTTATAGTGAAACCTCCAAAGCTTACAGAATATTCATACCCGGGCAGAAACAAATTGAGTTGAGCAGAGATGTCATCTTCGAAGAAGACATTGCATTCAAGAGGGCAAGAAGTACGAGTGAGACAGAAACCTATTTCCCCAGGATACTTGAAATGGAACCTACTCCTGAGATTCAGAGGGAGCATCCTGAAGAAATGCCACTTGAACCTCCTACCACTTCAAATGAGGACACTAATGACATCAGTAGAAAGAGACCACTTTGGGCAAGGAAGATGATCAAAGAAGCAGAGGATCATGCAACACCTAAAGGAACATTCAGGGAGAGTAAAAGACCCAAACGTTTCTCTAGCTATGTTTCCCTAATGAACAACATCATAAACTCTGAACCTGCCAGTGTTACAGAAGCCTTCAGACATCAAGCTTGGAAGGATGCAATGACAGAGGAGTACCAATCCATACTAAAGAATGATGTATGGGACATAGTGCCTAGACCAAAAGAGAAATCTGTTGTTTTTTCTAAATGGCTCTTCAAAATCAAGCATGCTGCTGATGGCAGTATAGAAAAACATAAAACACGTTTCGTGGCTAGGGGTTTTTCTCAAAAGGAAGGCATTGATTACGAAGAAACATTTGCACCTGTTGCACGTTATACATCAGTAAGAGCAGTATTAGTCATTGCAGCAGCTAAAGGATGGAAGATCCATCAAATGGATGTGAAAACTACCTTCCTGAATGGAACCATTGAAGAGGAAGTCTATCTGGAACAGCCTGAAGGTTTTGTGATACACAAATCTAACTCACATGTGTGTAGGCTCAAGAAAGCTCTCTATGGACTTAAACAGGCTCCCAGGGTCTGGTATGAAAGAATTGACAGCTATCTCTTGGGATTAGGATTTTCCAAGAATGATGCTGACTCCAATCTCTACTTCAAGGTAATAAAAGGTGATATGCTTATAATTATTTTATATGTTGATGACCTGCTGATACCAGGAGAAGATCACCTCATTGTTCAAGGGAAACAAGATCTAATCTCTGAATTTGACATGAAAGACTTGTGTATTCTTCACTACTTCCTCAGTTTGGAAGTATGGCAGAAATCAGAAGGTATTATACTAAATCAAGGGAAGTATACTATTGACATTCTGAAAAGATTTGGAATGTTGGACTGTAGACCGATGTCTACACCTATGGAAACCAACCTTCACAAATTGAAAGAAGCAGCAGCAGAATCCAAATGTGCAGATCCAACCCTTTACAGACAGATGATTGGATCCTTGATGTATCTGGTAAACACCAGACCTGATATTTGCTATGCTGTAAATGCCCTCAGCCAGTTCATGTGTGAACCCAAGGAAATTCACTTGATGGCTGTAAAACATATTTTTAGATATCTTCAAGGCACTATTGGATATGGTCTTCATTACAAGAATGATCCACTAGATCTACATGGGTACTCAGATTTAGATTGGGCTGGAAGTGTAACTGATCGAAAGAGCACATCAAGATGTTGCTTCAGTTTGGGATCGGCTATGATCTCTTGGATTTGCAGAAAACAATCGTCAGTTGCACAGAGCTCAACAGAAGTTGAATATATTGCAGCCTCAATGGGAGCAAGAGAAGCAGTGTGGCTTCGTAAATTGCTTGTGGAACTCTTTGGTGAGCCCTTGAATCCTACGATTATTCATTGTGATAATCAAAGTTGTATAAAACTCTCTATGAATCCTGTCTTTCATGATAGGTCTAAACACATTGAGATCCCCTATCATTATGTGAGAGATATGGTGGAAAGGAAAGTGATTCAGTTGGAGTATATTAGTACAAATGATCAAACTGCAGACATTCTCACCAAGCCTCTCTCCTGGATCAAGGTAGAGCACTTTAGGAAGAAACTTGGTATGGTTGAAATGTAATTTGTTATTTATGTTTGAAATACAAATTGTTTATAAATTGTACTAAAGATGTTTAATGTGTAAACTCTTTTGTCATGTGTGTGACTCCATGACCTTATGGGCCTACTCCCCCTGTGTACATTATCGAAAGGTGACGATTTTCAATAATGAACACTTGTATTTGACATTGTAAAGTGACGACTTTACAATGATGAACTATTATGATAGTATCATGTGACTTGATATCTGTGGACATGTCATGATAGTATCTCTTGGACACCTTGATGGATATCATGAGACTTGATATCTGAAGGTCATTGTGATCCGTAAGAGATAATCATGGTGGATATATATCCATGGATATGCCATGAATTATGGTAGACATCATGTGACTTGATGTCAGTGCACATACCATAATGAAGATATGCTATGGAGAATGTCATGTGACTTGACACTTTCAAAAGCATATCATATCTTCTGATATCACGAGATAGGTGATATCACTTTTGAAGTTATCCTCCCTAGTTAAAGAGGGAGTGTTGAAAATGAAGATGTGTATGAAGAATGTCATGTGACTTGACAATATTGAGAAAAGCATACCATGTCTTCGATATCACGTGTGAAGGTGATATCTTCACTTATTTGATTTGAAATATCTTCCCTAAGCTAAGAGGGAGTGTTGATGAATGATAGCTTAGGTCTGATATAAATGTTGATTGCCTAAGGCATCATCTTCATTTATATTACTAAGTAGCTGATTCGGGTTCGGGTTCGGGTTCGGGGGTTCGGTTCGCCGGTTCGGCTAAATTTTTTGGGGGGTGGGTTCGGTTCGTTAGTACAAAAACTGAAAAACATGTAAAAATAAAAAAATATATATATATGCAGCCTAGAAGCATGAATTAGGATTAGAACATCACATAACATCATATAAACAACAAAACCACCATAAACTTGAATGATAACATGCATGATAAATATAAATATTCATCGTTCAAACTTCAAACTTCAAGTTTCAATATTACAACACTATTAAAGTTTTAATCATCAAATGGATCCTCTAAATCATCTATATCAAAGTCATTGTCAACATTGACATTAGATGAAGTAGGAAGACTAGATGAATCACAAGTAGTGCCAATGGCATTGTCACTAGCACTAGTATTGTGCCCATGCTCCTGTTGGATATTGGACTCCTCATATGCAACATGGTGGGAAGTGGAAGCATCCAAGTCAGTATCCTCTGGCCCTATATCCCACAACTTCGTCTCCCCTTCCTTGTAGTCACGTTGTTTGTGTGAAAGGAGACGCAAGTTGGAATGCACATATACTAAGTTCTCCGCTCTTTTTGAGAGCAATTTATTGCGCTTTACTGAGTGGATGAAAGAATATGTGCTCCAATTCCTCTCAGATGCGGATGAACTAGCAACCTATGAAGACAAAGTAAACAATTAAAAAATTTAAAATTATAAATGAAATTATGAAACTTTTAAATTTTAAAAGTAAAACTAAAATATGAAAATTTATTAAACTTAATTGTGATAAAACTTTGATTGCAAGGGGCTGCAAATTTTGGAAGTATTGTCCATGGAAGTACCACCAACTATGAACATCCTTTAAGAACCTGTCACGAGAAGCATCAGCATCTAGATGATTTGAGTGCACAAAATCAGTGAACTCACTCGTGATTACAGATCGCAAATCTTGGTCAGGGAAGAGTCTCATAAATGCTGCCTTGTACCCTTCAGCCACTTCTAAATCTCTATATGGAAGAAGCCTTCCTGGCTATGAAAGAAGCTGACTACTGTAGTATTTTGGAGTCAATGCAAAGGCAAGAAGGTGTAATGGAGTTGTCATTTTGTTCCATCTTTCTTCAACAATTGTTTGCACTTGTTTGAAGAAAGTCTCTTCAGGGTCTTGCTCTCTTGCATTTATGGTGCACTTGATCTTCTCAAGCATTGAGTCTATACCATCATATATTTCTCCAATGCATGGCTTGTCCATGTCAGTATAGCGAATCATACTCAAAATGGGCTTGGTGAAGCTAAGGAGATACTCCGCACGATCCCACCATGAGTCATCTAATATCATGCTCTTAATTTTTGTTGCTCTTTCAGTGCCGCTTTGCCTCCATATAGACCAATTGTTGCTAATCACCATGCTAGAAAGTGCCTCTTTAACTTTCACAAGTCGTCTCAAGACGATAGTATTAGAGGCAAAGTGGGTCTCTGCAACCTATTGCAAATTAAAAAAAATAATTAGAATTTAAAAATAAACTTTAAAGAAGAATTTAAATTAGAATGCACAATCAAATTATGAAAATCAGAAAATGACAAATGTAAATATTACTTCAGTTACCTTCAATAGCTCCAATTTTGAAAATGATCTAAAGATGCTTTGAGACAAGTGGTGGTTGGTGACGGACATCTGAATGTCCTCAGCCTTAGCATACAATTCTTTGATCCATGCAATTTGATTCCCAATCTTTTGCATCATAAGATTGAGTGAATGGACTGCACAAGGTGTCCAAAAGATATGTGAATATCTTTCCTCAACCAACAACCCTGCTACTCTACAATTCTTAGCGTTGTCCATTACAACTTGAACAACATTGCGGGCTCCCACTTGCTCAATGGCTGCAATGAGAATACTAGCAATAAATTCTCCATCTTTTACTTGGCCCTCACAATCCACGGCTTTCAAAAACATTGCCCCTTTAGGGCACACCGCTATGACATTGATCAAAGGCCGATTTTTTGAGTCCTTCCAACCATTCGAAACAATGGACACACTTGTCTCAACCCATGAATCTCTTATAGGCTTCAATGCATCTTCAACCAACTCAACCTCCTTTTCCAATAAAGTGCTACGCACCTTCTCATAACCCGGGCCCTTGTACCCTTTTGGAGCTTCATTAACCGTTCTCAACATCTCTTTCCAATATGGAGAACGAACAACATTAAAAGCTAATCCATTGGCATATAGGCATCTTGCTACACATTGGTCGGCAAGGGCTCTACTCTCATTTTGAAATGCAAGTTCCAAAGGCCCCTTTGATCTCTTGTTTGCAATAGGTTGTGCACTTCGAGCTTGAAGATCCGGAATGACAATAAATGGGTGGTCTTCTACCACAATATTGGGATTGGATGGGGGTTGCATTCCCTTTGATTTTTTTTTAAACAAAGGGTGATTTCCTTTTTGGGCTTCCCGTTGATCTGCTGCATCTTGCTCCATAATGTATTTTGCAACTGTCTCAGGTGGAATAGGTGCATCTTTTTTTCCAGGGCAAGGTGTGATGCCTTTTCCACTCATGCCACACAAATGTGCTTTCACCCTATGGTATGAACTAGTATATGTAATGCCACACCCATTGCATTTCCAAAGATAACCACCACCACCTGGAACTTGTTTTATCATCTCAACATACTGCCATAGAGGAGAATTAGGATTTGTTTTGAACTTTGAGTTTGGTTTAGCTACGGAGCCGGAGGTAGAACCCATTGACATTGTGATTCCTATGGCAATTTGTTTGCAAACAACACATTCAAAATTTGAATGAAGAGAAAATATTGATTTATAAAACCTAGCTCTTTTGAATCTTGCATACATTCATAGAAGAAGGAAAGGAAAAACATATATAAATCATAAAATGAATCAAAACAAAGTTTCTGGTTTGTAAAATGTAAAACAAAAAAATGGATGAAAAAACTCAAAAAAAGGTGAGAAAAACTTACCTCTTTGCAAAAATATCCCTCAACAATCTTTGTGGCAGCCAATAAACACTTGCAAATCTGTAGGAATGGCAATGCAATCGTTTGTAGAAGCTTCACTGATCAATCTTCAACTCCTTTTATCAACCCAACAAGCAAAAATAAGAACTCAGCCTCTTGGAATGAAAATGCTTGTTTGCAAAACAAATGAATAAAAATGATGTAGTTTAGGTGTTTAAAGTGTTTTAGAGGTCACTTTTAGGGTTCCCTTGGGCGTGGGTCAAAGTCAAACTGCAGAAAAATATTAAAAAATGCAAAAAAAAACGCTTTTATGCGTCCAAACACGTGGGTTCTTGTTGGGTTCGCCTTGGGTTCTTCTCGGGTTCGCCTGGGTTCTTCACCGGCGAACCGGGACTCCAAATACCGAACCTTGGTTGAACCCACAGAGGGACCGAACCAGGACCGGTACCCGGAGTGAACCCGGACCAGGACCCTGAGCCAGGGAGCTGAACCTGGCTACTTAGTTATATTAGGTCAGATTGCTCTTCATACTTATATTTCTGAAATAAGTAAATTCAAATTTATAAGGTATGTATAAAATCGAAATATCAAATATAAATCAAAATATTAAATGGAGTTAATATAAACTGAAATATTAAAGATGTTAATATAAATCGGAATTCTCTTGAAACATCCGCCATCTTGTAGAAGGGTGTATACGTGTTAATGTATACATAAACAATGATAAACATGTCTGTTACAGGCCGCACCCCTAAAGGACGCGTCCCATGAGTGGACGTGTCTCCACTCGTGGAGACACGTCTTCTCATGAGGCGTGCCTCTTAGGGGTGGGCTCCTCCCTTATTTATGGTGGTTCCTCATTCGATATGCAAACATAGAAATCGGACAATGTTCTGCAATCAGCACATTTATTAAAAGCAATTCACATCTGGAAATCGAAATCTGAAGAATCGAAAATCTGAACATAGAGGATAAATATTATTTGTCTTCGAAAGTTTCTCATACAGTTTTTAACTTTAGTTCAATCTTAGTATCATATTAGGATCCCTTTAGTGAACAGATTTGATTACATTTACAACTAGAAACCAACCTTCACCAATCTGCACTTGTTTCAACAAAACTCCAAATGAAGCATATTATGAGAGGTTTTCTACCAACAACATGAGAATACTTTCATCTGCTAAAATGAAAGATGCAGTTACTAAAACAGTAGAGCATATATATATTTGTTGATAGTGTAGCTCGTAGAGTAATAAGAGTTGCGGATAATAATTAGCTCTAACATAAAAGAGTTAGTTTAATTATATATGAAGGCTGCACACATAAGCACTAGCCTCTAGTAAGGACGAGTTGGTTACTTTTCCACTCTCCAAAAAACGACTCCAATTATACTGACAGCCTCTTTGTTTACTCTCTTTTTTCTCACCATACCTCAAACTGGAAAATGGGAAAATGACCAAGAAAAGGAATAAAATGGTCAAATTAAAACTTAGCAAATTCAAATAGAATATGCAAAGGAATAAGAGGTTTTGACACTTATCAAGTACAAATTATAAAACAATATTTACTCACATATAAATATGGACATAGATTGGGTTGCAGGGAATGGTTAAACATTTAGGAGATATCCACATGCTGTGCCCAACAATATTCCACTTTGGACCTCTCTTTCCACTTCAAAACATCACGATTACTCTCAAAACCAGCACTATGTAAAAGTGGCGTTTTTTCACTTTTGTATGCCAGAGGAATGCTGGAACTACTTTGATGAAGGTAAGAATAAATATATGAATGAATGGGTGATTTCCCTAAGATCTTTTTGAATCTCATTCTCGACATATTCTCCCATGAAATTTTATTCTATTTAAGCCAGATTTTTGTTTACTTCATTGGCTGATCTTATGTACTTGTAGGTTGACATGGAATAGATTTTGATTTGTGTTTTGAGATTTCCGTGGGTAAACATTTTAACAATTTTTAAGTAATATATCAGGATGCAACTGTGTCTAATCATTTTTAACTTCCAATAAATTTTGATTATAATTAATTGGGTATTGTGCTTCTCTGCACATATCATTTTCATGTTTTGCCTTCATAAAGTTGCTTTTGCAATCATTGCCTTCCTTTCATTTTTGCCTTTTTATTAAAATAATCATTAATGATTTAAGTTTAGCTATTCTAAAGTTGCCTTAAATATAAATTTGAGTTTATCTTTTGGTATCAGCATGCAACGCAATCTCTTAGTCATCACACAACATAATCCTGATGCCATATCATCCAAGCCAAGTCAAACTTGGTCAACCCAATAATTGAAATTTCACTGTGACCAAAATTTGTCTTCTGATCAGTTGCTGGAAAGCATCATCTGCAAGGAATCTCCTTTAACATTCTTTCTCAGTCATTTGTGTTTGTAGCTGTGTGTTGACTCATTCCACAACCCATGGTGCACTTATGCACCTCCAATACCTCAAATAGTCATGGTATGGATCCTGTAATCTGCAAAGAAACATATAGAATCAAGGTACTTAAAATATGGAAAAATAAAATATAAAAGTAATTACAATATTGGAATTTTTTTAGTTATGGCATAATCAAAATATTCGACAAATGATTTTCAAATGTCAATTTGTGATATTCACACTTCTACATTCAAAATATTGTTTCATGAAGTGGTATAAGCTGGAACATGCATATATCTAACTTAATGAAAATGCGTGACTCCTAACTATGAGGATGCGGTCGGGAAAATTGAGGTTAAGAGGTGCATTAGTTATGTGCATATGGAAGGTACAGCAAGGGTGGACACTACTTCAATGGATTTTGGAAGCCTTTCTAGTATCATTCCAAGGACATTTACATGATTCATCATTTGAGCAACAAAACAAGGGTGAATTCAAATGTGGATAGCCTTTGGCCATCCAACACTATGCTCAAAGCTGCCTAGTTACCTGATGTTAATGCACATTTATCCGAAAAGTCATTGAAGCATTTTGAGGGCAGATAGAATGCTTATATTTAAGGTCAAGATCTGTTCCAGGAACCAAGATCTCATTCCATCTACTTAACACCTTAGTACTTAAGTGCTTCAAAATTTCAATTAGTTTTTGCAGACACAACATTTCGATGAAGCCAATGAATCCAGGTCAAGGCTAGAAAAAGAACAGAACTTGTGTAAATGCAAATGCCTGTAATTTGATGCAAAACTGCAAAACCCTTGCAAGTTTGTAAGTGCAGAAGGAGGAGGTTGAGTATGTAGCCACATGGCCCTAATGTTTAGAGTCATGCAGCTAAGTCACCATGGGCTGCTAGAATGGAGAAACGATCCTTCAAACTGGACGATGAAGACCAGCCCATGGTGCAAGTCTGCTATGCATCACCTGTAGCTGCAGGGATTACACATGCATCAAATACATCAATTGGTGGTTTGAACCCAATGCCAAGTTACCACCTTTGCTGGTCCTTACCATACATCAGTTGGTGGTTTAAACACTAGTGCTAAGTTACCACCTTTTCTTCCAAAAAATCAACCCAGTATCTAGGTGCATGTGCTGGCTAATCGTAATGTTCATCCCCAAAAAGAAACCTTTCATCCCTAGTGCAAGATTGTCTTCTTTTACCTCCCTCATGTCAATACCAGCTGAACAACTCTTTTAGACTCTCATATGTTTTTGTAAAGAAAAACATAGAGGTCCCTCAAATGCACTAGAATATGATTTCCCCACTTGATCAGCTGTATGACTTTCCTGTGAAAATGCTACCTCCCATAGAGGTCATGGAGGCCAAAGGGCAGGCTCAATTCTTATGTCATGTCCCCATTTCCGGGTGATCACCAGTCAGGAAATTGATTAGCCTATTAGCCATTCCCATAGGCTAATCCAGTTGGATAGGGAATGATTTGCTGCAACTGGTCATATTTTTATATGATTGGCCAATGGAGATAAAGGGAATAATATTAAATTAATTATTTATAAAATTATCTAAATAAATTAAATCATAAAGGTAACTTAATTTTGATTAATTTAATTAAAGTGACTTAAGTAAAAAAAAAAATATTATTAAGACACTTTATTAATTATTTTAAAGTGACTTAAGTGAAATAAAATAATATTATAAAGTCACTTTAGGAAATATTATTCTTCTAGAAGTTGGAGTTAGTTACAAATTGGCTTCTTCTAGAAGATTCAATTTAGCCTTTAAAAGGAGTTGAGTGCAAGTCATTTGGGCATATTGTGGATTTGATGAACTCAGTTTTCTCTATCTTCAATTGAATATTCAGTTGCAGCCAACTCTGAGGATGGAAACCCTTGGAGATTTGTAGGTTGAACGAAAACCCAATCCTACTTGAGGTGGATGCATTCAAAATTCACTATTGGGCATACTTGAGGGTTTTACAATCTTTTTGGAGCTTCAACCAGCTAGGGTTTGAAGATTTATTTTCGGGTTGAAGATTGAAGTTGCAGATTTGAGCTTATTGAATCATATTTTCATGAGATTTGGGATGGCTAGGGTTTGCACATGCTGGAGCAGAATTTTGTTAAGCTGACTGCTAGGGTTTGAGTCCCATTTTGAAGGTGTTTTGCATATTTTGGGGTTCTAAAGAATTTTTATGCATTTTTCAACTTGGGTGACCTGATCTAGGGACTTTTTGGCATCATTTGAAGGTGGTTCCAGATTTTTTGGAGCTGTCTCTGATTTTATATGAATTTTCCTCTATTTTGGGCAACTGGGGTTTTGAGGAAATTGCAGATTTAAGTTTCAGATTTCAGTATTTCAATTTCAGATTGCTGAAGCTAGGGTTTGGAGACTTCAATTGGCATCTTTTGGTCTTATTTCAGCGTAGGGTTTCATATTTGCCCTAGCCAATTTGCATTGGAGAAGGTTTGGACATTGTTTAAGGCATCGAATTGAGCTTCATTTCCAGATTTTGGAGGAGTTTCTGGTCTGAAAATATTCAGAAAATCAGTCCATTTTCCAGTCGTTGCTTTCTTCATATCATTGCTCTTATTATCCAATATGACTTTTTTGTAACCGGGTATGTTTGCATTGTCAATAAACTCTCTTTTGATGTGAAAATCAGACTTGAATAGCTTGCTGTTGTACTCAAATCAGAACTTTGTTAAGTCTGATATAGTTTGCTTTCAAGGAGAAATAAGAAGTTTTTTATGTTATCTTTTGTTGCTTTTTCATATATGTTTGTATGGTGTTATTTTATGTCATTGTTCATCAAAACATAAAGCATAAATCACAAGTAGACATCCAAAACCATCAGCATATTCAGAAAATCAGATTGCATGCAAAATGTTTGACAAAATGTCAAACAAGTCAAATTGAAAAATTCAGGGCAGATTAGGCAAGGGTTGTTACATCTTATCACTACCATTCCAACTAGTCTATGGGACCAATGCTGCAGTTCCCACAAACTTTTTAATCCCTAACTTACGTACTACACTTACCTTGTGGTTGGTTGATGACGAGTCTTTAGCACAAAGGATAGAAGAATTATAGATATTGGATGAAAATTGACAAATAGCCCTGTATAGCCAGCAGTTAGAACACAAAAGACAAAAAACATGGCATGACAAAAACCTCCAGCTTAAAACATTCAAAGTAGATGATTTAGTCCTATCATATGATAGCAAGTTCAAAAAACAAGGGAAACTGAAAGTAAGGTGGTTAGGACCTTACTACATACATGAAATTGCGAAATCCGGAGCGGTAGGGCTAATGAAATTAGATGGAGATCATATAATAGGCTATGTGAATGGAACAAGACTGAAGCATTATCACCAACTAGAAGGATGACTAACATAAAGGAAAATATTAATATTTTGTATTATAAAACAATAAATGAGAAAAGCAGACCGTTTACAGTCAAGGTTATGAACAGCTAGAAAAGCCCGTGAAACTCAATAGGAAAAAGCAATTAATGATCAAACCACTAACTCCAATCCTATTTAAGACCTAGCTCATTCACTCAATTTCCACTTTGCATTTGAACACTCTAACTAAATAGTGAACCGAGCTCTGCAAATTACGAACCCTAGCGAGTTAATAATGCAAGATGGCAACACCAACTCTTGTGAATATCTTTGAGAAGCCACACCTAAAATATAAGAAGTATCCTTTTAAGGCGATAGAGGTAGATAAGGATGGAGCATTTTCCAGTATACCAGTCAACGTGGTTTATACAAAAGATGTAAGGAAATACATCCATGAGCCAATAGGAGAGATTGATCACACAAAATTTGAAGAGCTCCACCAAACATTGCTAACCCCAAACAAGAGCACATATCAACCACAATCCCGAGAGGTGGGACAAAATATCTTGGATATGTGGAAGGACTATCTAGATTTATGTGATGAACATGATTGGGTAAGGATAATTTTGAGTAGGGTGCATGATGAATTTATTCACCTAGACAAACCGAATTGAATCACGAAGGAATCTATTCGCGCCATCACAGGCTTGAGTATGGTAGGAGAGATACCAACCAAGAAAGTGGTAAAGAATGACAGAGTAATCTAGTTGATTGACACTACACCAGATGGCTGCAACTTGAGTGTGAAGGCAACCATAAACCCTACAATGCGGTATGCCACCATGGGTATCGCGTATAAAATCTACTACGCAAACTGAGAAGAAAATCTACTACGCAAACTGAGAAGACGCCACAACAACTGCCATACACACAACATATCAAATGGTGGTGGACAGAAAGGACTTTGACCTTTGTGAAGTGATGGGGGAGTAGTTAATGGAGAACATCCAAAAGATAGAGACTTCTCGGTACAGTTTTTGGTATGGTACACTACTAATTTGCTTAGTATTCTATTTTCTTAATGAATTACCTACATTCAAAGGGAACACATGGAAAACAAACCTAACAATAGTGGAACAAATCGAGTACCATACACAACAGTTCAAAGACAAACAAACATATATTGCTGCCTATTGGGGCTTTTTCAAAAGCCTTCAACAACAAATGCATTCTAGAGAACGGATCCCCTATGAATCCGTCAAATAGTACATCAACAACATAACCTTCTTGGTGCACAAGGAGTACACATACATGGAGGCGATAGAACCAAGAACAACTTGGATATCTAAGCTCCCCTATGAAGTGACACAACAGGAAGTAGATGCATATGCCATTAAGTAAACTGAAGGACCCAAGTATAGAGAGATTTGGGACATATAAGGAGATTATGGATAGCATACACAAGAAAAATGCAAAGGAAAAGCTAGAAAAGAGCAAAGAACAACTACATTAACAGTGGGGTATCCCACCGAAAGGGCCGGTACAACCATCTTCCTCTGCACCACTCCTAGAAGCGACCACACCGGTAGCAAGAAGGTTTGGGTGATTACATGGAACAACTAGTACACAGTCAGAAGGGCTTGCATCATCTTCACAAACGATATCCACTCTGGAGGTACAAGTGGTCTCAGAGACCCTAGTGCAATTGAGTGCGGAGAAAGGAAAGAAAACAACACAACTGAAACAATTGGTGAAAAGAAAGATAATCCAGATTGCCAGAGAGGAGGATGAGGAAGAGATTGAAAAGGTTCAAAAGCCTTCACAGTAGAAGAAGAGGGAGAAAACCGTAAAATTCTCACAAGAAATCTCGACACAACAGGAGCAACTAACAGTTGACATTAGTACAACTATAAATTCCATCATTTATCATGGCATGCTACCGCAAGTGCTCAAGATGTATGAAGAAGTAGATGAAGAGAAAAAAGAAAGGATACTTAAATGCTTGGTCAAGTATATTAGGAAATTCAATAAGAGCTTAGAGGAAGTCATTGAAGGCTTCCCGGAACCAATCATCGCCACACTAAGGGAGAAAAGTGAAAAAGCACAAAAATAGGAAAAAGAAATAAGGGAGAAGGCAATACAAGATGTGGGGCCTAACCTAACCATAGAACAAAAGGAGCAACTAGCACAAGAAAAAGCAAAAGAGCTTCAGACAAAATAGAGGGTAGACACCCTAACGGAGGGAGAGCAAACAAAAATGGCCAAGGTGCAAAAAGAAACCACATAGCTCACCATGAAGCTCCATGACTCCATCTTGGAGGAAGAGAGAACAAAACAACAAACAATAAATCCTTTAGAAAGTGGCCAATTGAGTGCGGGAGATGATGGGGAACAAGAAGTAAACACTATAGAGGCTTCCACATCCACCTCCCCCATACAATCAATAAAAGACTTCTTAGTGTAGCAGAAGCAGCTTCAGCCTGCACCAATGCCACAACTACTCCAGTTGCTAGTTATGGGTTCCCAAGTGAACTTGTTGAGAATTTACCCGCTCAAAAACTTCAGTTAGGGGACGTATTCCATGCTACCGCTAGGGAAGAAATCTTACAATATGTAGAGAGTGCAAAGCAACTACAAGAGGTGGTAAACACACTACAGAGTAGCATACCGCATATATAGAGGGACACTTCCCTTCCCCTGCCACAACAACTCAAACAATTGGTGGATGGCCTGCAATCTGATTTGCAGTCACCAAAGGCCAGTATAAGACAAGAAGCTCAGCAAAAAAAATTGAAGAAGAAGGTTGATGAGGCCAAAAAGAAGTGTGCAACGACACATTCTCAATTAAAGGTCCACATAAAGAACATTGAAGGAAGTGTAGCAAAAGCCAATGTAATATATCAATTTTGTCTTCAATGGCCCAACCTTACCAAAAATCTTAAATATCAGATCACTCAATTGGAGACCCAAATAGTACAGATCGCATCTACCTGTGACCCCATAAAGGATATGGATGGCTTGGAAAGAGCATAGACAAAAAATCTACATATGCAACTGCAACAAGTTCATGATCAAAGGGAGTAGATTAAGATGCAAATCAAGCAATTAAGAGAGACAATAAGTTTAAAATTGGTGCATTTAATAGGAATTTTGGGGGAAGCAAAGAATGCCGCACAACGAATATAGATACCCAATAGTCTTGCAGAGGCAAAGGCAACAAATATCAACATTCAAAGACACATCAAGGTCCTGCAACAAGCAAAGAAACAATGGGACACTACACTTGCACAATTGAAGGTAATCTACAAGTGTATTCTTCCCAGAAACTGAGCATCATGTCTTTAGGACAAGACATCATTTAAAAAGGGGGGATGATGTTTGTAGGGTCATAGAGCAGCACCAAATCCTTCTGCAAGCTACCCATATGATCTGTGGAACCTGAGGTCGACATAGGAAGCCAAGTAAGAGGTGTTTCATAAGGGTCACATCTCTCTAAGAGACAATTTATAAATATATGTATGTAATAGATATAAGAAGATATAGAAGATATGTGAAGAAGAATATATATGCAGAGCAGAGACTAGGACTTGCCTTTGTAATTGATATATTATAATATATGCGGAGATATGATGATAAATAACTATATGTGCTATGGATGAATGAATGGTATTTTCTGATGTTAAGTAAATGAGGAATGTATGTTAATCTAGTTTCCCTTCTTTAATTACTCTTTTCTCTAACTGTATCATTTGGGGTATAAACTGACAACATAAGAGATATTAGGGTTCAGATCTTCAGACTGTATTTCCCTCTTTCTCTTGCTAACACTCAGTTTTTGTCAGCCTTTGACAAGCTAGTAACATATTATATTAACTTCTGGAGAGACCTGTTTGAAAAGAAACAATCTTTCATGTAGTGGGTCGGAACATACAACTCATCACTAGGAGAAACCATGCATGTGATGGAGAGGAATACAACTTGGGTTCCTTATAAAGATAATCCAAGACACAACTGTTGGAAATCCTAATTCCTAAACATCACGATCCATTTCCCTATAACAAAAAAGTGATATCCTAAAGTACAAATATAGGGAAGGGGATCACAATAAATTATAATATCATGTACCATTAAAACTTAATCCTATTAAACTTTCAACAACCAAAAGAGTGGTCATCATATTCAAACTTCTCATCAATAATTGTAAGGCAATCACTATTGGGAACATCAAGAGGAGCACTACCAAGAGCTGGATGAGGTATACTTAACAGCAACAATAACAGGAAAATCCTCAACAAAGTGTAGAAGGTGAAATTTATCATCAAGTTATTGTTTGTTATTCCTGCTGATCTGAGCAATTAAATAATCCTCTTTTCATCATGAAATTAAATTTCAAGACTTGTAAAGATTGGTCATCATATAATTGATCACCCTCATAAATCAGACTTCATTCCTTTTCCATTTTTCGTAATAAGGCTGGTACGTAAAAAAACATTAAGGGTTTTCTTGTCACTATGCGATACAATTTTTTTACATGACTTCTTAACATAGGTGAAAGATTACAAAGTGAAAGACGACAGGTGTGTTTCACCAGCTTGTGTTGAGACAGACCACCATATTCTCTTCAGGAGGTGGAATCTGAGTAGCATTTTACTTTCCGGTGTCCAATCAACTGTGAAATCCATGGGAGGTACTATTGTTTGTATAGAGATTCTGGTGGTTCTCTTTCCACTTTCTTTACCTTGATTAGAGGTGCTTGGTTCTTTTTCTTTATGAGATCTCCAAGTTTAAGCATAGATCTTTGTGTGGTGATCATAGATCTACCAAATTGGTTACTTCTTTCTTTCAACCATTACCACTATAGGAGGCATTAAGCACTCTTTAGATACTATTGATCTGCTTACAAATGGGTACAAATCAATGAGGCATTGCTCTTCCTTGCGATCTACTATGAAGGCTCCTCGACATCTTGAATCTCACTGTACTAGTTGTGGCTCTATCCCAAAGCCGGGAATCCTCTCTCACCTCTTTTTATAGTGTAGGTCTCAAAGATAGGCTCACATTAACAATTTCTTTCCCCTTGCCAACATTTCGTCAGCCTTGAATGCTGGCGTTTTGTATGTGGCATAGATGACCTCCTAGGATTGTCTAGCCTGGCCTTGTTAGCTCTGAATTCTCCTTGAAAAGTATTTCAGACTATACATCGGCACTCCCATTGTGATTGATGACATTTTGTTGGCTCCTCCAATGCATCTCAAAACACTAACAATTGAGGATTTTGGTTCCTTACTTGGATGGTCTTCTTTTGATTATTACCTTATGAACTCTTTTCCCCCTTTTTCTTTTTATCTTTATACTTTCTTGAGTTTAGCTCCCATGTGTTTATGCTTTTGTCTAGGGTCCATTTTTTTTTCCTCCAGACCTTTGTTATTGTACTTGGCACTTGCCATACATTTCAGTCCTGTTGATTTATTTTTGGTCATTTGTGGACATTTATATATTTTCTTTTCTTTCTTTCCTTCTTTCTTTTAAACTCACTGCAACTGCATGCTTTGCATCTTCAACTATAAAAGGCATATTTCTTTCGTATTTCATTGAATCATCAACTCACTCTGTAGGTTTCATTAAAGGCATGAAGGTTGATGATTGCAATCTTGTAATTTTTAATGCCGACTACATAATAAGAAATTCCATTTTCAGATGCTTTTGAATTTCCAAAGAATTTCACAAATTTGGACACCGTTAAGTTGGCAGAGTTATGCTTGAGGTTGATCTTGTTTTAGTTTCTGCAAGATTTTCTTTGAACAAACTGAGGGGTGTCAGGGGTCCCGCAGGCCCCCTCACACCAGGACATTAAGGTTGATGACTGCAATATTAAGTTTTAATGTTGTCTACCTAATAAGAAATTCAATTTTTGGATGCTTTTGATTTTCCAAAGGATTTCACAAATTTGGACACCATCACACTGGTATAGTTATGCTTGAGATTGACCTTGTTCTAGTTTCTGGGATATTTTCTCTGAACAAACTGAGGGTGGTGCTAGGGGTCCCCTAGGCCCCCCTTTTCAAAAATTATTGCATGTCCTTTTATGGAAAGGTTTGAGGTAAGATTCCTCGACATGACAAAATGGTGGAAGAGATGTGTAAATGATGCTAATTTATGTTGGCCCCGCAGGAGACAAAATTTTGAGGCATTGCATGCACGTTTGAACAGCCTCCGAAAACACCCAGCTCACCTGGGAGTTAGAGGTGGGTGGATGCCTTCTGTTTCTAATTATTTTAAAAATTAAAATGGTGAACATTTCTCTTTCTCGCTGCCTATACATGAGATAGGATTAAATTACTTACAGTTGCATGTCTTCTCCAATTTACCCAACTATCTCTGAAACAAACCCTTGCCCTGCACACCTTGAGAACTTTGGATGATGAACATCTTCAACAAGTGAAGGAGCATTTAAGAAAGGCTTTCAAAGGAATGCCTACAAAGAGAAGTAGATTGCGATATGGTTTTAGAGTGCATGAAGGGATTGATAACATTGGGCTTGCATTCTCTGATAACTGGCTTTGAGCCCTTCAAGTGTATGTTGGATGAATTTCAAACTAACTAACTAAAATATTAAGAAAGAATATTAGCTTGAGTTTTCTTCCTTGCAACACCCTAAAGAATGTTCTTATGTCAGATAAGAACCAGATTGATCCAAAACATAATAGTTTGGTCTGTACTATTCCTTGTTGCAGGAGGTCATATTACCTAAATTTACTGAAGATTTTGAATAAAATCATTGATCGTGCTGCTTTCCCTGGAAATTCACTGATTAAGCACTCTTTGAGCTTGACCACTCTACGAAATCCGATTGTGTATTTCAAATGTCCTTATGCAATAGTTTGCAATTCAATTTAGAGAAGTTCATATCATCTTCTGCAGTAGTTTGAATGCAATAAATGATGGAGAAAGGCTCCAATGAACAGTTATTACCATATATTCATCGTCGATTTTTCAGTTAATAGCTGCTAGTTGATCCTTTATGTGTACAAATTTTAAAAATGTTGGGGGGACCCCCCTTCTAATATGCACTTGCACTGTGAAAAATCTCATACTTCTTAGTTTCTTCCACACCTCTCTTGCATATGTGAAACCTGATACTTTAGTCAACATTCATTAGTAACAGATAAAGTGAACAACATTAAATCTTCTATTGTCTTTCAAACAGAGTTATTATCTTTATTTATGGCATCTCTTGTACTTTGTTTTAGGCATTTTCTTATCAGTAATCCTATCCAACTTCCTTTCCACAAGTATGCTTAACATTTGTTTTCTTAACAGCAAAATCTTGACCATTAAACCTTTAGGTGTCTGGCGCCATAAGATTATTTAAATTTACCATTGCCATAACCAGAAATTACCACCAAATGTTTTGATGAATCAAGCACTTATTGAATATTGGAAACTTCTGCATTTATAATTCAGGGATTTATCAGATCTATATCTTTTATAGGTGAAATGAATTTAATGAAGCATAGACACATTGGCTAGTGCACTTTAGTATATAAAGCTAAGTCACCGGTTCGGGTTTGGGGACGAGAACCCGGTACGTGGGTACATGAAAATTTTTTTTAGGGGTTTGGGTACGTATGGGTACGTGTGTATATATATATATATATGTATTATATATACAAAAAAATAAGAGAAATATATAGAATTGTAAAACTGAATCATTTCATAGTATGATACTTAATCATTGATCAATGCCAAATGCCAAAGATAAATATTAAATGCCAATTGATAGTTGTATTTAATTGATTTGAAAGCAAATTGGGTACAAAATGGCATCCTCATGTGGAATGCGTTGATGTTGATATTCTTAAACAAAATGAAAGTAAATACTACATTAATATATTTTACAAATTTACATCTTCCTCTTTCCCATGAAAATGAGGTGCGCTATGGAGTTTTGTATGGTTTCAAAAGCCTTAAATGTGATATTATAGATGGAAAGTTGTAGGCAAACTATGGAAACTTGGACTTGGAGAGTACCTAGAAAATCAATTAAATTCAATGGGAGTTTGAGGGCAATGTCTCCAATGGGGTCGAGGGGCAGCGCCCCTCGTGGGGGTCTGGGGGCAGTGAACCCGGTAACTTAGATATAAAGCCATATGGTTTTAGTTTTCTTTATTCAATGCTTTGCACATTTACATGGGCTTATTGCGTATACTCTTTAATGCTGTACACCTCTATGTGCAGCTTTATTCTTGTAGAAGCTTACTTTTCTTTTTTTTCTCTTAGAAGCTTCCTTTTCTCTTTCTTCTCTTAGAAGTTACCATTCATCTATTAGTATAGATACTAGACACAATGAAGTGTACAACATATATAATTGTGGCCTCTAGAACTAGTCATCTCATGGTTTTCATATTTCTCCCTCGCTTGTTCTAACACCTTTAGATCTCTGCCATTCAAGGCTTTCAATCTGATCACCTTGAGGGTTTCTACATCCTACCCTCCATCAGATCATATGATTTGGTATCAAAATTTTTAACCATTTTCTTTATATGGTATCAATGTTGGGGGAACCACATTGGGGGTCTAAGCTTTGGAACTTTTCGAGGATGGGATGTCTTTGTAGCATTTTCTTTTCTTGTAGAAGTGGGGATATCCCCTGTTTCCCCTATATTTTTATTGACACCTTATCATGCTTGATGGTCTACTTCAACACCAAAAAGGGTGTACTTGGGTATAAAAATCAAAGCAATAATGACATTCTAGGCAAAAGTTGTGCTTCCAACTGTAATATCTTCCTCAAGGTTGCTTGAAAATGGTTGAGCCTACTGGAAATCAATCATGTCTGGCACAAATGTTTATTGAGGATTGTGCAATTGATTGCATTGTCTTGTTGTTGAGGAATTTGAGGCAATTGTTCTTCAGAAAGAGATTCGGTGGGGCTTTATCCTATTCAATCCCTACTACATTTTGTTTGCCTTAAGTGTTAGTGTTTCTTAGATCAGATTAGATAATATATTATTCAATATAAATGCAACACATAAGACAATGAACACAACAGGATACCCTAGGAAAACCCTCCTCTTGAGGGAGAAAAACCCAGCAAATGATTCTCTTATATATGGTGATACAATAACAGAATTCTGCTTACAAATCAGGCCCAACAATGGCCAATGCTTGTTTGAACAATTCGCCTTCCTCCTTAATACAGAGAACTGACTTCTTACATGAATTCGGACTGCTGCTACAGAGATGATGATCTGCTATTCAAGTATGAACTTCTTCTAGGAATGCGAACTTGATATCTGCTGTTCAAGTATGAACTTCTTCTAAGACTGCGAATTTGATCTGCTCTTCAATATAATAGCGAACTTCTAGCTGATATGAATTGTGTGAATAACCAAGAAGTGACCTTGTATTTATATCTCCTAGGCGCCTCTTCACTTGGGTCGGCCTTTGATAAATATTTAATTACAAGTAAAGTCGGCCAGAATAAGTACATGATATAAATCAAATATAAGGTCGGCCCATGTATTTAATATGTGTCTAGAGAAGACCGACGCTGTATTAACATCAACATTAAGAAGCTTTGCATTCAAAGCTGCACTGTTGCTCATTGCCATCTTGCTTGTTACTATCCAAAATTAAAACTTATGCTTATGATTCATATAGGCAGATTTTAATATAAAATTTGAATATCAATAATAGAAAGAAAATGAGCTCAGGACATGTAGAAGCATAATTGGTTTCAAATGTAATGCTCAAAGCTGCACTGCTTCTTATTGCCATCTTGCTTGTTATTAACTAAAATCAAAACTTATGCTTAAGATTCACAGAGACAGATTTTAATATAAAAATTTGAATTTCAATATTGGAAAGAAAATGAACTCAAGACATGTGGAAGCATAATGGGTTTTAAAGGTAATCCACTATATGTCAACACATGGACAAGGACTATTGGAGTTGATGATTGAATCCCACAACTCTTGGAAATCACCTACAACCAAAATGCCCATCACAAATGAGAGATCAAAGCAATTGATTTTCTATGCAACCAAGAGAGAATGATTGATCCACACAAGCATCTGATATTGAGATTAACCTATAATTGTATTGAATGAATACCTAGATAATTATAAAATACAATATTGAATGTTTATAAAGCAAAAAGTGCAAATCGTAGATGAGGATTTGATTAGATTGTGACAAGTGTCCTAATCTCATGCAATGAGACAACTTAATCTATAAATAGCCCAATCTAATAATAAAAAACCACTCCTAAATTTAGGTTAAGTGAATAATGTAATAAGAGACCTAATAAATAATTAATGATTAATTAATTATCATGGTATTATCTTAATTACTCCAACACCCCCTTTAAGATCAACTCAGGGAGAAGCTAAAAACCTTGATGAAGAATGCAATGATGGATGCATGAATGGGTCTTGGCTACAAGGCTTGATGAGGCACCCATGTACAAAAAAATGAAATCTTTCATAACTAGAGAAAATGATTAAACCACATGGGAAAAAACTCCTCTCCAAAAGAGAAAATGAAATAATTGCTTTTGTGAAAGAAGGATAGAAGAGGATTCAATGTGACCCCCCAAGGACTACTTCTATCACACAAGTACAATAGATGTACCCCTAGTAGGAGAGAGAAAATGAGGATGTGAACCCCCCCACAAAGAAAGAGCTCATGTGCCAATTATGAACGCCTGAAGACAATACACAATCCACTGCCTAGAAACAACATTTCTCCTCTTAGGAAGAAACAAATCCACTAGTGATTGAAGATGCCATTACTATAAAATGGAAGTATCGGGAATCCAAATTTAAATGATGTGTGCCTTTGAAAACAACTCAAGTGTTAACATGTTGAAAAGAGATCATGTCAATCCAGAAACTTGTGAAGTCTGATGTAGAACAAGCTCCAAAGACGATGAAGATGATGGGCCAACAATGATGATGTGGCTGTCAACAAAGAGGAGATGAATGTCCTCAAAGTAATCCTCCAAATTTGCAATATAAGACTCTACAAACAAGGATGATATCTCTGCAAGATATGAATCCCAAGTAGCTATGTCTGGAAGAAGATGAATGTCCTACTGCATTGAACCAATAGGGGCCAAGGATGTGGTGATGCTAAGCTGATCAAGAAGAACAAAAGATGATGATGGTGTCTCAATTTGAAGAGTGGGAACATGAGGACAAGTCTTTAAACCATTGGAACATGCAAGACTTGTGATATACTCAAGCTCCTCTAAAGCATCATCATCAAGGGTAGGCAATCTGCATTAGCAAGAGGAATGAGACAATTCGTTGCAAGATCCTCTAGGAATGGAGAGATATGAGGGTCTTCATGGATCTCCCAAAGTTGAGTCCAAACTATGTGGGGACGATCAATGTCTGATACAACACACAGTGTCAAGATCAACACTAGAACAATTCACTTCTACAACATGATCATTGATAATACCCCATGCTAAATAACTCCCTAGTGTGTTTGGTGTAGGTATGAGTCCATATAGATCAAGCCACTTGAGTTGTGTCAAGATGTCGTTTCGTCAAGACTCATAGTTATCCTTTGCTAGGATGACCACAAAAGGATGAACAAAAGAACACATGATACTTCCTCAAATAAAAAATCAGAGACTAATAACATCAGTGCATGTAAAGTAGATCAAATGAAGTCATCTCATGGAAGTAGATCCTTTCCAGGTGCCAAGATGTCCAAGTAATTAAGCAAGCGTGAAATCACAAAAAAATGAATAAAATGTACTTGGGACAGATTTTGGAAAAAGTGCACGAATGGATATGAAGAGCTCTGAAACACCTTTTCTAATGTCGCAAGAATCATGAAAATCGAAGATTTAGGGAAAAATTTATGAGCTTAGAAACAAAAAATAATGATTTGACTTTGATTGAGAATAATGTGGCAAAATCTAATGATGAGACCTACACCATTTGAAGTTCTCGAAACCAACTTTACAATGATATTTCGTTTTTTCGATTTCGACACCGTATGCCCAAGTTATGCCAAAAAAGAAAAAAACTACTTTAGGGAAAATTAGGGTTTGGAGGGGGCAAGATGCATTTGTACGATCGTTTTTACTTCTTGGAATATGCTCTATCATTGAAAAAATCCCTTCTATTGGAAAATTTTTAGTTTGTCAGGAAAGATTGTTCATTGGAATATGTTGTGTAGATTCTCCTACGACGAACAAAATATTTGGTGGAATCATATGAGATTTTGTCGAGATTCTGGATACTAGGAATGTGCGTTAGAGAGATGTCAGTTGAGTGAGAGGCTACTAGAAGGTGGTGATTGCTAGTCGGGCAGTGTGAATACTCGTAGTCGAATTTAGAGGAAAAAGTGAATACTCCATAGTTTGTTGGTTGCCTGTCGTTGGCGATCAGGAAAAGGTTGCCGGTGTGGCTTAAACTATAGTGGGCCCTTCCTATCGCTTGCAATTGGTGCAAGGTACTTTGTACCTTGCCCAATCAAAGTTTTTTTTTTTGAATTTGTTCTATTTTTGTGTTTTTGAATGCTTTTTTCCTTTTCTGATCCCTGCAACCCAAAATTTTTGACTTGTTCGTACGATGAGGAGGCTTGCGCAAGTTGATAGGTGATTGTATGGCCATATGCCCATTTCGCTCCAGGATGAGTCGATTTTTCCCTCAAGGTTGGATCTCTCATAATTCAAACAGGATATAAAAAATTCCAAGGAGTATGGAGGGATATATGACCTTGAAAACTTGACCTTTTGGAACCATTGTACTTTTTGGTTTCCAATTGCAACCAAAATAAATGAATATTATTTTTCGTGTTAAAAAGACATTTTTATATCTGCTTACTTATAGGTTTTGATTGTAGGTAATTGATTGCAAAAACCTTGGTGAATCCTCTTTCATAATCACAAATTTAATCTAAAATAGCTTTAAAAGCTACAAGGGAACTGCACAGAAATCCTCACAAGAATCAGTGAGTATTAACACTATTGAGTAGATCATTACTATCATATGGCGCTCTTAATAGATTTTGGCTTCACAGTTTTAGAATTAGACCAAGCTAATGAAAGAAATAATGAGAGATATCTAGATTACATTTCTATAAAATCAATCATTTACACAACCATATGACATCTCCATAGTTGACAAGAAATTGAGAATTCACTTTATTACCATCTCTACAATATCCATACCCTCCTAACTACGAGGTAGCATGCATCCCTAAGATGTTGGGCATACAATCCGGTATAAATATGTTTTTCTGTGGAGAATATAACTGCCCTTTTGACTAATGCCACATGTAAGTCTATCTCTCCAACTACAATTGTTTTTTCTTCCTTGGTTCAGTTGGTTGTCCAACAAACCAATGCTGAACTCCATGTTCAGTCTTTTTCTTAGTTGATAGTTGGTCCTACTCCTAAGCAAGCTTCATCACAATTCCAAGGTGTACTTTATTATAATTTTGATGTTAGTTAGTATCTTCTCTTACTTAAATCCTTACCATAGGCTCATTTCTCAAGCAAGGAGGATACATAAATCACTAAAATCAGCATAAAATTAATTTAAATAAATATAAATTAGTTTATATCAGTAAGAATTTAATATAATTTAAAGATTCTAAACATTTTTTTCCAAAAAAAAGGTTTAAATACAAAAAATAAGTTGTGTATGCAAAAAACAGCAAAAATGGCTAAAAAATCAGAAAAAATCATGAAAAAATGGTGATGAATCCAATTTTTTGCAATTTAAATGCAAAAGTACTACCTAATTTTAGCATATGATGAGTTTTTTTAACCTAGCAGCTGGAATTTGCAACCAAAATGAAATAAAATGAAAAAAAACCCAAAAAACAAAAAACAAAAATCTGACCTGTGGTTCAAATTTGCCTTCCAAATTCGTAAAAAAATCCTTTTGAATCTTCTCTCCTCGATGCAAACGTGCTGGAATTCAATTGGCAGGTGCATTGGAGGGTATTTTTACTTGCAGAACAAAAAAAGAATCACATTTGGGCTTTTTTGGGTCTGTTTTTGACCTGACACCCTTTTTACCTGTCGCAGCTGAGTACGTAACATGGACTCGCTCTTTTTTCTGCGATTCTTCCATCTATGGTTTGAACAACTATTTGTTACCAGGGCTAGTAAAAGGTGTTGCTTTTCTTGATTTTCACTATCTACATCTATATTCATAACCTTTGAAGAAAAGGTTGCTTGTTAAATAGATGGAAAAGATGTTTCTGTTGAATTTCCTGTTTTGGATTTAGAAGTGCATTATTTGACTTATCGAAGTAAATTCATTCATAATCAGAGAGTTACTGGTTAAAGTAATTCATAGAATATAATACTTTTATTAAGGATTCCTTGATTTGAAAGTGAAGTCTATAAGTGATCGTTGACAGCATGGTTGAATATATTTTCAGATTTTAAAGATTGTTGATGTAATGAGATATATCTATACTTGCTTTGTAATTGTTGTACCCTTTGTTGTAGCTACTATAGATTTCATTACACATTAGTTATGTTTTATGAAGTTTACCTCCCCTAAGAAAAGAAGCAATTTCAGAATAGCATTATAATTTCCTAAAATTTACATTGTTATAGTTCTTGGCAGGGAGGTCGGTTGAGGATATCAAACGAGAGGCAATTAGAGATAAGGAGTCAACCAGAGATAAGGAGTCAACTGAAGACCTTACAAAGGCATCAAACGAGAATAACAAAAGTTTGCCATCTAGTGGAGCTCCGTCTTTGGGTATATCATTGACTCAAACGCCCGAATCCAAACCTGCAACTTTGTAAGCTCAAGTGCCTTTTCCAAAAGTCCATGTAAAATAATAGCATATTTTTAACTACTTTTAGTTTTTATTGAAAATAACCTTTTGGTAATGAGTGGATCTATGAATTGTTTCCATTTACATATGAGGGGTATGATGCCATTATTTTGTATCTATGTTTCTGTTTGGGTTTGCTGGTTTGCTGATACTTTTTCCTTGGGTTTAGTATGGCTAGGTTCAGTTGATGTTTGTGTGTGTGCTTATTATATTAAAAATAACCAAATTTGTACAAAATATACAACATGAAAAATAAGATTGAGAACATGGTTGATAATTGATAGCTCAATGTCCATTGTCCAATCATAAATCTTTTTTTTTAGGTAACACTCCCCACCTTTAGAGAGATAAGTGATAACCAATTACATAAAAAGAATGCTAAAAACAACCATAACTATTGATAAACTACCAAAGGAGAAAATTCAGAAAACACTAAACTGAGACAACCCTACAGCATTTCAGAAAGACAAGTATGCCATCCAATAGTGCATATACAAAAACCTTGCACATAGCTAGATAGCAAGGGATCTAAAAATGACATCAAAATTCAAACAACCAAGGAACCAACACAGGAAACCTACGTTACCGAATTGTCCCAAAAGCATAATGACTCTGGGTATGAAACGATTCTAAAATTGAATCGGAATTGGAATCGGAATCCCTGTGGGTACCTATAGGAGTCTTTTAGTTGTCGGAAATGATTCCAAAAAACCCATTTCGTACCGAGGTGATTCCATGCATGACGTAGCATTTACAGAGCGATTCTACAACGATTCCAATAGGTTTTGCATTGAAAAACTAAAAACCCACTTTACCTCTTGCGATGCCTCCTTTATTTCATTTCACTTTGTTTTTCCTCGCGAAAAATAAATCCCAATTACGCCGATCTTGGAACAGTTTTTTTGAGCTCCATTGTCTGGTTTAGAAGGCTTGCGTAGGCCAAAGTATTGTTTGCATACTACGCATAGATATGTAGTGATTTAGCCTAGCTGTCGTAGTTGACCCGCACCTGTATAGCTTGCTCGACCTTGATGTCCATGCCATGATCCCCCATATTGGCTGTTACATTCGATGTGATGCTCTGAATGTCGATGCCCACATGATTGTTGTTGTTTAGGTCGAATTCGTTTTGGAATGTGTCAAATTCGATTGCAAGTTGCTCAATATATTTTAAATTTGTGTTTTTACATTATTAGTGTATTATATAATTATTATATACTATATTATTTTATTTTAAATTTTAAATTTTCATATTATTAAAAATTATATTATTATATTTTTAAATTTGTATATTATTATATTATTATGAAATATGTATATATTTATTATTTTTATATGTTTTTTGTATGGACGTACCCATACTCGTACCCAACCCCAATTTTTTTTGTCGTACCAACATACCGTACCCACGTACCCGATTATGATTCGGTAACTGAGCAAGAAAACCATTCAATCAACCCTCTGCTCCATTTGAGCAAACACCCCAGTACTCCCTACCAACATTGCCATCATCTTCAAAATCTAGCATTTCTTCCACTCAACTTGCCATCTTAGGAGCATCACCCACAACTTCTTGTCCTTTAAAAGCTCCAACCAAAGTGGGGAAACAAATGCCTCTATAAAATTTCATTCTATGATGCAAATAGTGAATAGATTCATTGCAAAAGATGATTGTATAATCATTGGAAATTTCAAGACGACTATGATTGTGAGAAACAAATAGGCCAGCTATCACTTTACCCATATTATTATAATATGCCTTAAGTAGTTTAAGCTCCAACAACACTTCATTTGGGACTATCTTTTCCTCTCCTTGGAGATAGGTAAATTCCCCTAAGAAAAGAAGCAATTTCAGAATAGCATTATAATTTCCTAAAATTTACCTTGTTATAGTTCTTGGCAGGGAGGTTTGCTGAGGATATCAAACGAGAGGCAATTAGAGATAAGGAGTCAACGGAAGACCTTACAAAGGCATCGAACGAGAATAACAAAAAAATTCCATCTAGTGGAGCTTCGTCTTTGGGTATATCATTGACTCAAACGCCAAAATCCAAACCTGCAACTTTGTAATCTCAAGTGCCTTCTTGAATAGCTTCTTTCCAAATATTTTGAACCCCTGATTATTTCCAAAATTCCATGTAAAATAATAGCATATTTTTAACTACTTTTAGTTTTTATTGAAAATAACTTTTTGGTAATGAGTGGATCCATAGTTGGAAAACTCGGCATTTTCAAGTACTCGGCAAGCCCGAAAAACTCGGCTCGGCAAAAACTCGGCAAAAACTCGGAAAAAACTCGGCAAAAAACTCGGGAACTTAAAAAATTGCTTAAACTTCACTAAAAACTCATTTTTTTTGCAAAATTCAAAGATAAGATGCATCCAATGAGTCAATAAATGAGTACATATAAGAAACAAGCTATATTTGATTGATTTGAAAGAAATTGGATACAAAATGGCATCCTCATGTGGAATGCTCAATGTGCTGATATGATAATAGTCTGAAACAAAATGAAATAGCAATTTGTTTTTGTAAAACTGAAAGTAAATACTACATATGTCATAAACATTAATATATTTCAGTTTTTACAAATTCACATGAATCACATCTTCCTCTTCCCATGTCTAGATCTCAGTATGGGACCGGAAGAGGGTGTCCGTGTAATCATAGGACTCCGCTCCTGCTGTGCCTGTGGCTCCTCAACCTCCATCCTAGATGTAGATCCTCCTGCAGCTGCTGGTGGTGGCACTGGCAATGACTCCTCCTCAGGATCATCCTCAAGGTCATCCAATGAGAATGTAAATCCACCCTCCTCCATTGCCTGTCGCTCTAAATCATAAATCTCATCCTCGGTAAACAATGGAGGTTGCTCCCCTCGCCCTGTCCAATCACTGTATGGATCTATCTCCTCCAAATCAATTGGATCATCATATGATATCTCCTCTACCTTTTTTATGCGCAATCGAAGATTATATTGCACATAGACAAGGTCATTGAGGCGTTTTTGAGCGAGTTTGTTCCTCTTCTTTGTGTGGATGGCCTCAAACAAACTCCAATTGCGCTCACAATTGGATGAACTACAAGGCTGGCTCAAAACACGGAGGGCAAAGTTTTGAAGATGTGGGGTTTTTCCACCCCAATGTGTCCACCAAACATCTACAAAAAAAAGAAGAAAAAGTTAGAAAATTGTAACTTGTAACTTGTAACTATCAAATTTTCATTTTTGTAACTTGTAAATTTCAAATTTTATACCTGGTGGCAGCCTAGATACTGCTCTCTTTGCCAAGTCTGAAGAGAAGAGTACACCCCTTTTTTCCCTGTAACTTTGCAATTCATTAACAATGCAGTCTGCCTCATCAGGCGTGGATGTCATCCGCTGAATGCAAGTAGTGAGGCCCTCCATAACCTCTCCAGTAGGATCTGTATAGGTGCCTGAATGGATGAAACGGGGGTTCAAGAAGTACCCTGTTGCATGGATAGGTTGGTGGAGTTGATTGTTCCACCTCCTGTCAATAATCTCCCAAATGGGATCAAACTTGAGGCTGTCCCCCTTATAATAATTTCTAATAGCCTCCTTGGCCCTATCCATGGCCTCATAAAGATAACCCATTGGGGTTTGATCCCCATCCACCAAACGGAGCACTCTAACCAAGGGCTCTGACACCTACAATATAAATTTAAAAATGCAAAAAACTATTAGAGTTACAATTTAGTAATTTACAAATTTACAATGAAGGACATTAACTTTAAGAAAATGTTCAATTTGAATTTAGATTCAAACTCAAAGTTTTGAAGTTACCTTCACAATCTCTGTTGCTTTTTGTGCAAAGAGGGGCTCGAAGACAATGCTTGCAACTCTTTCTCCTTCCGGCTTCTTTGAATAAGGTGAGTCTATCCATGCTTGACTCACAAACATTTGTTTCAAAGCCGTCAATGCGCCAAGAATGCTTTGCAACGTTAAGAAAACCGTTGCAAACCTTGTCACACCAGGTCTCACCAAGTCTCTCCCATTGGTGTGCTCCCTCATCAAGCTCAGAACCCAAGGGTGATTGTAGATGTATTTAGTGATCCTTCTTCCATCCTCTACAATCGGTGTGACCCAATGTAATTTTCCTATGTCCTCCAAAAGAAGGTCAAGGACATGGGCAGCACATGGTGTCCAAAAAATTGTCTGGTGTCTATCTTGGAGGATTCTTCCTGCTGCCACATATGCCGCTGCATTGTCAGTTATGATTTGCACGACATTTTTAAGCCCAACCTCCATGCACACTTGCTCCAACATTCTAGCCAAATTTTCTGCATTTTTTACTATGTTGGAGGCATCTACGGATTTCAAGAACACCACCTCATTTTTGCAAGAAACCAAAAAATTTATGATGGTACGGTTTTTTCCATCCGTCCACCCATCAGAAAGAATAGTGCAGCCATATTGTTGCCATTCTTCTTTTTGTTCTTGTATCACTGCCTTTGCTCTTTCAGTAGCATTAGAAAGCAACCTACAAGTACAAAGTGAAATTAAGTACACAATTTTAATTTGTAAACAAAAAAATAACTTAAATTAATCATAAATTAAACTTAAGAAACATAAAATTAAATTAAAGAACATAAACTAATTTCTAACCTTCCACTCAATTCTTTGCGCGAAGGCGCCTTGTAGCCTTTCCCTGCAACTGTCAATGCGGTCACCAAATTGTCCCAATAAGGTGAGCTTGCCACATTGAAAGGGATGTTGTTGAAGTACCAAAAATCGGCACAAGCAACATCTGCATGCTCACGCACCTCCTTATTCCACCCAGTTGCCTCTAAAGAAGGTTGTGCACCAGGTGTGTTTCTAGGCACAAAAAAATCACCAATGTGTGAACCTGTGGCTCTAGGTGTCTGTGTTGATCCTGCCACTGGTACTCTAGTAGAGGAAGATGAAGGCATGGTGGTGGTGGTGGGTTGCCTTCGCACACGTGGACCACGAAGAGAGCCCGCTATGTTGGCTACTACATCATCATCATCTGACAGTGAGTGAAGGTTGTCTGCACTTGCAACACCTTGAGAAGAAGCTATGGCAGCTTGCATTGCTGCTTTTGCCTTCGCTTTTTGCATCTTTTTTTCTTCTGCAGCGGAAAGTATTGCATTCATTTGTCTTTTGATTTCCTCATTGGTGTTTATGCAAGCCTTAGCATCACGTCTAGGGATGCCTGCAAGGTGGTATTTGAGGCGATTGATGCCTCCACGGTAAATTTCTTTACATCTAATGCAATACACTGATCCAGGTTCTGGTCCTTCATATGCATATCTCCAAGCGGGATCTCTAGCTCCTTTTGGACGAGTGCCTACATATTCCCCACTCCCAGGCACGGATGGGGCTGAGGTAGGAGTAGAAGCGGATTCAGAAGCCATGATCAATTAACCTGTTACCTACACAGTACACACACAAAGTGAAATCAAAACTTGTTAGTTTTTTGATAGAAATTTTAAAAACAAGCTAAATTAGATTAAATCAAAATTGAAAATTTCAAAATAGATTCTAAACTAATCTAAGATTCTAAATAGTAAACTAATTTAAGATTCTAAAGTCTAAACTCTAAACATTTTCAATTTTTCATCAAAAAAAATGGATTAAAAAAAGAAAATAATAAACTAGGGTTACAAAAAAATGTAAAAATTAGAAAACTACTTTAAATTAGTAACAAATTAAGCTAATATATAAATTTAAACATGTTTTCAACAAACAAGAAGAATCAAAATTACAAAAAATAACTAGAATTTGAAGAAAATTTGAAAAAAATGAAAAAAACTGCAAAATATATTAAAAAATCATAAAAAGTGTCACAAATTCTTGTTTTGTTGAATCTAAATCTTCTTTTAAACATATAAATGTATTTGAATTTGTTTTATAGTTCATTCATGATGTTTTTTAAACATACAATCAACAAAAAAGAAGAAAAAATGAAAAAAAAAGAAAGAACAAGAAAAATTAGAAAACCTACCTGGAAATCCAATTTGCCTTCGAAATCTGATGAAAATCCCCTTCGAATCTCGTCCCCTCGATGCCAAATCACAGATAAATAGTGCAAAATGCTTTGGGCAAGTTTTTTCCTCTGCTAAAAGTGAAAACAAGTGAAAAAATGAAATGACAATGACATTTTGGCCGGCCGCGGACATAAGACACAGGCCGCGCGGGTTTTTTTTAAAAACTCGCCGAGTTTTTCCGGCGAGTTTTTGCAAAAAGTACGGACTGTACCTTCTGCGAGTAAAACTCGTAAAAACTCGTTTCTGAAAAAAACTCGCGAGTTTTTGGCGAGTGAGCCAACTATGAGTGGATCTATGAATTGTTTCCATTTATGTAATGTTCCCATTTTTAAATAATATTGCTTGTGGTTGATGGGGGCTTGGACTCAGTTGGTTTGGGAGTAATAAGGGAGATAAATAATTAAATTAATTATTTGTAAGGTTATTAAATAAATAAATATTATAAAGTAACCTTATATTTAATTAAATTTAATAAAGTGACTTAAATAAAATATTATATCATAAAGTCACTAAAATATATCTTTTATCCCACATTGGCAAGAAAAGTGTGTGAGCTCTTCCTGGAACAAGTATAAAAGGATCTTAAGGGCTCATTTTTGGGATATCCAGGATTTGATATTTGATTTGATATGTTTGTGGAGAAGCCTAGGGTTTCTGCAGATTTCTACATTGGTCATTGGGAATGAAAACTCCCATTGATTTGCATAACTGAGGTGGTGAAATATCTTCCGAACGGTTGCAGCTATTGGAGGAGATAATTCAGTCTCTTCATTGTGCTTCAATTGGTGGCCATAGGCCAAATTAGCTGAGGACAATTTGCTTATTTTCTTTGGAGTTCATTGGAGGCATCACCATTGCATCGATTGGTAGCATATAAGGCATATTGGAGGTATATTAGAAGTCTGATATCAATTTGTAGAGGTCTGATCAGAAATTACAATCATACAAGGGCGCCATTGGAGACCATGTTTTGCTTGTCAAGGGTCACACTTGCATTGATTTTCTCTTCCAGCTGGAGTGCTCCACTCTTGAGGACATGGCAATGATATTTGATGCTTTAGAGAAACTAAAGGAGGCTGCAATTATTTTATATTGGTGATTTGGTCCTGAACAGGGGCGGCTGGAGTAGAGCATCGATTTGGCCAAGGGAAAGCATATTTTGGGACTGTCATTGTTGCTACATCACCTCCATCCTTGGGCGCTTTTCATTCCAGGTTCTTTGCATTGTTTTGCATCTATTTTTGAGTCATATTTCAGTTAAAGTTAGTGACAGCCATTGTACTCAGACTTGCATCTTTCATTGTAGCCAAGAGTCTTGGCTTATTTGGCATTGTATTGAATATTGCTTATGTAATTAATTGAGTGATAAGTTGTTGGGAAAATCATTGTTGAAACACTTATATTGTATTGTACTTGGCTTATTTGGCATTGTATTGAATATTGCTTATGTAATTAATTGAGTGATAAGTTGCTGGGAAAATCATTGTTGAAACACTTATATTGTATTGTACTCCCTGTAGTATTCATTTCAGTTTGTAAGACAACTGTTTGTTTTAATGCCTCTAGCTGAAAGTCAACATTTATGTTGCATAGCAAGTGTTTGATGAAATGCCTATGGCTTTACCTTTCATTTCTAAACTCTAGTTTGTACACCAAGTGTTTGTATGTAAGAACTCTAGTTCTCTCCACTCCTGTAATTCTGAACTTTTGACGAGGGTTTTGGATTTTTTTTTTTGATTTTCTATATATTTGCCTTTTTTGTGTAATTTTGAATTATAATGACAAGCATGTAATAAAATAGTGGAAATGCAAATATATAAACCCTATTGCAGCAATAAGATAATTTTATTGATCTACATTGAAAAGCTTTAACAATAGAGCATATAGGGAATATGATCTTCTGGTGTTGACAGATGAAGAAACTTTTATCTCTGAAATTCTCGTGTAAATCTGATGAAGCACAAACTTGACCTCTGTATGAAGTCAACAGTTAAGCATCTTCAGCTGATATTTCACAACCTCAGAATGCTGTTGCAATGAAGCAGCTATGCTCTCCAATGTCGATACGTTGGCAGAAACCCTAGGGCTCCTTTCTCCAAACACCAAAGAGAAATCATAAACAAATATCAAATCTTAGATGATGAAAATGAGCTTTTAAGTCCCTTTTTATAGAACTCTTTGATCTTCTAGAAAGACCCAAGAAAAGTTGTAATGCCTCGCCAAGTAACCCTAAAGGAAGTTGTAATTAATGACTTAAGCGAACCAATTTTTTTTTTTTTTTTAAAGTGTAATTAACATACACATTCACTTACTAATTAACAACAACCTCTAAGGCTACAAGGATGGGATTACTTAAACCCACACATACATCTACATATAACCATAGCATTTAATAACCTTATGAAATAAGCATCATACAACATAAGGATACATCATAACATAATAAGATAAACATCCAAGATACAATTTCATAAACATTTACTTAATCCAATAGTTACAACACTCATTCCCAGAATGAGGCAATAATACAAATGTGTTACAAATACAACATTCCACTTCATAAATACAAGAGGGGTAAAATAACATATACAAATTAAAATATTACAATGCATGAATTAAACATAAAAACCGCGAGCTGTCCATCTGGATGTCTCGCCACCAAGTATTGAAGATAAGTGGGGACCCAACGGTGTATGGTGCATGTTCCATCCAACCAAGTGGTACCCGTGGGCCCACCCCCCATGCTAGGAGATAGTAACAATGTAACATGGACAAATATCTACAACCTCTAACCAAAGGCAGACTCATACTGACACAACCAAACAAATGAACTAAACAAGTACAACTCACACATCATTGACATAGGTCACATTGCTTCCAGACATAAAATAGATCAAGTATGTTTAGAGAACCATACACATAAAACAAATACCAACTGTTTTCCTAGACAAAGTGTCATCACATAGTTAGTCATGAGATCTCCTCTGGGCATTCTTCATAGGCTCCGATAATTCTGGTGACCTCAACCGAACCCTGACCCTCATGCTCACTCATGCATCATCAAATACCTCTCGTACTGACAAGATAGATGACTTGCCATTTCAGGCCTTCCCACTCACTCCAAGCCTTAACTAGCACTTGTGACTATGAGTGAGGTTAGAACTTATCTTTTTAGTGTGTAGTACTCCCCAAATTTTCATTACAATTTTAGTTATCACTCGATTAAACTACTTCCAAAGGTTACCCAAATCTTACCTCTTACGGGCTCTGGCGCCTAATGGAAGCCATTCTTCTATTTGACAACACACAAACAAACTAACCACCAAAAGACTCACAAGTGCATACAACCTAGGTATCAAAACCACTCCATCTCAAGGAGGAAACAAATAATAGAACTCACTCCAACAAATGGAGGCAACAAAACACATAGTCCACTCCTTTCACAGGAGGTACAAAACATCCCCGTTCGTGGAAACCGGGTAAATTACTGAAAAAACACCATGCACTACCCAAGGGTAAAACAACTGGTTGACATAAAGAAATGACAACTCTCATCCTTTAAGATCCTCTGGAAGACTTACAATTTGGACTAACACTAATCCCAAAATGCAACTTGACGACATAGCTACAAAAAACATTGAAGTCATTAATCAAATCTAATAATAGGATTTTTTAAATCCATACTCATTCAATAGATAACATTGACAAAGTCAAAGACACAATAATAGGGCTAACTCAAATACTCGTATACCCCTTTTTCATTTTCATAAAAAGGAATCTTAAACAATTTAAACTCATAACCCTTTGCGTAATACGAGGAAAATAAATAAAAAAGACAATCATGAGAAAATTACTATTTTTGGATATTCTAAATCCATATCCCTTAATACACTATTCTCAATAAAATAATTGTCTTTATAAAAATAAATAAACTAAAATAACTAATTGCATCTTCTAGATAATCAATTCCTAAATTTACTTTTAAAAACAACACAACTCCATGCAAATACACCCTTTCCATTTTCTAACCAAATTCTATATCTCTTCAACTTTCCACTTAAAACATGTAATTTCCTCAATATAAATATGTACTAAAATATATTTTCCCCTTATCAATTTAACCATGCATTCTAATTTTTTCCAATTAAATCTCATTAATTAAACATTCAAATATAAATGTTCCTACAATTCTTCATTTATATTAACCACTACCACTTAACATGCACGCATTTAAATACAGATATACACTGTATATAATTTAAATGTTTATTTAAAAATACACAAATAATCTCTTGTGAAATGAAACCATTTAAATATAAAAATTTACATATAATACAAATTCATAAGATAATTATATTTTAAATTATATACTAACATATATACCTTATGACATATATATTCATTATATATATCCTTGTTAATTTACAAACCACACATATATATATAATATATATACACAATGCATATATATATATATGTACATATTGCAAATTACAAATAAAATCTTAAATCTAAATCGAACTCCATTTAAAAGCAAATTGACGAACTTTAACATTCGCGGATTTTCCATACGTGTTTATTTTATTTAAAAGAAAACCCATAATACAATGGGAGGGGCGCAGTGTATTACACAACCGACCACTTCTACTATGCGAAGGGCGTTGTGTATTACACAACCGACCCCTTCCCAACACCCTTTGGGCGCGACAGTAAGGAAAGAGGGGGGTACGGAGGGGGCTGCAGAGGCCCTTCCTCCACAGTCGTCCCCTCATGGGGGCGGTGGTGGAGGCAGCGCCTCCCATACCTCCCCCAAATATTACACAGAACCCTAAACAAGGAAAATCCGCGATTTTTAACAAACAAAAATTCCAAAAGTTTCTTACCCTCTATTATGGATGCTGTAAGGATGGCGCAAAAACAATTAAATTTAGTATTCAATAAAAACCTATGCTCCACGGGTACGCGTCCCCTATGGTTTTTACCTGTTTCCCGTACCGGGTACGAAACGGGGACGCGGGTACGGCTAGGAAACGTACCCTGGCAGTACCCTTTTGCCCTCCAAGTACCGGTACTTCTAGGGGACGGTTTCCCAAAAAAAGGGGACTCGGGTACTTTTAGGGTACTTTTAGGGGACTTGGGTATTGCTAGAAGTACCCGGTACTGCCTGGCCGTACCCCAACCGTACCGAGTACTTCTAGCAGTACCCTACGGCTCAGCCAAAAAAAAAACGTTTTTTTTTTAAAAGTATTGAGTTTTTTTATAAAATAAAGCTATGGGCGGGCCCACAAGGGACGCCCCATCACACTTGACCTAATGTAAGTGACATTTAAGCTCCAAAATGAGAAAAAAGTAACTCATTTTTACTTTTCCATTGTGAAGTGAAGGAAAGCAAAAGAGGAGCAGCTGAGTGAAGGAGAAAACAGTAGGTTGGAGAGGAGCTTAGGGCATCATTTCAGCATATTAGAGGTTGGAGAAGTTGGTGGCAGTACACAGTGTTTTGCAGCTACAGGATCGCCAGTCTAGTGAGTATCGTCAGACTCCAGCCTTACGATGGGATGTTAATCCTGAAGATGCTATGCAGATTGAGGATGAGGATGCACAGGAGGGATTGGTTGAGGTTCCATTGGCTGAGGCAGATCCTTCTATTGACATGGACACTAACACTGACTTAGACTCGAGCTCCGATGGCGATGACGAGGGCGATGCTGATTTAGACCTACCTTTTGCTGATTAGGGACATTGGACAGCGATATATTTTCTTAGTTTTATGTTTATCATATCATTTCATAGTTGAGACTTGGAGCCTTTGGGCATTTTGGTTATAATTATCAGACTCTTATATGATATGTATGCATATTGATAATGAAAAGCATTTGAATTTTGTTAATTTGTTTGTCGATTCTCATGTGAAATCTCAATTCAAGTCTAATGATATATAATAAGCTTATACAATGTCTAGAATGAATGCTTTATCAATGTTATGCTATGAACATTTGAAATTTCTCTATATTTTTAAAAATTTCCCTATTTTTTTATCAGCCGTCCCCTGCCGTCCCCTAAAAAATGACCCAAAAGTACCCCCGTACTAGAAACTCGTCCCGGCGTACCGGGTTCTCGCCGTCCCCAAAACATGTGAAACAAATATATATATATATATATATATATATATATATATATATATATAAATTGATTTAATATAACAAACAAATTGGAGAAATTTTATGAAAATATTCACTTGCAGGTGAAATTATGCAATTTTTCAGAGAACAACCAAATTTCACAGAGTTTCAACACTGATTCTCTTAATCCATTTTCTTGAATTCATAAACAATATAAGAACAATAAAACTAAAAGGATCTAAATTAAACCCAGAAGTTTCTAAATCCTCAAGGTTTCTCCACCGTAATTTCTACAGAGGTTTTTCGAAATAAATTTGTTTTCTACAGAGATTAAATTTTCTAAAACAATCTAAAAGTGTTGTTCAACCTCTAGGTTTGATTCATATAACAAAACAATCCATTTCCTCAAATAAATTAAATTCTACAGAGGTTTTCACAATTTGCTTGAAGAAATTTCACAGGAAATAACAAAAGCTTTAAATTTATTTATTTATTTATTTTCCTTCTTCTAATAAACAATTTTTTTTCTAAAACAGATTTAACAACCAATTCTTTAATCACTACCAATTTAATTTAAACAATTCAAGAACAGTAAACCACAGAATAAACCTGGTGTTGAAGCTACAGGAAAAGAAGATTTTTGATGCAGAGCCTCCTCCAAGGATCTCTCAATTTCTCTTCAACCGTGCAGTAAATCCAAACAAGCAAACAATCCAAAAGCACAACCAACATCAACAAAATTCTCCAATTTCAATTCCACAGCCAAAAATTTCTTCAAACCATTCCTTGTGCAATTTTTCCAAAAAATATCCTCTCAAACCTGAAGAAGCTTTTCCTCTCCAAAAATTCTCCCGTTAATAAACTTCCTTTCCTCTCTCAATTAAATTTCCTCCCAATAATTTCTCAACCAAAAGTAAAATAATTAATTCTTCTCACACACATGTCAAATTAAAAATATCTTCAACAACCAAATCCAATTTGCATGCAATTTAATAATTTAAAATATTAATTTAACTCCAAAATTGAAACTAATTTCTCAAATAAACATTTTAATTACAAATTCTAATTTAATTTCCACAAATTGAAATTAAATTCCAAAATTAATTTTAATTCTTTTCTTTCTTTTAATTTCCTTACATCCCATTTAATTAATTAATTAAATTATTTAATAACTAGATTTATCCCCATGGATTAAATTTAATTAATTAAATAAATTAAATCTAATTAATTAATTTAAATAATAACTTTTATCAACAAAGCAGAATTTTAATTAAATAACCATCAGCATAATTTAATGCAATTATTCTAAATAATTATTTCCAGTTCAAGAATTCCTTCAGAATTAAATAACATTAAAGTAAGGCAATAAATGACTCGACACACACGATTGACGACACACTATGGCTAGGGTGTAGACTTGACACAAGTTACCTAGCTACTATCTCCCATTCAACTTCACCATTGGATCGACACGCTCAAACCTGTGAAACCAGGTGGAGTCGATATCATGTACTTGCAACCCTGAAAACATAGTAACCAATATCATATAATATAAACAGCATAAAATACACACTGTGAAGAAGAAATCAAATAATCACAGGGCGCTCGCAAGTGAGTGATGCGATCCCATCCCCTTCACGAATACACTCAACAAAACTGACACTTCCATCATAATCCAATAATCTCATAAGCAATCACATGTTATATCCTCTAACATCATTACACTAATTAAAGCATGTAAACTAAAGCATCAGATAAACCAAATCACAACACTTAATATAGTTCGTTGCTTTATAAATAGCGATCAAATACACACACAAAACAAAGTATCTGAATATCCAGAAACATAAATCAAAACAAAACAAGGACACACTGTCCAGTCCAGAAAGCAAAACAGAGGGGTATTACATTCTCCCCCCCAAGGGTTAGGCTTACTCCTGGAAGCCTGCAACTACCCCTAGTGCAAACTCCATACAATCTCACATAGCCAAGGGTTCTAAACTGAACCACTCCATACCTCATCATAAACACAACAACAACCCGAGTCATACACAACTCGGCCAAGAAAATTGTCAATCCAACCAAGACAACATGGTGAAGTAACCACCAACCAAGTCTCCAAAACACATACCCATGGATTAACATACATAGTACACATATGCACCAATACACATCACCGGAAATCATCACAAGGCTACACAAGGGTCCATTTGGACACTGGAAAGCAGCATACCATCCATGATAGAAAAATCCATGAATCAAGAACATATAACCATCTCAAATATATCAACATCACAATCAGTGGCTTGATGGTGTAAGGTCATACATAAAGTGAAACCATCCAAACAAGACCACCATGACCCGACTCTTGTTGTGTAAGGTGATTAGCCTCCAAGAGATAGTCATCACACATAGGTGAGTAGTGGGTCATAGCTGCATAACAGCCTCACATACCCCCATCCTCAACGTTTCTTGCGTCTACTTCCTATTACACTCTCACCAAGTCCACCTCATATGTCCTTGGAGAGGAATCACAATACGACACATAGCCAACATTTAAACAACAAAGATAATTAGCTTAGCCACCAATTTCATAAAGAATAGCAAATTAAAGTTCAATTTCAACAATAAGACAATAAATGTGCACAATTTCAACACTGAATCAAATATATAACCACTAAGGTTATAAGAAAATAAGATCACAAGTTGTGGCTAAACCTTCACAATCACGTATAAACAAAGTGTCGACCCTCACAATCAATTGAAAAACCATCAATAACCGAAAGAAAGTTCACAATCTTTAAAATTGCACTGTACATCACTATGTGACTAGATACTAGCCACCAATGAGGAAAGAGGAAACAACGTTCGGCTAGAATGATAATAGCCCTCATGTGGTGCGGAATGAGCACGCCCTCCACATGATCTAGAGTGTATCCACGACTAATAAAACGTCGTCACTCTACCTGGTCATATGCCAGTCGGGGAAGGCTCGGACTGGTCATATGCCATGTGGTAGTGTGTCTGTGGGTCCGTGGTAGTAGGCATGCGCAAAACTCACCCCACACGTGATACCCCGTGGAGAAGACACACATAGGAACTCATTGTAGCTAGAGGTATACGTGGCTAGGATCTACCCATACACTACCTGACTAACATAGTTGAAGAAGCCATGAGGATCCCTCTTCAAGTGTTCAAGGCCCCATAATGCTCATCGCACAAGTAGGCTAACAAAGACAAATCTCATAATGCGCCTTCACGTGTCTCAGCACGTGGCATCGTGTAACACGGCATCATCACCATCACTATGTCGGAACATGAGGGGTGTGGCATCGTATCTCTTGCATCATGTTGGAACACATGCAAATAGGGTACATATACATAATGCAATACGATAATATCACTATGGGGCTATCGAGCTTCACCTTTCATACAGATGAGGTTAACTCTATAATGCGAGATCATCGCCTCTATGGACATCTAGGCATAACTAACAACCATGCTGCTATACTCAAATCTGTGGGAATTAGGCTAACGCATATGGATCAAGTATCCTGATCCATCATAAGGGAAAGTAGTGGGTACGTTCCCTCGAGATTGGTTGAGCTAAGACGCTCTACGTCGCAATATGCGTACGCTACACACTCCACCCAAGGAACTTGTGGCTGCTACTATCCCTTCACGGATTGAGGATCTAGAGAACCAAAATAAAAAGGGCAGTGAGGAAAGTAGACCCGACAGGAGGATATGAGTTCACTCCGATCGTCAGACTTTACGAAGGCTGATACTGTGGATCTGAGGCCCTTCTTGTGGGTTTAAGTAATCCCATCCTTGTAGCCTTAGAGGTTGTTGTAATTAGTAAGTGAATGTGTATGTTAATTGTATTTTAAAAAAAATAAAAATTGGTTCGCTTAAGTCGTTAATTACAACTTCCTTTAGGGTTACTTGGCAGGGCATTACAAGAGTGTTCAAAGAGCTTTTAGAATTTTTTTTTTTAATATTCTTTGATGTGACCCCTTTATGTGACTCCTTGATGTGGCCTCTTGATGTGACTCCTTGATGTGATTGCTTGATGTGACCCCTTGATGTGACTCCTTGATGTGATTGCTTGATGTGACCCCTTGATGTGACTCCTAATACTTAAGTCACTTTTGAAGATATATTAATAAAGTGACTTTATTAATTAATCATTAAAGTATGTCACTTTTAACCTTTTAATATAATTATATAATATTACCTTTTTGACTTTGCACTTTTTGCCTAGTAACATTAAATAATTAAAATAATGATTATTCTTTAAGAGGGCTGAAAAATGGGGACATTACAGTCCGCCCTCCCTGAAATTGTTTGTTCCCAAGCAATCTCTACTGCAAAGAAACCCAACTACTCAGAAGGCCCAAAAGAAGAACTATGAAGTGTCCCATTCATCTCTAACTGTATCTTGTAGCATCAGCAAAAACACAACTATGCAAGCTATCCCTGGATCCCAAACTCAGAATGAAGGTCTGTCGTGTCTGCCTTCCTCAGGCTTTTGCTGTGCTCTACTGCCTCCAACTTCACCATGCTGAAAGTAGTGAAGTAACCCAATGGGACCCATCCAATATTCAGTGCCAAACCTGTCACCACCTGGATCCTAGTACAACCTATACTCACATCTATCTGTCATGAAGAGACAAAAATATTTGGAGCATCCACTATACCAAATCTCTCTCTGTCCTCTGTTAAACCCCCATGGATGTGATAACTAGCCAAGCCATCATGCCAACTGACACCATAGTCACTCTATAACATAGAAGTAGTAAACCTTGTCGGATATACATCAGCATGATGGATAACTGATTGCTAACCCTATAAGTAATTCCCTGCAAACAACTGAGTCAGGTACTTGCAACCTCTAATCCCATCTTCTGAAGATGGCAAACCCCTGTCCCACAACGAATGGTATAAACCTTGTGCCAATCCACATTGACGCACCATCAAGTCCTCTGTGTGTGGATCAAAAGGAAAGTGATGAGCACTCCTCACTGTGTAGTTGCGATAGAACGCTCCAACCTCGGTCAATGGCTCATCAGTAGCAATGTTAGAATCAAGCAATTGATCACTCTGACTTTGAGACACAACAAGCCGGCATCCAAAATCAGTTGCATGGGATGAGGTATCAAATTTGCTTCCAGCAGAGGAAACAAATCAACATGAGAGCCATACTCCCAACCGGATGATATTATGTGAATCCCTTGTGAAGATGATGGAGTAGCCTTGTGTACTAACACAACTCTCAAGAGAATCCACCACTGCAACACAAGAGCTATCAGTAATCTGTCCTACATCATCTGTCATGGTATTGACCACAGGAGAACTTGATGCAATGAGTGGTTCTCTACTGCTCTCAACCAAAGTACTCATCTCAACAAAGACTACTGCACCAAAATCTGTGATGGATGTAGCCACATCCTCACTACAACTCGTGGATATCTGATCCTCACCAATTTCCACTGTATGTAACTGTACTGTATCTGCAGTTGGTGGAGACTGTGCCAAACTCGACTCTACGGTAAGCTCCTCCAACCGTGACTGAGACTCCTGAAGGGCCAACTGGGCACTCTCCAACGGGTCCATAGTCACCTCAAGCTCATGAGTGAGCTTGTCAACCTCCTCTTCGTTTCCCTTCAATGCATCGTAGCAAGTGCAATCCCACTCGAGAAGATAATCCCTATCAGCTAGTAACTGCAAGTAATTCTGTTTCATTATCCCAATGGCTTCTCGTAGTGAATGAAACTCTACAAGGGAAAGGCCACTATCACCGTGCTCATCTGATATAGGAGTACCCCAACCAAATGTAGCCAACATATGACGAGCAACATCAAAGTGCTCTATTGTTGTGGCAATCATGCTATCATTAACCTCAAGTTGCCCAACCAAATGATGAGGACTTTGAAACCAATGACTCCCATGCAAGTGTTTTGACCCAAAATCTGCACTGTGATATGAGACTGTATCCACATCACTCACGTCATGATTAGCAACAACATGTGTGTTATCATCAGTGCACACATCAACATCCAAGGTATTGATGCTAAGCACCTCATCAGATGGCTCAACTGGCAAGGTAGAAGTTGCTGATATGACAGTATCTTCACACACTTCCACTTCCAATGCAACTGTATCACCATCCAACTCACGATCTTGGGATTCTATGTCAACATATGAACCTTCTAGGTTGTTTTCTAAAGTCTGATCTGGAGAAACAGATTTACCATGACATGAATCCTTGACATACAATGCATCACTAGTACCCAATTCCTGAGTACTTTCATCATTCATGTAATGACTCCATAGTAGCATCTTGCACCTGTGAAGTCACTGCGATCTCATGCTGATGTAGAATTTCACACTACTGTCATGTAGATCAGAACTATGATGGGTCATATTCTCCATACAGTCCTCATGTTTGACACTCATCTCTTGCGTGTCAATGCTCAAATTAACTCCCACAATCTTTTTTGTACTTGCCATTACAACTAAACCAACGTTGTGCTCAAGAGAAGGACTGCTGCCATAAAAATCAGAATTGTTATCATGACTGATAACAACTTTTTGAATGCTGTTATGTGTAGATTCCCTAGGGTCAGTTGTATGCTGGTCACCAATTGCTGAAAACTCACTGTAGAGGTTTCTAGATACCTCACTTGTAGAGATCTCATGTTCTAACTCAGATTCTTCATAATTTCTTTGCTGGTGGGAAATTTCAGATTTTGAATCCTCATATGGTGCCCACATTATTCTATTCGCCTTGCCCTTAGGTCTCAAAGGCAATCATGGTTTTCATTGTAAGGCCCTCTGCAATAGAAACACAACTTTTTGTTTTGTGATGTTGGACCTTTGATGGTAGGAAGTGAATTGGATCCTTTAGGCAGTCCAAACTTTAAAAGCGTCTGCTCTAAACGCAGCAACTCTCGACTGAGCTTGTATTGTGATTGTTCAAGTTCTTTCAATGCTTGTTTATCGCTGAACAATGTTGTCATGAAACCCATTTTTGCCCAACTGAAAACCAAATCCAGCTGACTTGTGCACAACTGATTTTACACCTCTGTATGCAATACATTTCATCACTGTAATGAGCCTTGCTCGTTCTATACTAAATTTTTAGTTTCCACGCTTGGACATTTGGTCAAACAGTTTGTCTGCAACTAATCAACTTGCTGATTGTGGCTGTTTATTATATTTTCAACGGATTTCATGAGCATACAAGACTTCTAAGTGCAAGATACATGTTTACTGATATTCAGAGATGTGCTATGTTTAATGCTGATTTTCCAATACATTAAGATGCCTAACTCACACAATCTTGTAGCTACAATATGTAGACATTAAGACAAATAGTTGATGAACAACTCCAACTTCTTTATTTACTGCTTATTTGGACTACAATGAATGCAACCTTCAGTTACATCAATATCTCCTTTTGTCAAACAATTGATATGCATACTCCAACTCCATATATTGCCACTATGACTGGATACAAAAATTACATTTATTGCAAATGACAGTTTGTATATATGCTTCCAAACTCCTCTTGATTAATAAGGATGTGCAAGACAGTGCTTAGTTACTTGATTGCATACTTTGCCAATGTCTTAAAAGTATGAAATGCATTTCCAACTTAGATCGATTCAAGGCAAATCCCTTATATGATATACAATTACAACGAATATGCCAAGATTATATAATGACAAATGACATCTATACTGCTATGAAGAATATAGACTCAACACAATGCAATTATAGTTGTTGTGGGAGAACAGCGATACAAGGCCAACTAATATTATCAAATGAATAGGACTAGAGAGAATACAAGCAAAATGTATGAAACAGGGAACCTGAAGTGATCGCCCAGATTTGTAAGATGAAATCATCAGAGGTTGACCTCTAGAACATACAAGTGATGGCGCCTAAGCTGCAAGTGTGGCCACAAATGCTCCAGCCAGGAAGTCGCTTTCTCTAATCAAATCGCTATAGTGTATATCTCCTGATATTCCATGAATCTTGTCTTTTTCCCTGAGTCGAAGGCCTTGGAAAATAACATTCGATATTTACTTCAAATATATATGCGCTGGGATGAGAAGACGACAATGATGGCCGATGAATTATTTCAACCAAATCCCCTTTGTCGTAATTTGTCTTATTATTAATTTGACTTCTTGCAAATATCCAAACTCGTCTTTTTCCTCTGCCTTTGTCTTTTATCAGATTGGGCACTTAGATATTCATCTCATCTGGAAACATCCGGCCCAGGTCTTGAAGAGCCACGATTATTAAAGAGGTCTCCTCTTCAATAATCGACAATTCCTTTATTTCCCTTTTGTCTTTTGTGGCTTTTTTTCCTCTCAGAATTTCTCTTTGTGCTGACACAGAGATTGGACTTTTCAACAATTTTGTCTTGATGGTAAATGGCAATTGTTCTCTTTGAATAGTCGGCTCCCTTTGAAGACGTGTCCCTTGAGATATCGGCTATTTCTTGAAGATGCCAAAAGTGTTTGGTCGCATGTGAATATCAGATCTGTCTTTCCATATGCATCAAAGGATTACAAAAACAATTGCATATCATCTCAGTTTACATGGCAGTTGTTTAAGCATCTTTTAGGAGCATTCAAACTACATTCACAAGCATCCAAAAACATACTCTTGCAAGTGCAATCAGACTGAAATACTATATCAGCATGATAGAAGGTTGTATGCAAAGTGTTTGACAATATTCCTTGAGGCCTTAATCAGCGAATTAGGGTCAGATTTGCAAGGATATTACAGTGGTTTCAAAGGTGTGAGCACTATCATTTTGGTTTATCCCTCTCCTTTAGGTGAAAAACCCTAAAGTGTTAGAAGGACATAGCAACCGAGATCTTTGTTTCGCAATTTGGTAACCCTGATGATATTCCTTGAAGGCAAAATTAGATTAGAAGTAGCAAGGGATATTACAATTTACATATGAGGGGTATGATGCAATTTTTTTGTATCTATGTTTTTGTTTGGGTTTGCTGATACTTTTTCCCTAGGTTTAGTATGGCTAGGTTTAGTTGATGTTTGTGTGTGTGCTTATTATATTAAAAAGAACCAAATTTGTACAAAATGTACAACACGAAAAATAAAATTGAGAACATAGTTGATAATTGATAGTTCAATGTCCATTGTTTGATCATAAATCTTTTTTTTAGAGATAACACTCCCCTCCTTTAGAGAGATAAGTGATAACCAATTACATAAAAAAAATGCTAAAAACAATCATAACCATTGATAAACTACAAAAGGAGAAAATTCAAAAAACACTAAACTGAGACAACCCTACAACATTTCAGAAAGACAAGTATGCCATCCAAAAGTGCATATACAAAAACCTTGCACATAGCTAGATAGCAAGGGATCTAAAAATGACATCAAAATCCAAACAACCAAGGAAGCAAAACAGGAAACCTTTACTGAATTGTCCCAAAATCATAATGACTCTGGGTATGAAATGATTCTAAAACTGAATCGGAATCGTTGTGGGTACCAATATGAGTCGACTTTTAGTTGTCGAAAACGATTCCAAAAACCCATTTCGTACTGAGGTGATTTCGTGCATGACGTAGCATTTCTAGAGTGATTTTGCGGCGATTCCAAAGGGTTTTGCATTGAAAAACTAAAAAAAAAACAATAAAAAACCCACTTTACCTCCTGTGACGCCTCCTTTATTTCATTTCACTTTGTTTTTCCTCACGAAAAATAAATCCCAATTATGCCGATCTTGGATCAGTTTTTTCAAGCTCCACTGTCTGGTTTAGAAGGCTCGCGTAGGCCAAAGTATTGTTTGCATACTGCACATAGATTTGCAGTGATTTAGCCTAGCCATTGTAGTTGACCCGCACCTGTATAGCCCGCTCGACCTTGATGTCCATGCCGTGATCTCCCATATTGGTTGTTACATTCGATGTGATGCTCTGAATGTCGATGCCCACATGATTGTTGTTGTTCAGGTTGAATTCGTTTTGGAATGTGTGAAATTCGATGGCAAGCTGCTCAGTATATTTTAAAATTGTGTATTATTATATTATTAGTATATTATATAATTATTATATATTATATTATTATGAAATATGTATATTATATTATTATATTTTAAATTTTAAATTTGCATATTATTAAATATTATATTATTATATTATTAATATATTATATAATTATTATATATTATATTATTATGAAATATGTATATATTTATTATTTTTATATGTTTTTTGTATGGATGTACCCATACTCGTACCCAACCCTAATTTTTTTTGTCGTACCAACATACCGTACCCACCTACCCGATTTCGATTTGGTAACTGAGCAAGAAACCCATTGCAACCAACCCTCTGCTCCATTTGAGAAAACACCCCAGTACTCCCTACCAGCATTGCCATCATCTTCAAAATCTACCACTTCTTCTACTTAACTTGCCATCCTAGGAGCATCACCCACAACCTGCTATCCTTGAAAAGCTCTAGCCAAAGTGGGGAAACAAATGCCTCTATACAATTTCATTCTGTGATGCAAATAGTGAATAGATTCATTGCAAAAGATCAATGTATAATCATTGGAAATTTTAGGACAACCCTGATTGTGAGAAACAAACAGGTCAGCTATCACTTTACCCATATTATTGTAATATGCCTTAAGTAGTTTAAGCTCCAATTGTTGATGCGGGTTTTATGACCTAGACCAACATTTAGAATAAAATATCCAATGAAGTATCCTATTCTCTCTTGAACAAAGTTTCCAATGTGCCAAGCTAAGTGATCACAATGTAGACTACAAGGTTCCTCGCACATATAGGATAGTCTCAGTTGGTTTTGATGTGTTTTGCTGGTATTTCAAGGGGTACTTATGCTCAAATAGTTGGTTCAATTGTTCTTACTTTAAGGCTTTGTCAACAACTTTTTAACACTTTGAAATATGGGCATGATCGTCTTATGAGTGCTGAAATCCGACTACTATCGATGTTGAAAATAAAATAAAAAAGGATAAGGGTTTCAGAGGCTAAGCTAACTCTAAACTATTCCTAGGAATTCAAGAGACGGGTATTGGATGGCAAAATTTAAAACCTATCTTTCTTTTGCCAAGTATAACTACAACTAGACAAAGATGGTGCAATCTTCCATGGGGTTCACGAACGATATTCTATTACTTAAAGTCATCTTCAATTCGAACAATGAACATAAGAAATAGAACTCAAGTTTAGCAATTTAAAAGTTCAGACTAACCTTGCACATCAAATTGAACATCATTCAATTTAAAAAAGGTATGAACAAATTTCACCATTACCAACACTATCAATCTTTCATTCATTTAAAAATTGCAGAAAATAAATCTATTCTATTGAGGAAATATGAAACCATGCAGTCTTCCAAACTAATAAATGCTCATCTCAGAATCCAATTATTATTTTGAAAGCACTAGTAGCAACAACTTCACAAGTCTCTCTAAACAAATGAAATGAGAGGGGTTTATATAGGCACCCCAAGTATAGAGCAATGGCCTAGATTGATTTGAGATCAATGGCCAAGATTATTTCTAGAAACCCTAATTTAGAAAAGTGGAAACCCTAATCCGGAAAAGCATAACCAACTCTTGAGACACATGGCGCAAGGAAAAAGAGCCACTTGGAACTTAAAGATGTTGACACCTTGCTAGATAGTCAAGCAAGCTAGGCTCCAAAACGGAATTCCCCTTGGCTTGTTCTTTGGCTGCAAATGGAATGAACCTGGCCACTATTGAATTAAGTTCTTCCATGGATATGTTTGGCAAGGAATCCAATTGCACTCCAATTACATCCAAAGCTTCGGTGCATTGGGCAAAAGTATCTTCCCACTTTCCTTCTCGCCTCTGAAAGTTGTCCATGTAGATTAAGAGTGATACCATATCATCCAGCTGGGTTTCATTTATAGACTCCGTTGATCTGAAGTAAACATTTTTCACATCCCCCTTCAACTCCTCCAAATTCAAACCATTTGCACTACTTACCTCATGTCCTGTCAATCCTTCAAGTGATGCAAGAATCCTGAACTGTATCTTCTAAAGGGAATTCCGCATATCAACACATTCTACTCTCATCTGATCATAAATTATTTTCTTGGCCAGCAAGGAACAATACCATCTATTGAAGTCATAAGAGGCTCCATCATCAATAACCTTCTCCTCAATCAAGACTTGCATAGATATTTCTTTTAACACTTTTAGGCGAGGTATCACCTTGTCTTCCATATCTTGAAAACCCTCCCAATTCTCTTCTACCTGGCAGATTTCAGTTAACAGCATAACTGATTTGTCATGAATTCGAGCACACCTTTCTAGGAATTGCTCCACTTGCCTCGAGATGTTTTGAACCCATCTTTTGGTCGCTTGGCTTGTAACCCTCATTGCATCAAGGTTATCAATAGAATCTTGAGGAAGAGAAGGAGGTGGAATGAAAGCTTCATTTTCTTGTCTTATTGGAGCTGTCATTTGCTGGATGAATTCTATTAGTTTCAAGTTTTCCAGCTCTAATCTTTCTTTCTTTTCCTCCATTTTATCAAACTTTTCTCTAATGGCCTTTGAGGTATTAGCCAACTCGTGGACATCTTGTTCTATTGTGGTAGGCCCAATGTCAAGTGTTGTGACTTCATAATCCATTGGAGTGATTTGGTCTCTAGGCTTATTAACTTTTGGAACAGCCACCTGTAAGAACCTAGATCCTGTACCATCTCTAGTAATTTGAGAATATTTCTTAGGTTTCTTTGGTACCTTGACCTTACCAATCCTTTCCAGGAAGTCTTGCATGTTGTCAATTGGTTGAATCTCATTTATTGGCTTGGATTTCTTCATTAAGCTGCTGGTTAACCAATCTGGTACAGTGGAGAATTCCATACCATCTTCTAGCTGGACATTAGCATCTATTCCCTTCAACGCAGAAATTATCTCATCAGCCAAGTCTTCATTAGTTTCCAAGATCTCAGTACCTCCAAAATCTTCAATCATCGATGTATCCTCCTCTTCCATGTGCTCTGTAAACGTTAGTTCTTGAAGAGGTTCCAACTGTTCTATTTCTTGGAACTCAAGTTCTTGCTCATGATCTGATTCGTACTCAGCAGCAGATTCCTCTTCCATTATCCGGATAGATTACGTGTTTGAAGACGATGGAGTTGTACTAACCTTCTGCTTCTTGAGCCCCAACTCTTCACTTGCTATCTCCTTTGCCTTTGCTTGAGGGTAACCAGCCATCACTTTTCTTTTACCTGAACCTGGAAACTTATTAAGACTTTCCTCATCTTTACTAAATTCAATTGCTTCTTCCTGACTCTCTACACTGCCTAGTTTGGTGTAGGTAAGAGAGATACCTTCTTTCCTCAATCTACTGATTTGCTGATCTATCCATTCCCTGGAACTAGATGTAATATCCTTCATCAAAACATTCAAATCGGATAACTCAGGCTGTGTCCAATCTGGCAACAAAGTGGGTTTGTTCTTTTCTTGTTCGTACTGAGGGTGCACGTACTCTCCGTTGTCCTTCATCTGGTCTGGAATAGGGAACAAATCACACCTCCTTATGAGATCAACTGGAATCCTTGACCATATCTTTTTCTTGACCCCATACTCATCTACCAAGTTAGACCAATAGTCTTCTGTTCACATTACGTGAAGTGAGTTCTTCCCGTGGACTCTCAAGAGAGGATCAAAATCAGATCTTGGTTTGTACAACCAAATTTATAAAATTGCAGTTCTGATTTAGCTGTCTTGGCTGCCATTAATTAAGGGCAGACCTCCAACATTTTTCCTATTATGATAGGAAAATGTACTCCTTACCTATTTTCCTTCTTGTGGATGGAGTCCACATGAGCCAACTGTCTTGCAACCTCAAGCATGACAATCTTATATGTGGGATATCGTGGGAGTCTGTAAGGAGCTTTTGCAAACCCATGGATCCTTAAATATGTAAAAGTTGGAAATTGAATAAACCATGATCCAAACATTTCCAGTAATGCCATAGCCTCCTTGGAAAACCTTTTATGAATTCGTCCTTGAAGTAACCGAGTGATATACATGAGGAATGCATCATTGGTTATTTTATAATTGTCTTTATGGTGAAACTGTAGCTGAGGGTAACAATCATATGCTTTGAATTGGCCACTCCGAGGCCTTACTTCTCCTTTGCAAATTAATCCTCTATACTTGGTGAACTGAGCAAGGATGTATACAACATAAGAACTCATGAAGAAGGTTTTTTGTCTTTTCTAGATTTCTCAGATGAAAATCAATACTGTGACTTATTAGTTTTGCCCAGTTTATCATTTCCATTCCTAGCACGACTTCTTATACATATGAGAACATCCAAACTTCAAAGAATGCCCCTTGAGGAGTACCCATAACTCTGTTTAGCATATGGATCATATCACTATGCTCTTCTTTGAAATGAGTGCAAATTAGCCTCTTGGGTAACTTGGAACGATGTTTTTTCGGTTCTTTAACCCAATTATTGTTGATTATATCCAGGCAGGCCTCCTTTGCTTGATCAAACATGGCTTGTGATTCTTCTTGAGTTCGGTTCAACATCTTGTGACGACGAGGAATACCAAACACCTCTCTAACTGATTCCTCAGTAAAATAAGCCAAAATGATGCAATTAGATGCTTTGATGACTCGTGATTGAGGATTATATCTTCTGGCGCATTCAACTATCAGCTCACTGCATTGAACTGCAGGTGGAAAACCAGCTGCTCGATGAAGTCCGCATTTAATTATGTTGGCTGCTATGGGAGTAGGCATTTCATGCTGGGTGCCGAACATTCTTCTCTTATGCTGAATTATGTTGAATTGTTCAAAGTTGGTGTCTTGAATTTTCTTCCACTTAGATGATAGCTGAGATTCCGGATAAAATTCCCTGAGAACTTCGCTGACCTGATTCTTTCTAACTCCTCCTACGTTCTTTGATGTAGACATGGCGCTGGAATTTATGAGCTCAAAGCTGGAATCTATTTGCAAAACTCAAGATTTAATTCGAATCCTTGTCCAAATTCACACTTTGAACTTGCAGAAGCTTTTAAAATTAATATGGAATTTTGAAAATGTATTTAACTTCTGTGCTTGGATTGATCAGATTTGTAGCTCATGCAAAGATGAAGAAGAAAGAAAAAGACGCCTTTGGCTGTTTTGCTGCTCTTGGAGACGAATTTGCCTTGCAATGAATGAGGAAAAAGGACTTAGGTGCCTGCTTTTATAGAAAAAATCTTTCCAATCTGAAAGATTTCGACCCTCTTGGAGAATGGAGGCTTTTTGGAAAGAAAGCAAAAAAGAAATCCAAAAAAAAAAAACTTATCTTCCTTTTTGTTTTTCCATTTTTCACTTGGACTCCCTTTTGGTTTGCTTGGAATTTTTTAAATAATAAAAAGTTAAGTTACTTCTATACTTTAGCCTTCTTAGAAAATCAACCTTTATGTCGATTTTTTCATTTTGAACTGGATTTTCCACTATTTAGCAAGCAAATTCCATGCCTACGTCAATTTCTTGGAAAATACGCCCTTTAACCGAATTTCTCATCATCTCAAGTGGATTTCACTTCAATTGGATGTTCATCATTTTACTTAAGCAATTTATCCACTTAAAATTTTATTTCTACTTTAAGAATATTCGCCCAATTGGAATTTTTCTTTATCAAACTGGATTTTTGATCATGGAAGTGGGCGAATTTTAATTGAGTTTCTCAAAATTGTACCGGATTTTCCATCTTGGGTGAACTTTATAGCTTTCTACCTTGCTTTCTTCGAAACCCTAATCTGACACCTTCCAAAAATAGAAATTTCTAAAAGTAGAAAAAGAAAAAAGCAAAAAAAATCCCTAAAAAATAGGGAGTCCGGATTGGTCCAAAAGTGCGAAAAACGAAATTTTTGAAAAAGCAAAAAAGCATTTTTTTTCCGAAAAAGCAAGGTTGTCAGAATTCGACCGTTGAACACTCGTTTTTACTCCAACAACCCTTCCAAACCCTTCTGTGGTGTCACAAACCTCATTAGACCTCCCGAGCACTGACTTGACTTAACAACCATCTCAAATTTTGATGAAATTCAACCCCTATCTATGCGTTGGTTTTGCCCACCCATTTCTTCTTTGAAGGAGACTCAAAGAAACTGAAGGCAATGCAAAAACCAACCTAACACTAAGACACGAAACAAAACCAAAGAGGGGGTCCCCATTTGCAATGGGGTGAGGTGTGATTAGGTCACAACATTTGGCGACTACATGTGAGGAATGTTCCTGAACATTCCAAAGATAAAGACCCATTCTGAATCAGAAATCTTTGATTAAATCAAACTAACTTACCCCGAGGGTAAAAAGGTGTACTCAAAAAGGAAAGGAATCCTAAATTGGATCGAGACACTTTTCCTTTCGATCACAAGTGTGTGCAATTGCGTTTATTTCCAACTCATAAGACTATTGGTGCACCTAGAATCGACCGTAACGGGTTATGTAGTAATCCTTACTTCAAAAGCATCCAAGATACTGCCTCGCTGCCAGTGAGAATCCATAGCCCCGACGAGGTTATCATTGTGATTCTTACAAATATTGCTCCATTGCCAGCGATAGCCCTGATGGAGTTATTCGTATGCTCCCATTAGTCGAATATTTCAATATTTTTCTTTTTTTTCTTTTTGATACTGCTTCCCTTTCTCATAATCTTCAATCGGCTCATAAGCAGTGAAGCTCATTTGGGTTTAAGAATCACAGTGGCGCTGAAGTAGGACTTAAGATTTTTCACCAGCCATGGTTTTTCCTAAAAGAACACAATGACTTAGAGCAATTGATTACATGTGTAAAAATATAGTGATTTTCAAGATTTAGTGTCGGGACACAATGGATGATTCCCTTCCTAGCCAAGTGCAAATCCTAACCTAAGGACAAATTTTAAAGACTCAATCTCGGATTTCAAAATTCGTAACAAACATTTATCAAAGGAATGATCCATACATTGCTTTGTGGAATAAGACCAGTGTGTGCTTGAAATATTATCACCCTTTTGCAAATTTGGATCCCATTATTCCGACTAAACCAAACTAAACTAGGAAAGCAAAACAACTAAACCTAACCAAACTAAAGGAAACTAAACTGAGACCTGAAACAAAACCAAAACTAAACTAAGACGCGACCGAAAAGAAATCTAACCTAACTATGTACCAAAGCAGGACTCACTAAGAACTTTGGATCGGAAATAATGCTTGAGAAATTGCCCATTGATTGGCAATGGGACATCTTCTCCAATTAATGTCTTCAGTCTAAATGCATTGTCTCCTAGAATTTCTGAAATTTGATAAGGACCCATCCATAGGTTGTCAAACTTTCCATGGTCTCCTCTTCATTTGTGGGCCTTGTCCCAACAAACAACTAGATCAGAAATCCTGAATGCTTTCATTTTTGCTCGCCGATCAAACCATCTCTTTACAACACCTTGATGTTTTGCAAAATTATCCAATGCTTGGTCTCTTCTTTCTTCCAAAAGTAGTAGTTGTGACAATCTGGTTTTAACTCTCTCCTCTTGATCCAAACATTCTTGTATAAATTGCAAAGTTGGAATTATCAATTGTATTGGAAACATAGGATTTTGTCCATATACCAGATGATAGGGGGATGTCCCTAATGCACTTTTCACTCTTACTCTATCCGCCCCAGAGAGCGAATCATAACTGTGTATGCCAGTCCCTTGGATTCTTGTCCAACAACTTCTTGATGACGTTCAACAAATTTTTGTTAGTGGATTTTGCTAATCCATTGCCTTGGGGATAATAATCTGACAAAAATTTCAAAGTGATACCGTACTCAAATGCCTAGTTAGAAAATTTTAAAGAAGAAAATGCAAGACCATTATCACATACCAGAGCATGAGGACAACCAAATCTAGTGATAATGTTTTCTTCTAGAAAAGTAATTACCATATCAATCGTGCATAATTTCAAAGCTTGAGCTTTTGACCACCTTGTGCAATAGTCGGTCGCGGTTAGAATATACCTGTGCTGCACAGAAGGTGGGTTGATCATACCAATAAAGTTGAGTCCCCACTTCGCGAAAGGTCTTACTTCTATGACAGGTTGGAGCGGCATAGTTGGGTTTTTCTATCGTACAACAGTTACTTGGCATGTGTGACAAGTCTTCACGTGATCATATGCATCTTTAAATAATGTAGGCCAATAGTAGCTTGCCATTAGGACTTGATGTGCTATTGCTAGTCCTCCTCCATGTCCTATCCCAAATCTAGAATGAAAATGCTCCATTATTTGTCTTGCTTCCTCTTTTCCGGCGCATCTCAGGTAAATTCCCTCATGGTTCCTTCTGTATAATACTGATCCTTGTAACATGTATCTTTGGCTTTTCATTCTCAAAGCCCTCTTTTGTACTGGGTTTAGATGACTTGGTCACTTGTGGTTGAGCAAAAATTAGGTTATATCATTGTACCACTCATCTGGAGATACCTCTTGTAGTTCATAAACCTATTGTACCAGTCCTAGCCCAGTTGCAATGGTTTGTGTTAAGGCTTGACCACGAACAATCTTCATTGGTTGGATTTCTATATCATACTCTTGGATAATGGTAACCCACTTACGTCTTCTTTCTCCTAATTCATTTTGCATCAAGAGGGTTTTGCCCGCTACGTCCAGGACTATTGCAAAGACTTTGCTTCTCAAAATATAATGTCAAAACTTTTTGATTGCCTTGACTAAAGCATATGCGTGTTTTTCTATGTGCAAGTATCTCAATTCCGCATACTTAAATGGTGCACTCATGAAAGCTATGGGGTCTTCATCCTTTTCCTCTGTCTTTTGAGTGAGCATTGCAGCACAAGAATATCCCGATGCAAAAGAATAAAGGTAAAAAGGCTTCGGGTAGTCAGGGCTGACCAAGACAGGGGCCTCAATTATGGCTTGTTTAATTTCTTTAAAGGCCTTCTTTGCTGGTTCTATCCACTCTATTTTTGCACCCTTCTTCAACATATCATTCAGGGGCCTGACTATTTTGGCAAAACCTATTATGAATCTTCTTACAAAATTGATCTTTCCAAATAAAGACCTTAACTCTTTCTGACTTGTTGGCAAACCGATCCTCGATATAGCTTCTACCCAGTCCGGGTCGATAAGGATCCCTTTCTTTGTGATCACATAGCCTAGTAGCTTTCCCTTGGTCACTCTGAATATGCACTTCTTTGGGTTTAATGAAATTTCGTACCTTTTGCACCTCTGAAATATTTTCCTTAGGTCTTCAACATGACTTTCCCTTTTCTTGGAAAATACTATGAGGTCATCCATGTAGACAATGATGCATTTTCCCACAAGATCTTTGGAATCGATATCCATAGCCCTTTGAAACGTGGCTCCAACATTGATTTATCCCAATTGGCATTCTTTTGTACGCAAATGTACCCCACTTTGTTGGGAATGCAGTCTTAAGTCTATCCTCATGTTCTATTAACACCTAATTGTACCCTAAATATCCATCAAGAAACAACATCATCTGAGATCCGTTTACAACTTGCAACACTTCGTCCAATGATGGCAAGGGGTAATTATCCTTTTCTAAAGCCCTATTAAGATTTCAAAAATCAACACATGGCCTTTGAGGTATCAGCCAACTTGTGGAAATCTTGTTCTATTGTGTTAGGCCGAATGTCAAGTGTTGTGACCTCATAATCCATTGTCGTGATTTGGTCTCTAGGCTTATTAACTTTTGGAACAGCCACCTGTAAGATCCTAGATCCTGTACCATCTCTAGTAATTTGAGAATATTTCTTAGGTTTCTTTGGCACCTTGACCTTGCCAATCCTTTCCAGGAAGTCTTGCATGTTTTCAATTGGTTGAACCTCATTTATTAGCTTGGATTTCTTCATTAAGCTGTTGGTTAACCAATCTGGTACAGTGGAGAATTCCATTCCATCTTCTAGCTGGACATTATCATCTATTCCCTTCAAGGCAGAAATTATCTCATCATCCAATTCTTCATTAGTTTCCAAGATCTCAGTACCTCCAACATCTTCAATCATCAACGTATCCTCCTCTTCCATGTGCTCTGTAAAAGTTAGTTCTTGAAGAGGTTCTAGCTGTTCTATTTCTTGGAACTCAGGTTCTTGCTCATGATCTGATTCGTACTCAGCAGCAGATGCCTCTTCCATTATCTGGATAGATAACCCGTTTGAAGACGATGGAGTTGTACTAACCTTCTGCTTCTTGAGCCTCGACTCTTCACTTGCTATCTCGTTTGCCTTACCTGGAAATTCATTAAGACTTTCCTCATCTTTACTAAATTCAATTGCCTCTTCCTGATTCCCTACACTGTGTAGTTTGGCGTAGGTAAGAGAGATACCTTCTTTCCTCAATCTACTGATTTTCTGATCTATCCATTCCCTAGAACTAGATGTAATATCCTTCATCATTACATTCAAATCTGATAACTTAGGCTATGTCCAATCTGGCAACAAAGTGGGTTTGTTCTTTTCTTGTTCGTATTGAGGGTGCACGTGCTCTCCGTTGTCCTTCATCTGGTCTGGAATAGGGAACAAATCGCACCTCCTTATGAGATCAACTGGAATCCTTGACCGCATCTTTTTCTTTACCCCATACTCATCTACCAAGTTAGACCAATAGTCTTCTATTCGCATTACGTGAAGTGACTTCTTCCCGTGGACTCTCAAGAAAGGATCAAAATCAGATCTTGGTTTGTACATGCCAAATTTGAAATTTATAAAATTGCAGTTCTGATTTAGCTGTCTTGGCTGCCTGTAATAAAGGGCAGACCTTCAACATTTTTCCTATTACGATAGGAAAATGTACTCCTTGCCTATTTTCCTTCTTTTGAATGGAGTCCACATGAGCCAACTATCTTGCAACCTCAAGCATGACAATCTTATCTGTGGGATATCGTGGGAGTCTGTAAGGAGCTATTTCAAACCTGTGGATCTTTAAATATGTAAAGGTTGGAAATTGAATAAACCATGATCCAAACTTTTCCAGTAATGCCATAGCCTCCTTGGATAACCTTTTATGAATTCCTCCTTGAAGTAACCAAGTGATATACATGAGGAATGCATCATTGGTTATTTTATAATTGTCTTTATGGTGCAACTGCAGCTGAGGTTAACAATCATATGCTTTGAATTGGCTACTCCAAGGCCCTACTTCTCCATTGCAAATTAATCCTCTATACTTGGTGAACTGAGCAAGGATGTATACTACAGAAGAACTCATGAAGAAGGTTTTTGTCTTTTCTAGATTTCTCAGATGAAAATTAATACTGTCACTTATTACTTTTGCCCAGTTTATCATTTCCATTCCCAGCACGACTTCTTATACATATGAGAACATCCAAACTTCAAAGAATGCCCCTTGAGGAGTACCCATAACTCTGTTTAGCATATGGATCATATCACTAGACTCTTCTTTGAAATGAGTGCAAATTAGCCTCTTGGGTAACTTGGAACGATGTTTTTTCGGTTCTTTAACCCAATTATTGTTGATTATATCCAGGCAGGCCTCCTTTGCTTGATCAAACATGGCTTGTGATTCTTCTTGAGTTCGGTTCAACATCTTGTGACGACGAGGAATACCAAACACCTCTCTAACTGATTCCTCAGTAAAATAAGCCAAAATGATGCAATTAGATGCTTTGATGACTCGTGATTGAGGATTATATCTTCTGGCGCATTCAACTATCAGCTCACTGCATTGAACTGCAGGTGGAAAACCAGCTGCTCGATGAAGTCCGCATTTAATTATGTTGGCTGCTATGGGAGTAGGCATTTCATGCTGGGTTCCGAACATTCTTCTCTTATGCTGAATTATGTTGAACTGTTCAAAGTTGGTGTCTCCAATTTTCTTCCACTTAGATGATAGTTGAGATTCCAGATAAAATTCCTTGAGAACTTCGCTGACCTGATATTTCTAACTCCTACGTTCTTTGATGTAGACATGGCGCTGGAATTTGTGAGCTCAAAGCTGGAATCTATCTGCAAAACTCAAGATTTAATTTGAATCCTTCTCCAAATTCGCACTTTGAACCTGCAGAAGCTTTTAAAATTAATATGGAATTCTAAGAATGTATTTAACTTCTGTGCTTGGACTGATCAGATTTGTAGCTCATGCAAAGATGAAGAAGAAAGAAAAAGATGCCTTTGGCCGTTTTTCTGCTCTTGGAGACGAATTTTCCTTGCAATGAATGAGGAAAAAGGACTTAGGCGCTTGTTTTTATAGAAAAAATCTTTCCAATTTGAAAGATTTCGACCCTCTTGGAGAATGGAGGCTTTTTAAAATGAAAGCAAAAGAGAAATCCAAGAAAAGAAACTTATCTTCCTTTTTTCACTTGGGTGCCCTTTTGCTTGCTTGGAAGTTTTTAAATAATAAAAACTTAAGCTATTTCTATACTTTAGCCTTCTTAGAAAATCGACCTTTATGTGGATTTTTTCATTTTGAACTGGATTTTCCACTATTCACCAAGCAAATTCCATGCCTTAGTCAATTTTGCGAAATTCTTCTTGGAAAATGCACCCTTCAACCGGATTTCTGATCATCTCAAGTGGATTTCACTTCAATTGGATGTTCATCATTTTCCTTAAGCAATTTATCCACTTGAAATTGAATTTCTTCTTTAGGAATATTCGCCCAACTGGAATTTTTCTTTAACAAATTGATTTTTTTCATCATGGTGTGCGAATTTTAATTGATTTTCTCAAAATTCAACTATATTTTTCATCTTGGGCGAACTTTATAGCTTTTTGCCTTGCTTTCTTTGAAACCCTAACCCTGGCACCTTCCAAAAATAGAAATTTCTAAAAATAGAAAAAGCAAAAAGCAAAAAAAATCCCTAAAAAATAGGAAGTTTGGATTGGTCCAAAAGTGCCAAAAACGAAATTTTCGAAAAAGCAAAAAAGCAAAAAAGTAGCTTTTTCCCAAAAATCAAGGTGGTTAGAATTCGCTCGTTGAATAGTCGTTTTTATTCCAACAACCCTTCTGAACCCTTCTATGGTGTCACAAACCTCATTAGACCTCCCGAGCACTGACTTGACTTAGCAACCATCTCAAATTTTGACAAAATTCAACCCAGATCTATGCCTTGGTTTTGCCCACCCATTTCTGCTTTTAAAGAGACTCAAATAAACTGAAGCCAATGCAAAAACCAACCTAACACTAAGACACTAGACAAAACCAAAGAGGGGGTGCCCATTTGCAATGGGGTGAGGTGTAATTAGGTCACAACCAGCCACACTTCATTTGGGACTAGCTTTTCCTCTCCTTAGAGATAGGTGAATTCACTAACTCTGCCCCATTTTGCACCTTCACACCTTTTGGCTCCAAGAAATCACCACCAGCCACATCTCTTGCTAGCACCACATCACCGAAATGTTCTAAAATGCAAGGATGGAGTAACCGGAGCCATAGATCTGCATTTGAGACCACCACAACCATTTTGGAGATAAAATCACCTTGAATGGTGGCCTTAGACTTAGGTCTGTCCATTATACCTATATCTGATTTACCTAGCACACCTTTTACAAACCATAATGCTGTTGCATTATGACAATAAAACATCACCTCAAGACAATGATTTGCAACAAAATCTTTGCACTTGGTCTCACAACCTTTACTATAGCTCCTATGGCTACCCTCAAAAAAGAGGAATGCACCACTCCAACAACAAAGGCTGGTGCTTAGATTCTTGGAACCAACGGAACACATATGCGATCGCTATTTGTTAACTCACACAGAGTTATAACTCCCTTAGCACATGCGCCTATAAGTCATGATAAAGAGCAATCACTTCCCATGAAGCTACATATAAATATGAAGCACCAACAAACTGACAAATCATCACTAACCGCATGCCAAATCTGACCTAAAGCACTCACAAGAAATTAATAAGGAATAGTTACAATTGAGTGGTCATCATATTAGCTATGGTACCAAGCGTCTGCATCATCAAATTGAGTGGATGACACATGGTGTCCAAAATATGTATTTGTATCTCACCTCAACCAACAATCTTGCATCCCTACAGTTTTAGGGTTTGGGTGTTATGGATTCAATGTTTTGAGGCTTCATTGTCTCAATAGACATTGAAGATGTTGAGAACGATGTTTTGTTAGAAATTAGGATATTAGGATACTTAATCAGTATAAAAAATATATAAAATAAATAAAATGAGAATCATACAAGCATAGATTTTACACATTACACAAGATACACATGGGGAAGACCCTTCCGGGTAGAAAACCCCATAAAATGTCATTTTAGTAAGACACTTACAAAATATATTCTATTAAAACTAGACTAAACTTGGGGACACTTCTCCTTACTTCCATATAGCCAGTAATACCTTCTATGCATAGTGATATAACTCACTACAACTCCAAATTCACACCCTCTCAAATGAGAGAGAACCTAATTAAATATAAAGGGTGGCAAAATACCTTAAAGGGTATTAGTCACATCTATTCAAAGCAACCATTCATAAATAATCATAATCCAATAGTTATTAGATTATAATTATTTTAAATGAGACATGCTTAATAAAACATATAATATATAATTTTTATAACCGTATGTTAGAACAATATATAAATGTTATAAGGGTATGACCTCTAATAACATTATGTTCTAACATGTTTGCATCTTTCACTTGCCCCTCACAATCAACTACCCTAAAAAACATTGCCTCTTTACAGCATATAGAGGAATGCCATTTAGAGAGGCCTACTTTTTCAATCTTTCCATCCATGAGAAATGGACACTTTTGTTTTGGCCCATGAATCTCTAATTGGCTGCAATGAAATGTCCACACAGTTTCTTTCCTTTTGTGAATAGAGTGGCACACATCTTTTCATTGCTAGGATCCTTAGGTGCCTCATTTATTCCCCTCACCATTTTCTACGAGTATGGTGATTTAACAAGGTTGAAAGGAGGCCTAGTGGTGCAAATATAATGTGCAATGTGCTCGTTGGCATTGTCTTGTGACTCATCATTTAGAAATTCCATTTCTAATGGGCATGCATCCTTAGTTCTTTTATGGGAAAGAGAAGGTCTATGGTCTTCTTGAGAAGATAGTGTTGCAAGAAGGGGATGTGCAGCAACCATTGTTGGACTGGTGGAGGATGGCCTTGTAGGTGGCTTACAGGAGGCCAAAGGATGAGATTTTGATCTAGCTTTTGTATCTTCACTATCTACTTCCTCTTGCTCTTTGCTATAAGTAAGAATTTTCCCCTTTGGCAACTTGTTTTTGGTTGGCATGCCACAAGTTTTGATTTCCTTGGTTGGCAGGTGCACTCTCTCACTTGACTAGGAGTACTTATACTTGTTTTGGCACTCATTATAATGCCAAACATAAACCCTGCCTCCAACATGTCGTTCAATCATTGTCATATGTTTCCAAAGCACTAATGATTGGTCAAATTTGAAAACCCTAGCTGACCCTTGGTCTATTGAGCTAGAATTGCTACCCATGTAGACTATACTTGTACCTAGATGTTCTAAGATTGGAGGTTTGATTCCTTGGTTGGTGGTTGCACACTATTGGCCTTTCACTTAACTATATGAGCTCCTATGCTTGTTTTGGCATTCATTATAATTTCTTATATAAACTTTTCCATCAACAAGTTGTTCAATCATTACCACATGCTGCCAAAGTGGTGATGATAGGTCAATTTTGAAAGCCCTAGCTGACCCTTGGTTCATTGAGCTAGAACTCCTTGCCGTTGTAGACTATATTGGTACCTACACGTTTAAAGCTAAACAAATATCAAGAAAATAAAAAGGATACTAAATGCAACCCTAGTTCACGAGTTACTTTTAAAAAAAATTAGGAAAAACCAATAATGCAACCTTAGGCTATCATTACTTGTTAAAAAGATCACAAGAAATCAAATAATAATATACCATTTGGGAAAAAGAAAAAGTCATGGAAAGAAAATAAAAATAAATTTTAAAAATTATAAAAACCTTATCTGGAAGGATGAATCTCCATGTTAAAAGATCTTTGATCTTTGTAGCATGTTTAATATCCTTGAGGCATAGGAATGGTTTCCTCATTCTTGAACAAAAAGAAAAACAGTAATCTTGAGCAATGAGTAGAAATAGTAAGTTCAACATCCCTTATGTCATGGGCCCAATCTGCTAGACCATCTCTAGAACCAAGGCCTTGCACGTTTATTTTCTGAGTGGTTGACTTGGGGAGTTGTGCAACAAGGTCATCATGCATAGCTTAGTTTTGGGAGGAAGCATTGACTTGAATTCGTGGGGGACTCATTTTTGCAATATGAGTTAAGAGACGAGGGTTTGAGTGGTGGGTATGAGGGTTTTAATGGTGGGTTCGAGGGTTTTGTGATAATTCAAACGACTAACTAGGGTAGAATTAAAGAAAATTCAAGAAGCAATTGGATGCCCTAGCTTAATTCACAACCCTTGAATAGAATTCAATATGATAGCAAACCCTAAAAGACAAAGAAATTGAGAATTATGAGGTCACAGATGAACTTCCTCATTTCTCATGCTTCAGAAACCCTAGTTGATGTAGAAAAGCTCTTGATTGCTATGAATTCTCCTTTCTTGATGCTTAGAATGCTTAGGCAAATTGTTCAAGTGCTTAGATTATGGCTTTTATGGAGAAAAATGCATTAATTTCCAATCTGAGAGCTATTTTGTCTGCCACTACTCCTAAATCGTGCGAGCCAGAGCACACAATCTACCCATTCTCTAAGTTTGAACATAGGTTGTTGATCGCCATGCAAAAGATTCAATCCAACGATCACAATAGATATGATTTGATTTGAAAATATATTGCTTGTGTTGAAAAGACCACGGGCTAATAGAAACATTCCACTTGAGATGACCTTTACAACTCAGCTTGACGACATGCTGCCGAGAGAGAGTGTCGGCTTTGTCCACGTGGTGGCCTCTCGTGCTTCTGTGGTCATGAGATCAAGCAATAGATAAGGGCCCATAGAATAACGAAAACCTTTTAGATTGTGCTGCATGGCACAAGGTAATCTCTCGTTAAGTGCCCCTTTTCATTATGAAAACATGCTACATTTCATTAGCAAATAGCATGTGTTCATCCAACGACTTAGATTTGGACACTTGGCAGCTTCCCACTATATTGTAGTTCTAGAAAGCCTTCATAGAAATACCTTGTGGAATGGCAGAAAAACCATAGGATGATGCATTAACTATCATTAGCAAAGGCAATATAATTCCATGAAATATACCCCCTTAGTTTTTTTCCCAATTTTTCACACAAATTTCACTTGTTAGGGTTAGCCCAATATAAAGATAAGCAAATTGGAAGCAACCCTTCACTTTTTGATCACCGAGATCCCGGAGTGGGCAAGGTGAGAGCATACTATGCATGGGGATTTGATTACAATATGAAAATGTTGGAAGTACAAGAGCTATTGGCGGCAAGCCAGCCAATAGAGAAAAGTAAATACTTGGTGGCAAAGCCAGCCACTTCCACTTTTTAGTGGGCTATAGGAAAGTTAAGTAAAGCAAAGAATTTTGTGGCATAGCCAACCACCTCCACTTTTTAGCGGGCAACAAAAAGTAAAGCAAAAACTCAACCACTTCTTTAGTGGGAGTGTAATACAAAATACTGGAAATGGAAAGCTGATTAGTACTACTATATCAGCGTTACAAAATGAAGTCTAATACAATATATCATGAGATTATCAAACCATATGAGAGCCCAAATGTTAGATATCCATCTCTAAGACATTACAATGATATGGCATCATGAAAGTATGATAAAACAATGAAAATACCAGGTCTGATATGAAATAGCAGCAAACTGATATGAAAGAGCAGCGCACACAAACACCAACCAGCACCCCTTCAAATGCATATATCTCTCCAACCACACATCTGAATCACCTCAAACTTGTTGCAAATGATGCCAAAGAGCTAGATGTCCAAGTCCTAACAACCAAACACCCCGAAACCAGCTCAATAACTAAAACATGCATCCCAATGCACTCCCAGCCAAAGTGTACGGACCCCAAGGAGGGCGACCTGCTTTTAAAAATCAGTTTCTCCATCTTAAATCACCAAACTTGGCAAGAATGGGTGCCCTAGCATGAGAAAACTATTAAGCTAATACCCACAAAAAGATCTCATCTTCTTTGGTCAAAGTGAGCAATAACATGAATCAGCCATAGATAATCCAGCAGCATAAAAACTGATAAAAACACTCCAAAATCAAAACTAACTCACACCCACACCAAAATATCAGAAAACATCAAAACCCACACAAACTGAAAACATGAAAGAAGCCATCACCAATGAAGCTCAATCTACAAACTTTGAATGAAGAAGCATCCACTGTTTAGCTAGAAGTTATCTTGCAAACTCGAAACTAAAGAACTAGGAGGCGTATCAACCTCGAAGCAAGAATCTGAAACCAATTCGCAACACTTTGTTATGATAAAATTGGATAACCAAATGAGGAGGAAGAGGGGCATGGAAATAACCTTCAAACCCAAAAGTTCAAACTCCAATTTCGCTCCAAAAGGGGACGCCACTTTCCTGGGTTATTATAATATTCTTTCAAAATCTTTTGACTTGTTAACTTAGGCGTCCATTTCCTTTTGGCAATATTAAACCTTATAAAATGCAATTGTCTCCAATTGTGGCATCCAAATATGAGGCCCACTTTTAAAACCAACTTAAGTTATAAAGCCTAGGCATGGGGGCCAAAAAGCAACATTAGAAAATAACATAACTTAAGTTATCAAATCTTCCTTTTCTGAACTCCAAGAAAGCTGGAGAAGCCTCTGCCAATATTGCACAACCACATTGCCAGAAATAGTAATTGAGTGCTGAACTACTGCCAAACCATATTGCTAGAAATAACACTTACTATAAATAACATACTGCTAAAAATAGTGATGCCAAACACCATTTGAGCACATTTCAAGTAGCCGTCATAACTTACTAAAAATAGCAAGTCCAAAAATAGTCATTGATGAAAATGCATTTGACAACCCATTGTAGCTCTTGAAAAACCTAGAAAGACCCAATAAACATACTGACAAACTCTTGCAACCATCCTTTGAAAACTTAGAAAGATACCTCCCAAAAAATAAGAAACCCTAATTCTACCTCCGACTAGCCTATGGACCTCCGAAATAGGCTAACGGTCTTAGAAAGGACTAGTGTCGAGAAGGGGGCATTACATTCCACTCCGAGGTAAGGAGGTTTCTAACATAATCTAGGAGATTGGAGAAATTATGCTAGCATCGTAGGGACTTTTGTTCCATCCCCAAACATGTCGTAGCATCAACAACTTGGTTGCCCTCCCAATAAACATGTTTGATTTCAAACTTTTCAAAACCAAGGAGTTTCTGGATATCCTTTATAATATCCTCCAACACCTAGCCAGATTGAGTAGATCCTTTCACCACATCAATGACCAGTTCAGAGTCTCCCTCAATGAGAAGATTCTTGGTACCAATAGCAAGAGCAACCCTAAGACCCTATAAAAGAGCCATGCTCTCTGCCCAATTGTTAGTATCAACACCAAGGCCTCCAACATAACCTACCACCATTGCCCTCGAAGGGGTTCTCAACATTCCACCCCCACTAGCCATGCCAAGGTTGCCACTGGCAGCACCATCAAAATTAAGTTTACACCAGCCAAATTGGGGTGGAGTCCATTTAGTATGTAGCCTGGCTATCTTCTTTGTAATGTCAACATTATAGAATGAATTAGGTAAACCCCATTGAGTAGCAATTTTGGATTTCAGAGGGAGAGGAGGGGAATTCAGGCAAACCCAATGACAAACCGATATATTATTCAATAGTAGTTTGTAGAAAGCCGAGCAGACCTCCTCAGGGCTTCTTTTCAGGTCTCTGAAAATCTGATTGTTTCTTTCCTTCCAAAGACTCCAACAGAGGTGTGGAGATATCTGCTTCCATAATTCTTTAATAAGAGGACTAACCCATTCCTCCATAAGGTCACCTAGATTTTGTTCATAAGCCAACAAATTTGAAGCTTTTGTAGCACAAATCCCCAAGTTTTCTGAGCAAAGGGACAATGTATGAGGATGTGTGGGACTGTTTCCTCATCCATATTGCATAGGACACATTTATTCCGAAATTGAAAGCCACGCCTGATGAGATTGTCCTGAGTTAGGATTCTATTGTACATGGCTATCAACCAGAAAAAAATGATTTTAGGAAGGAGCTTTTTGTTCCAAACTTTCATCTAGACAGCACAATTATCCTTCTTTAATAGCAGATTGTAAGTTGACTAGACAGAGAAGTTTCCTTTAGGACTTTTGACCCAAAAGAAACGATCCATCCTTGGAAAGATGGGAAATCTGATTCTACAAAGATCATTTTGGAGGAGTAAAGCGCTTTGGTGTAGATGGTATTGGTCTTGGCAAAAAGTCTGAAGGAGTTTCCAAGAGTTGTCATGCAAAAGGTAATCAGAAAACTTTTAGCAGGAACTTTAAGGTTTTTAAAAGAAGGGTGGTGTTGGTGTGTGTTTTGAGTACGCCACCGAACACAGAATAAAAATGCCCAAAGGACACTCTTATCCTCTCTTGAAAAGTGTTTGCAAAAATCTAGTAGACAATACAATAACTCCAAGGTTTCTTCGGTCAGGTCTTGACATGTGGATAAGGCCAGTGGGCGTTGTGATTGCTGGTAATCACAAGGGGACTTACATGAAATTCTTTTTTGCAGGTTGGAGACTTAGACGGTTTTATCCTTGAAGGCTCTTTCGGTGGGTATCTTCAGATTTTCCAAAAAAAATAAAAAAAGGGTAAGGGTTTAGAGATTTAACTATGCCTAAGAATTTAAGAGACAGCAGCGAATAGATAAAATGGGTAACCACACTTCGTTTCGCCACCTTCGGACAACTACGCGAAGCAGGTGCAATCTTCAACGGAAGTGATAAGAATTTTCATATTTGAATCGGTAATTGAAACAAACAGAAGTTAAGCATCCACGATTTAATGGCTCAGACTAACTTTACACGTCAAATGCAAATCATCCACTCGACAAAAGTATGAGCAAAATTTTATCCGCCACTGCGATCAAATCTATCATTCATCTAACCAATGTATAAATGAAATGCTATTCTAGTTCTAATCTAAGTGTTGAAGGAGAAATATTAAACCTTGCATACTACTTGAAAATAAAAGTTCTTAGCAAATCATGCACAAGAGCTTTTATAAACGGAAATAGTTTCGTCGCAACAATCTTTTATTACTCACTCCACCCATTACAAATGAGGGTCAATGAGTTTATATAGAGTTCTCAAATTGAATAAATGGCTCAGATTAAAAATGAGCCGATGGTCAAGATTTAACAAACGAAACCCTAATTAGGGTTTCCCAAAATGACTTCAGTTAACTGGCAATGAACAGCAATGAGTTGGCATTAGGAGCTATTTTCAAGGGACTACATCTTGATCCCCTCGAGCTGCCGTGTATTCGCCGAATCTGGACACGATCAAGGCAACCTCGTCCATGGTAACCTGCGGAAGCATGCCGATTCTGAATTCAAGCCCATCCATGCTCTCGGCGCATCTGGCGAAGGTCTCCTCCCACTCTGGTTCAGTCTTCTCAAAGGACTCTCTGATGCTCAAGAAGTTCGCCAATTTGGCCCAGTCCTGCCTCAAGATGGGCCCAGTGATGTCGAAGATATTTTCCTGGACACTTTTCTTCAAAACTTCCAACTGCAGGTCATTCTCTCGCAGCGCCTCTTTATCCAGGACATCGGCAATTATGTTGAGGATTCTGGCCTGAACTTCCTTGACCTGTTCCTCCAATCTGACACCATCAACCTTGACCCTCTCCAGGACTTCACCTCGTGCCGTCAAGGCCCAATACCAAGTGTGGAAGTCATAGGCTGCTCCCGCTGCGATGACGCCTCCCTCTATCAATTCTTGCTTAGGAACTCCTTTCAGAATCCTAAGGCAAGGGATTATCCTATCTTGCACATCCGGAAGGTTATCCCATACTTCTGCCAAAGCAGCCAACCTAGAAAGTAAGGCAGTGGCCTGACCATAAACCAAAGTTAATCTTTCCACGAATGCCTCAGCTTCAATCCCCTTGGCTGCTATCCATTCTTTGGCCTCCTGAACCGTGAGCCTGTTTTCTTCTATCTCTTTAATGGCCTCCTGCGAAGAGTTCGGAAGTAGAGGAGCTGCCGTAGTGTCCTGATCAAGTGGCTTGATCAAGTGCTGAATATATTCCCTTAAGCGCTCAATCTCTAATTGGCACTCCTTCCTTTTGGCTACCTCCTTCGCCAACCTTGATTTGATGGCGGACACAGAATTGTCCAAATCTTCCATTTCTTGGCCCTTAGTGGTTGGACCCAAGTCAATGGTTGTGATGGCGTAATCCTGTGGAGCCATATCCTCCTGTGGCTTGTCCACTGTAGGCACGGCGATTTGCACTGTCCTGTTGCCGGCCTCGTCTCTCTGTATGCTGGAGAATTTCTTCGCCGGCTTTTTGGCCACGGTTTGAGACAATCTGGCCAAAAAGTCTGCCGTATCATCCTCTTCTGGTTCATCTGCCGGCACTTGTACCTTTAGCCTCTCCTTCAGCCAATCCGGGATCGTAAGCTGCTCAACACCGTCTTCCTCCGGCACGCCTTCTCTATCAGGAACGTCTACAATTCCCCTAAGGGCTGAAATCATCCCTTCCTGAAAATCCTCATCTTGGGTGCCCACATTGTCGTCATCCGACTCCAATATTTCGGTGCCCGTGGGAGAAGGTGGCGCATCCTCATCTGGCTGAAGCTCCGCGTTGTTTTCAGGAATCGGAGAAGGATCCCTCATATCTGCCAGTGAAGCATCGGCGGTAGCCAGTATCTCCTCAATATTTCTGGAGGCGGCCGATTGAGAAGGTTTCATCTTTACCTGTTTCTGGACCGGCTCTTTGCCTGCAGCTATTTCTTTTCTTTTCCTAGATGTGGTGGCCTCTATCACTGGGAGGTCCTGTGATGCTCCCGCATTGGAAGAATAAGACTCTGCCTCGCTTAGCATATCATAGGTCAGGGTTATCTTCTGGCGCCTTAATTCTTGAACTCGTTGATCAACCCACCACTGAGTAAACTTGATGACAGGCCTCATCAAGACGTTCAAGTCAGCATGCTCTGCTTCTGACCACTGGACAGCGGGCAAAGCTGAATTCTCATCGAAGCGCGGTTGCGTCTGATTCTCGTCCTCTTCCAACTGATCTGGCACGTGACAAAATTCTGTTGCCCTGATCAAGCTGAGAGGTAATCTGGACCACATCCTCCGTCTGACCTCAAATTCATCCGCAGCATTTGCCCAATAGTCCTCCAGTTCGACCCTATGCTTGTATCTCCTTCCATCCACCGTCTTGATGTGGTGATGGGGGTCGTAGTGATTTCTAGCCGGATATGGGGAAAAAGGGTAATGTTGTATCTCGATTCTGGCACTGTCAGCTGCCTGTGATGATGGGCAAGACTCCAGCATGTTCCCTATAAAGAAGGGAAAAGTAACTGCCGCCTTCTGTTTCACCCTTTGAAGACCCTGGAACTCTTCTAACTGCCTCAACACTTCGAGCAGGACCATCTTATTCGTGGGGAAGATGGGCAGACGGTACGGGCTTCCAGTGAATCCTTGAATTCTGATATACGTAAATCTTGGATATTGGATAAACCAAGACCCGTATTTACCGATTAGGCTTTTGGCCTCATGTGTCAGCCGCTGATGCGTCCCTCCCTGGAGTATCCTGGTGATGTACATCAAGAACGCGTCGTGGGCTCGCCTAAAGTGCGTCTTCTCCTTCAGCTGAAGTTGTGGGTAACAGTCATAAGGCTTTAGCTCATTCTCCTTACTGCCAACTGTGCCTTTGCAAATCAAACCTGCATATCTGTAAGTTCTAGCCAACATATAGATGACGTAAGAACTCATGTAAAACGTTTTGGTCTTCTCTAGGTTGATAAGCTGGTGGTGAAGATTATTGCTTATCATTCTAGCCCAGTTGAACATCTTGACACCTTCTGTGAGGTCCTCAATGAAGTAATACATCCATGGCTCAAAGGGTGCTCCTGAGGGATTGCCTGCCACTCTGTTCAGCAAGATAATAATATCTCCATAGTCTTCCTTGAAGTCCGTGCGCAGCAACTTCTTGGGCATCTTCTTAACAGACGGCCTAGGCTTGTCCAGCCAAGATTTGTTAAGGTTGGCAGCACAAAGACCAGGGCTTTCATCATATAACTTCTGAGCATCTTCCTTAGTCTTGTAGACGGTTTTAGGATATGCCGGAATGCCGAAGGCTTCCTGAATGGCCAACTCCGTCAGATGCGCCAATACTCTCCCATCAGGCGCCACAATCCGCCTTGACTCAGCATCATAGTGAAGTGCACACTCCACCATCAGTTCAGCACAGCAAAGCGCAGGCGGGAATCCGGCAGCTTGAGTTTCTCACCATCCTTCTAGCGGCAGGCGTCGGTAAGGGTCCGTTGTGTCCATATATCCTTTTTTTAAATTCCACGAGATCGATGTGGCCAAGATCTGTGTCTGAGACATTTTTCCATTTAGACTTTATTTTGGTCTCTGGCTGCGATCCTTTACTTGCAAACTTCATCTGTGCCTGCCTGGATATTTCTCCTTGATCGATCGGCAGCCTGCAAGCACAAAATACTTAACATTAATACAAGATTATTTAAATTTGACGAGTTTCGGGGTGTAGCTTGGACAAATCGCACTTTCAGCCTTATTAAATTAAAAATTTCTGTCAAAAAGCAGGCTGAAAGTAATTAAATTCGCCCATCATGAATGAAATTCGTGCCGGAAATGAAGTAGAAGATAGAAACACAGTGCAAATACATTGTAAACTAACTTCCAAACCTCGAAGATCGTGTTGTGGCTGCAAATGAATTTAAAAATTCAGAAAATCTGCCAGAAGAAGTGCGCCAATATGCTGGAAGTACGACTTCAGCAAAGAAATAAATTACTTCTCTCAAAAATCACGCCTGTCAATAAGAAAATGCTATCTCGATTCTCACAACGATGTTATTCTCACAAATTTCTCCTTCGCGAATGTTTTCCTGAAGATTCGAGAGAGATAGCTACTTCACAGCCGGAATTGTGAAGAAATGAGTTGCTGAAACTCATTTTATGGCTGAGAAGTGCGATTTTCTTCAAGGCATTGTTTTCTTTCCTTTGATTTTCTTCCAATTTTTAGAAACGTTTTCTTCTCAGATTGGCAAATTTCTAATTTCACTTTCAGTTATCGAGGCAAGTTTCTAATTTTCATCTCTGCTTGAGATTTTCGAATTTTCTCAAAGAAAATTGTCTAAGTTTGGAAAAGATATTAAATTAATTGTCCAAATTTAATTTTCCAATGTATTTTAAATCTTCCGAACATGGCAAAGTTTAAATTTATCTAAGGCAGACTAGTTTAATCTTCCAAATAATCTCCGGATTTTGAATTTTTAATTAAAATTCCCTAAGTGTCAGGGAAATAATTAAAAATATTAAAATATTAAATTCCAACCCGTTTAACTTTGATACATGGCTAATTTCTTTTGTCCGAGGCAAAATATCTCTTTTCAAATTGTCTGCCTAGCCAAAATATGCTCAATAGCTCATCTGCCAAATTTCAACTTTCTAGGCGGAGTTCTGACCTCTTTGGACATTTTTATTTAGCCAAACGATTCATCTTCTGGGTTGGGCGAACTTGGAGATCTCTGCCACTTTGCCATTTTTTTACTAGTGCCTTAGGAATTTTCCAAGCTGAGAGGGGCGGACTTCATGCTTGCTCTGCCAAACACTCTTCATTTTGTGCCAAAGAATTTCATTCCGTTGTGCCGAGGCGTGGTTTTTATGCCGGCCAAAACCTCTTCTTCTTCTAGATAATTCTCCGTTTTTCATGCCTTAGAATAATTTTCCTTCCAAAGTTTGGACGAATCTCTTATAATCTCTTGCCTATGGCGTATTTTTATTATCCATTGGTCTTAGACTTTCCTTGCCATGGCGAATTTTATTTGTGCCCTGTCCAATGGCAAATTCCACTTGTTTTAATCATTTAATCCAATTTCCAATGAATTCCCTTGTAATTTCACCCCTTTCCAAACATCTTGGAGCGCACCCCTTCATATTTTACCTTTCTCCACACTTCTTGGGGCAGACTTCATGTGCCTCTTGCCATTTTCCTCTAGGCTGGGCGGACTTCACAAGTTTCATGCCATCTTTCTCTAGGCTGGGCGGACTTCACAAGTTTCATGCCATCTTTCTCTAGGGGCGGACTTTGAACCTTTCATGCCATGGCGGACTTTAGCTTCTCCATGCCACTTTCCATATGGCGGACTTCATCATGCCTTAGCCACTTCCTATCTTGCTGGGCGGACTTGGAGACCCTCATGCCATTTGACTTTCTTGGGCGGACTTTGACCTTCTTGTGCCAAAGGCGGACTTGCCTTGTCTTGTGCCATCCATCTCTCTCCAAACATCTTGGGCGGACTTTTGCTTCCTCATGCCAAGGGCGGACTTGGCAACTTTCATGCCATGGCGGACTTCGGAGACCACCTTGCCTATGGCGGACTTGGCAACATTCATGCCAGTGCCTATCTTTGGCATGCCAAAGGTAGGGCGGACTTTGAGGTTTCCATGCCATCTTCTTTCTTGATGGCGCCATTCTCAGACTTAAGCATTTTCCCAAAATTTTCACCATTTTTCAAACTTTTTCACTTTACCTGGATTTTCTTGATTTCTGGAGACGTGTTGATTTTCTGCTCTGTGGGATCCAAAAATAGAAACTTTTTCCCAAAATAGAAACTTTCCAAAAATAGAAACTTTCCAAAAATCAAAAAGCCTAAAAAATAGGAACTCCAGAATGGCCTAAAAAAGCCAAAAATCAAAAAAGCAAAAAGCAAAAAAGCAGAATCCCTAAAAAATAGGAAGTGTCAGAAACGACCGAAAGCAATGGCGATCTTCGTCTACCGGGTGTTCTAAGCACTTCTATGACGTTAAGGCACACAAACGGGTTCAAAATCTCGACTTAGCCGGACTTAACTCTCAAAATTTATCCAAATTCAAGACTCTCAGAGACGTTGCGCGGAAGGCGGAACCAAACTTGGGGGTCCCCATTTGCGATGGGGCGATGTGTGAAATAGGTCACAACAGGTGGTCACTAAGGGGTTGGTCAAACAACCAACAGTCTTCCCAAAAATGGATAAGACTACCATTCCCCACCTTCCACTTAAGGCCCAAGGAGATCAAACTATGGGTTTTAAGGATATTAATCCAAATCCAAGGGCCTCAAGGAAAACTAGATTCAGAAAGCACACTAGGGAACTTTGAATGGTTGAGATATTTTGCACTTATAATTTTGCACCAACCCTTGTTGTTTAGAATAAGGTCCTAGCCAACCTTTGCCATCAGAGCTTTATTTAGGTGGGTGATTTTCCTAATACCCAAACCTCCCTGCACTTTTGGGAGACAAACTTTATCCCAGCTGACTAAAGCCAGTTTTTTCTTTTCCTCAGTACCTGACCATAGGAAATTCTTTTGAATTTTCTCCAACTTATCCACAATATAGATTGTGATTTTAAAGAGAGTTAGAAAGTACACTGGGATTCCTTGAAGGTAGGCAGCAAGAAGTTGCAGCTTACTAGTATTGCTCATTATTTTTCCCCTCCAGCCAGCCAACCTTTTTTGCATACGTTCCAAAATAGAATTCCAGAAGGTGGGGGAGCCCCAGATAAATTCCAGGAAGATTAGCCTAATATATCTTGGATTTTCCTCCTTAACACTGCATTGTAGTTGAAGGAGATCTTACTTTTATCATAATAAATACATTGACCTGATGTTAGCATTGTAAAGCTGCAGATTTTTAGCCTGGTTATGCTTGTGTTATCATTAGCACATTGTTGTACGTAGTGGTTTATTTGTTATGAGGTTGTTCCTCATTTGTAAGAAATAGTTCATTTCTTAGGTTTATTTTACAAGCCTCTTTGTAATGTAAAGACAAGAGTTTACTTGTTTGCAAATTATGGTTATATATATATATATTTGTTTATTAAATTTATGTGTGTGTGTGTGTGTATCTGCCATCCCCAATACCCTGCCCTTATGTCCCACATCCTAGAAGCTTGGAGAAACACTAATATCCCAATAATGCAATAACCTACATCAAGCTTTTTTGATATAATTAATATTAGCAAGGCACATTTAAGGAAAACATTGAAATATTATGCAAGGAAAAGGAAATGATTAGAATATATTAATATAAATTCCCAAATTGGCTTGACCAATAAAGGGATGGCCCCAAACCTTCACCTCACTGCTTCCCCATCCCTTCTCCAATCTTTATAATATCAACATGATTTTTATCCATGGAATTGTCTAGTTAGTAGCTGCTACAACAATGAACTTGAAGTAACCATCTTCAATGATCACAGGTACAACTACCTTTGGACCAGCAACACATCTTCTGAACATTGATGACATTGTTCATTACCTAACTTAAATTCATCCAACACCTTGACAAACATAATTGCTAACTAATTATAGCAGTGACTAAAATGATAGGTTTGATTACACTAATATCACATTTCTTGCACTCACCACCTTTTATATTATTTAGGTGGATCTTAGGATCCTAACAATGATCCATAACAATCCTTTAGTAATTCAGTGAACTTATGCTTGGACCATTTAAAGAAAGTTTGGATCAATGTGGATCTAATGATTCTTCTTACAATAGAAACCGATGAAAGGCTCACCCCTCACAATTTTCTATACTACACTGCCATAGCAAAACAAAAAATCAAGGGAATCCATCAATGTGCTTTTGACCTTTTAATGATTTAACGTAAAGGTGCAACACATGCAATGGTCAGCCAATGGGACTTGGTGACATGGGTTGTACATTTTCTTACAGTTAAGAGTTGCCAGGATATTTGTTTTAGTTAGATATTTGATTCCAAGGATGAATGTCATTTTTTGGTGAATATTAAAAAATCCCCAATTACTATTATTTGATTTTCCGACCAATGCGTTAACACTTTTTTGTTGCGTATTTAGACAATACATTATTTTTAACAAACCTTGGAAGGCCACCTTCAACTTCTGTTTGAGACTTAAAAAGTTTGAGTAGGCCCAATTCCAAGAAAAAAATGGGAAATTTGCTTTGATGAGATGGAATTGACCTATCTGAGATACCTAGTTAATGAATGTGAGATCTAATTTAATCTTAAGAAATTAAATGCTATAAATGAGTGGCCATCTTGGCCAAACTTGAAGAACTCCAGAGAATCATGGGTTTGACAAACTAGTTACCAAAGCTCATATTGAATTCCACCAGGATCCTACCTAACTTCTAATCTTGTTAATGGAAGAATGCATTGGTTAAAGTGGACATAACATTCTCTATTGCAATATATTGATATACGAGTTCTGATAAACAGATGTATGCACTTGTATTTACAATTGCTGTGTACACCATTTGAAAAACATGCTTGTAGCAGTTCAACATGGTCATGGAAGTGGGGCCTCTTCCATTAACTCAAGCCAATGAACTGTAGTGGCAAAAATCTGGAAAAGAAGCCACAATTTCTCAGAAACTGGACTATTTCCCAATATTTTCATTGTCAAAATTGCGATTTTTTCATAAAATCAGATGAAATGATTTACTGGCGTTTCCTCTGTAATAAATTGTAATTTTTACCCTAACAAACTGTGAAAATTTTCCTATTTCTGATTTTTAGCGGTATATCTGCAAAATATCATGATTTTTTGAAAAACTCTATCATTTGGTGTGATGATTTATTTTTGAGAATAATTTTTGCTTCTATATGAACATTATCAAGAAGATATTGATAGCAGCTGAAAGATTACAGTGCATCTCAAAAGTGCCTTGATCAGGAAGTCCAAGCAAAGGAACTTTGTAGAACACATTGAAAAACTGCATGCCAGATCCAAGTTTGTTTGCTTTTGCAGGAGCACTTTTCTATAGATTCTTGACAAGAGACTTGATATTTCTATAAATACTAGGCAATATTTCCAGGGCTACACAGGGACGTGTCACCCCCTCCCAACTCTTGTCTCTGCCCCCCAGTGTCCCTGGTACAGTGGGATTGCAGGGGATGTCCCCTGGCTGTACCCTGCCACTGGGAAAAGCGAGGATGCATATTTAGGATGGTGTCCATGGGGTGTCTAATGTCCCTGGATGTCTGGCCATCCCCAGTATTGCCGAGGATGTCTCAGATTCCCCTCAACCATCCTGGGGATGGTTAGATGCCCCCAGCTGTCTGCAATTTTTTTAACAAAAAAAATACTATTGTACAAAGAGCAAGTTTTTGATTGCATATAACTGTAGAAAGAAAGCATAGAACTTTTGAATGACTGCATACAGCTGAAGAATGAAAGTGTACAACTGTTGAATGACAGCATATAATTATGTAATGAAAACATATCCCCGTTGAATGGCAACATACAGTTGTTACCCTTCTAATCAATCGACAATTCTATGACTGCATATAGCTGTAGGAGAACAGACTATTAGAAAATGAGAGCATAAAGTTGTAGAAAGAGCAAAAGCATGATTGAATACAGTTATAAAGTGAAATAATGCATATTTCAAGTGTGAGCATACAGTAGTAAGAAATGTATGTTGTCATTACACTTTCATTTGTGATTTTGGAGCCTTTGGACCTTTTGTCATAATGGAAACATTGAACCTTAGTAGCAGAATCTTTCTTGGGAATGGGTTAGGCCAAAAATTGGGTTAGGTAAAGGTAAAAATTAAAAAAAAAAAACTTGGGAATTCATTTTTCTTGATCAATTAATATGAAAAATCCATGTTTTAAAAAATAAAACTGGTGCCAAGGTGGAGTGCTGATTAATCATGATAAATTGCAAATTTTGGCCAATTTCTGCAACTATGTGTTGAACAATTAAATCAGAAATTTCTGTTTTTTACTACAGCTATTCTTGAATCCTATGTTACCAGTTCTGCCCCTTGGGTCTGCAGGTTCAGGCCAATCTGTGTTTGGTTCACAGGGGGGTCTGTCTAGAGTCTTGGAAAAGCACTGTGGGTTTGTTCCACATGAACCTGGGCAAACCTGTTATGAATTTCTCGATGTGTTTTTTTGCTGCCACAATGAACCCATCAGTTTTCCTCTGTAAATTGCTTTTAAAATATTTGAAAATATCTTTATTTTTTTAAAGTTTGTGTCTGTAAACAGTGCATTCACAAGCAAGGAACTTTTGCTTGTGTCTGTATTTCACAAAGAAGAACAAGCAAATACATACCCTTAAAATTCTGTGGGAAGACAAAACTGTTTCAATCAATGGTCCACCAAATGAGGTTCTTGATATGGCTAGAGGAGAACAAATCAATTATTGATTTCACCAGCAAAGCCAGGGATACAGACAAATGGAGTAATAGAAACTATGAGCAAATATAGCTGAGTGGACCTTTCTATCTTAAGGTGGTGGGAGCCAGGACTACAACATAAAATGAAGAGAGCCGAGGGGCCTTGAGACATGAAGGGGTGAAAAGTAGGGCTGGTATGATGAATGAAATGGGACCAACAGGGCTATAATAATTGCAACATTCCATGCCATTGCAGCTTGCTATCTGAACAGTCAAGAAATAATATTTATTAGTAATAATACAAATTTATGTAAATAGATTATTAATATTACTATTAATAATAAAACTTTAATAGTTATGTCTGTTAATTAATTTTTAAAATTAATAATATTTATTAATATTAAATTTCTTTATAATTTTATTATTATATATTTATCTTTATTAATATTGTTTAAGACATAAATATTACTATACATTAAAAATATGTATATTATATCTAATATTCTTGATTTTAGGCTATATTTACAATTTTTATATGTTTTTGCATCAACAAACCCACAATGAACCCAACCCCCAATATTTTTTTGGTTGAATTGGCAAACCTGAACACAAACCTGAACCAGCAACAGGATTGATAACTTAGCTTGAACAATAAACACGTTATACTGAATATTGAATTTGATAAATTATATGATTGTCTAAACTTGAGTTTTGATGTCATGTGTAGCTTAACATGTAAAAAGTTGATTTTCAATATATATATATATAATTGTCTTAAATTCATAGACACCGTTGTCCCCTACCATCTACAAAAAATGCCCCTGGACTGTCATCCCGGAAATGTGTACCACCATCCCCTAAATGCCTTGAAAGTTGAAACATTGAATATTTTTTATTGCTTCCTCCCTGTTACTTCCTTTACTTTCCAAGATAAGAGGTGCTTTCGTCAGTTGACACTCTCCTCGTGTCAAATTTATGTGATCATTGTAGCTAGTTTCTTTGTCTCCTGGAGCATCTCTTCATGCCTAAAGCTTGCTCATTTATCCATTTAACTTTCTAAATGCTATGTTCCATACAAATTGTAGCTATTTATCCGTTTCAAAAATATGGAGCTATTTACATCATTCTCTAAACTAGAGCTTTTTACATTTTTCTTCTCTTTTTATGTTTTCTTGAACTGTTATGTGTCATAAAACTAACAATGTTGGAGCGTACATTTGTGCCTAATGGTTAGTTTTGTGAATTGCAGGGGCATGCAAATTGAAAGCAAAATTGGCACTACCATTAATGACATGGGTAGATGGCAGCAAGGAGTTTCTACTTCAGGTAATGTTTTACAGTCTTCTGGCACTAGACTCCCTCAAACTGTTCGGCAACATTCCTATCACTCAAGTCATAGAGTATCTATTCAAACATACCTGGATGAATTCAAACAAGGATTCCCAAGAAATGGCTTGTCATCAATTTCTAGTCGATGGTGGAGTAGTAGTGGATCTCTCACTGCTCAGAATGCATCTGATGATTCACAGAAAAATGAGACATTGTCAGTAGGTGGAACGTCTGACAAATCAGAAGGCAATGAAGCTGGAAATGCAGTTCAAGAAAATAGAAAACTCAATTCTGAGAGTGATGGATTTTTGAAGTCTTTGAGTAGTGATATTTCAAAAGTTCCTGGTCCCATCAGATCGCATGATGATGATTTGATGCATGTCACCTTACTTTCTAGAACTAGAAAGAAGAATGCAGAAAATGGAAGGAAAGCATTGAAACTGGCAGTAACTAATGGATATGGTGCATATAAACTTGAGGAAAAAGACAAGTTATTGCTCAAACAAGTTTTTGGTATTTCCTTTCCGAGGCAATGGACAGCAAGCTTGAGTTAGTTGGAGGATGTGCCTTACTGATTCATTGTGTACTTAAGCATTATCTTTCAAAACCGGTAAGAAAAAGTAATCTGTTTACTATTGTGCAGCGAATTTTGTAGTAAATCAATATTTTAAGGACATGTTTAATGAACTTGTGTTTGCTAATGAAAGATGTATGTAGACTTTAGAACCTACTTCCAAGAGTGCCCACTGATTATTTAGAAATGCAGATTACCCTGTGATATTGGCCTTTAGTTGGGCTTAAGGTTCAGCTAGGAATTGACCTTTTTCTTAGAGGTCTTGTGGAGTAACACAACTCTTTATCAGCTTGAGAAACTTCACGAAAGGCATGCCTTGGTGCATATTAACATGTGCATTGCAGTAAGCAATGGATAATTAGTATATAGCTAGTTTTATATGGGAATCCAGTTGGTTGTTGATTTTGTATTTAAAAGCTATTTGCATCTTGAGATAAGAAACCCAAAACACAGATTTAATTTTGTAACAAAAATGTGAAAAACTTATTGAACTTCCTTTTAGGGTCTTAATGGTTTGTAATGTGGTTGTTAGACAAAAAATTTGAAATCTTAGGACCTGTTTAAGCAGTCAAGTATTGTGTTTTTAGGGGAGAGATGCTTCCTTTATCTCAGCTTTTAGGAATTTGCAAATAATGTTGCTAACGATGTGGCCACCTCTGAATTTCAGACTCATTAACATTGGTGCTTCTTTAGTCTCTGCTTAATCCTTTCTATGTTCCAGGGTCGTATCCATATGTATTTGGTAAATCTGATTCATATTTCTGGAGATTAATTAAATTATTAATGATAGCTGGGAGTGATAAATCAGATAATTTACTTGCTATCTTGGAATAGTAAATGTGATGGATAGGGGCACTTAGCTCTATTATCAAAGAATGCATGTCATTTGATGAAGATTTTGGAATATGCTTTTTCTTTACACTAAAAATGCGATCTCTCAACTGTGAAAGGTCTTAGATCTTGTGCTGAATCTTTGCTCTTTTTGGGATCAAGTTCACAGTTATGGGTTAAGTATGCAATTGTGGATTTGTCCTATGCACTTGGTTTCAATCTTGCATAGTGTCTGCCTTTGCTCATCTATTCACTTGCATAACATTCATGTAAGCTACTCTTTCTCTAATATCTAATGACTGGTGTTATTTAGAAACATCTTGGTAGGGCTGCCATTGTGTTGTTCAGTGATATGTTCGCCTAGGTCAATCCTTGGAAATGTGTAAACAAAATTTGAAGACAGTAGGCAAGGGCCCTAGAATGATTTATGTAGGTTTGTCACTTTTTTTCTGCACTAAATCCAAATATTTTGCTATTGACTGCTACTTTAATGCTCTAGGATGAGAGGATGCTAGAGATACAAGAGATGCTTTCTAAAATCTAAGCTGCCAGTTTTGGTACTAGTTTGGGTTCAGGTTCAGGGTTTCAGTTCGCGGGTTTGGTTAAATTTTTTTTTGGGGTGCATCGACATTAGATGATGGAGGAAGACTAGGTGAATCACAAGCAGTGCCAGTGGCACTATCATTAGCACTAGTATTGTGCTCATGTTGGCTATCAGACTCCTCATATGCAATATGGTGGGAAGTGGAAGCATCCAAGTCAATATGCTGTGATTCTATATCCCACAACTTCGTCTTCCCTTCCTTGTAGTCACATTGTTTGTGTGAAAGGAGATGCAAGTTAGAATGCACATATACTAAGTTCTCTGCTCTTTTTGAGAGAAATTTATTGCACTTTATTGAGTGGATGAAAGAAAATGTGCTCCAATTCCTTTCAGATGCAAATGAACTAGCAACCTATGAAGACAAAGTAAACAATTAAGGTTATAAATTATAAAAAAATAAAAAATTATAAATGAAACTTTAAAAACTAAAATATGAAAATTTATTAAACTTGGGATAAAATTTTGATTATGAGGGGTTGTAGATGTTGGAAGTATTGGCCATGGAAGTACCACCAACTATGAGCATCCTTTAAGAACCTATCACGAAGAGCCTCAATACCTTGACCATTTGAGTGCACAAAATCAATGAACTCACTCATGACTATACCTCGCAATTTAGGATCAGGGAAGAGTCTCATGAATGCTACCTTGTACCCTTCAGCCACTTCAAAATCTCTATATGGAGGAAGCCTTCTTGACACAGAAAGAATTTGACTATTGTAGCATTTTGGAGACAATGCAAAGGTAAGAAGATGTATTGGAGTTGTCATTTTGTTTCATCTTTCGTCAACAATTGCATGCATTTGTTTCAAGAAATTCTCTTTAGGATCTTGCTCTCTTGCATTTATAGTGCACTTCATCTTCTCAATCATTGAGTTGATGCCATCATATATCACTTCAACGCTATGAAAATTGAAAAATAATTAAAATTTAAAAACAAACTTTAAAGAAGAATTAGAATACACAATCAAATTATGAAAATATAAATAATATTTCACTTACTTTCAATAGCTCTAATTTTGAAAATATTTTAAAGATTCTTTGAGACATTTGGTGGTCGGTGATGAACATGGATGTCCTCAACCTTTGCATACAATTCTCTGATCCAATCATTGAGTGAGTGGACAACACAAGGTGTCCAAAAAATATGTGGATATCGTTCCTCAACCAACAACCTTGCAGCTTTACAATTCTTGGCATTGTCCATTACAACTTGAACAATGTTGCGAGGTCCCACTTCCTCAATGGCTGCAATGAGAATATCATCAATAAATTGTCCATCTTTTATTTGCCCCTCGTAATCCACAACTTTCAAAAACATTTCCACTGTAGGGGACATTGCTATGACATTAATCAAGGGCCATTTTTTGAATCTTTCCAACCATCTGAAACAATGGACATACCTGTCTCAATCCATGAATCCCTTATGGGCTTCAATGAATCTTCAACTATCTTGACTTCTTTTTCCAATAAGGTGCCACACACCTCATAACCCGGGCCCTTGTACCCTTTTGGAGCTTCATTATCTGTTTTCAACTCTCTTTGCAATATGGAGAGTGAACAACATTAAAAGACAATCCATTTGCATATATACATCTTGCTACATTTTCGTTGGCAATGTCTTGACTCTCATTTTGAAATGCAAGTTCCAAAGGCCCCTTTGATCTTTTGTTTATAGTGGGTTGTACACTTTGATTTTGCAGATGAGGGGTGGCAAAAAAATGGGTGGTTTTCTACCACGGTATTGTAATTAGATGGGGGCAACATTCCCTTTGATTTTTTTTTTTTTAATAAGGGGTGACTTGATTTACAAGATTCCCATTCATTTGTTGCTTCTTGCTCCATAATGTATCCTATGATTGTCTTAGATGGAATAGGTACATTGTTCTTTCCAGGGCAAGCTTTGATGCCTTTTCCAAGTATTCCACACAAATGTGCTTTCACCTGAAAATATGAACTAGAATATTGAACATCACATCCATTGCATTTCCAAATGTAAACATCACCACTTGGAACCTGTTGTATCACTTCAACATACTTCCATAGAGGAGAATTCAAATATGTTTTGAACTTGGGTTGAGTTGCAAAGGTAGAACCAGTTGACATTGTGATTCTTATGACAATTTTTTTGCAAACAACACATTCAAAACAAAACCAAAAAAATTGAAAACAAAAGAATGATTTATAAAACCTAACTTTTTTGAATCTTTCATACATTCACAGAAGAATGAAAAAAAGAAGATAAAATTAAATTTTGTTTGTAAAACAAAAAAATGGAAGGAAAAACTAAAAAAAACTTATCTCTTTGCAAAAATATCCTTCTACAATCTTCGTGGCAGTCAATGAACACTGTGTAGGAATGACAATGCAATCGTTTGTAGAAGCTTCAATGGTCAATCTTCAACTCCCTTTGTTGATCCAACAAGTACAAATGAATGCTCAACCTCTTGGAATGAAAGTGCTCGTTTGGAAAACAAATGAACAAAAATGAAGTTCTTTTGGTGTTTAATGTGATTTAGAACTCACTTTTAGGGTTCCATAGGACATTGGTCAAAGTCAAAGGGAGAAAACAAATTAAAAAATGCAAAAAAAGAGTTGTCACATCACTTGGGCTGCAAGTTTTGCTTGGGTCTGATCGAGTTCAACCTAGGTTCTCCCGAGTTTGACCCAGACAAACCAGGCCCCCCAAAACAGAACCCTAGCAACACCCACAATCGAACCGGCCTAGAATATGAAGTAAGTTTGAATTGAACCCGAACTCGCCCCTCTAACACACAAACTTGGTAACATAGTTTTTTTTTTATAAAGTTAAAACACTTTTATTATCAAAAAGAGGGAGCACATTCCAAAATTCCAAGTGACGTGTGACAAAGGCTAAATATGTGTAGAAGGTAACTACCTTCTAAAACAACTATCTAAAATAGTAGGCATGCATGTAGGAATTATGGTCATACAATGCATGTTATAGACATACAACTTTATTAAAAAGTTAGCTTAATATCGTGTATGCAGTAATTTCTAATGGCATACAATATGTCCATATGCATGTATGGAAAACAATGCATTAATTAAAAAAACATACATGCATGCATGCAAAATGTGACTGCCTTGGTTTGATACCACTTGGTGAGAGCTTTTGAGAACAAGAGAATATCTAGGTTGAGCTGCAAAGAAGCAACCGAAAACTTGTCAGTCTTAGTAGCAATATTATTCTTCCCTTACCTCCTATTAGACTAGGGAAACCAACTACATTGTGTTTTAAAATCTCATATGTAAGGGTTCTAGGAAAGCCAATCATGAGTTTTAGAAGTTTCTTGGATAGAGAGCTTCTGATGAAATCTGGTAATAACTAAGCTTCATTGGTTAACCATAGATACCTTGGTGCTTTTCCATATATCATCCAATTGAGATTGATGTTCTTTTGCCAATCTGTCAAGGCTATTGTTTGCAAGGCAATAAACCTATTTGGGCTTCCTATTCTCTTGCCAACCTACTTGGAGCTTTTGCATTTGCAAAGTGGAAATTTTCTGTTACTTCATTGCTTATTGCTTTATTTGCTTAGTTTTTACTGCTTCTTATGAGGACATAGAGGTATTTGGGTTTCCATTGGATTCTCCAAGGGTTTTTCAAGTCTCCTTTGAAATGGTAGTCTTCAAGCATTCCATATTCATTCTTCCTAGTTCCAAATTGAATTTGGGTTTCCTTGACTATTTCTTCCTTTTCTTAGGAAAAACCCCTTTTCTCCTTACTTCTATTGTCTTTGTCTTTGGATTTTTATTCCTAGTAGTTTGCTTCTTCTTGGGCTTTGTGAATAACATTGTCTCTATTATTTCCTTCTTCCTTATTTTCATTCTCAATCTTTTCTTGAATTGGATGACAATATTCATGACATCCTCTATATCTAAAAAGTAGTCTCATAATCTAAAGCTTGAACCCATTCAAATTCTCTAAAGGTTTTTTGTTAGGGGGAAATAAAATCTAGTTCCACATGGATCCTTGCATAAAAAATTACTCAAGCCCTAGCTCTGTTGTGGGTAATGGTTTACTTAAGAGGGATATAACTAGGAGTCGAGCCATAGAGGGGAGGGTATGCGTAAAAGTGCTAGGTTTGGAATTGGAGACTACCAATAGTGGTAATATGGGGATGAGTAGTGGTGGTACATGTGGCAATTGTAGGAGATGGGTCAATAATAGTAGTGTCAGATGTAGATGCACTAGTCACAATAAATGAAGTAAGATTAACATAAACTACATGCAAAGTATCTAATCCAAATGACTTGTTCGCAAACACATCATGAAAAATATTTGTTAGTTTTATATGATTTTTTGCATTAGCCAGGTTAGTAAGTTCATTAATAAAGTCTTCATTGTTTAAATGAACATTATGATCATAATCCTCATTGTTCTCATTATGAGCATCATAATAGACTCCATTTCAATGGATGGGATGAACATGGTAGGGTTTGGACAAGCACTCCTTTGCAATGAAATAGTAGGATCACAACTAGCTCTTGGCATAAATAAAAGATTAGAAAATAAACTGCAAAAGTGCACTTGTGGATTGTAAAATAATAAATATCAATGATACATTAAGTCTAAAACTGAAACCCTAACATGTTAGGCAAGGGTGGTTGGAACAAATCATAATAACACTAAAAAACCTTAATAGAAAAAATGTAACAATGTGATGGCAATGAAATGGATGAATGGAAAGGAGTTTTAGATCTAAAAATGAGAAGAAAATGTAACCTAGGCCAATTAAGAAAATGCAACCATCTAAGCCCAAATAAACCTAGACTAAGGAATGATAAATTAGATAATTGTAATTGCTATATTGGAAAAGTAATTGCAATGGATAGGGGTACTTAGCCATATGATCAAAGAATGAATGCTACTTGATGATGATTTTGGAATATGCCTCATCTTTGCCTTGAAAATATGGTTCTCTCTGTTAGTTAAACTCCCTTGATAATTGGTTGGATCTCTACTTTGTTTGGGATCAAGTTTGTAGGTCTACGTTAAGTCTATGGTTGTGGATTCCTTCTTTGTGTTCATATTCAACTCTATAAAGTGTTTGCTTATGCTCTTCTACTTTTTTAACCTTTGTCTATTCTTCCTTTCTTTGATATCTAATGAATGAATGCATTTAGAAACACCTTGGAAGGATTGTCATTGTGTCGCAAGGTAACATGTTCTTTTAGTTCAACCTTTGGAAATGCACTTTTTTTAAGATAGTAAGGAAGGGCCTAGAATGGTATATGTAGATTCACTATTCCTTTTAGTGCATCAAATCCAAATATTTTTCTATCGACTATTTAATTCTTGAGGATGAGAGAAGATGCTTGAGATATAAGATATGTTAAATGGGTGAGCTAATGGATGCTTTTGAATACTAGCACATAACATCAATTTTTGTAAAATGAGTACTTAGTTAGCTTAGGGTGGGAAAATAAAGGGGGTTAGTTGGGAAAAAAAATTAACAAAAAATTAGAAAGGAAAGGGTCAAGTCCATGATGACATAAATGGCACAAGGTGAGAAAAAAATGGGATATGTGCATAATGACCATATCTAGGTAGTGTACATGTGTAATAAATGCAAGGCTTGGACAAATATATTGAAGTATGTGTATACAAGAATAGGTAGTGGTTAAGTGCATGTGAACATGTGCATATATAGATAGGAAAAAGCTAGGGGAATGAGTCCAACTATGCACAAGATTGCGCCTTTTGTTGATACACACATGTATCAAGATATTTCATGAAAATGGGCACAAAACTAAATGGGAAATGACGTGGGTGCACAATTTTATTTTAAATAATATATATGGGGCTCTATAAAATTTGGCTATGGATATAGCTACCCAAGATCATGAAGCTTCAATGAAGGCACAAAGAGCCAAAATGAGAGAATAGTTCTATTCTATCAGAGGATGCAAATATACAATGATTATATATTCTAGATTGGATTAGATTTGGTTTCTCAAATTAGAGGTACATGTGGTATATATATGATACACTGCTAAGCTATTCGAATATACAAAAAATGTTGGATAATAGGAGATGTGGTCATGTGTGTGCACATCTCCACCAAACTAGGAAGTATACATTAGATGTGCAAGTATAACCTATATAAGTAGATACCTACTTGAGTGAGCTTAATCTATCCTAGGTGCATAATACACAATAAAGTAATGAAACTAAATGCAAAAATAAAATAATACACCAACACCCTTATAAGCATAGCTTAAGTGGGTACGAAAGATGGATAAACGGTTCTTGAAAAAGAGAGACCATGAAGCCCCCCTCAAGTTGTAGTCTCATGGTATAGTGGTAGATGCTTGATTGTGAATGTTGAACATTTCTCCCCTTAGGAAGAAACAAACACAAAGGTCTATGTAGGATATCTTCCCACTCCAAAAAGGAATATGAGGGAAAGATAGAAATGTACAATGCTTTTGGAAGTTTCTTAGGTGTTGCCATGTTAGTGCCAAGAGATGCCATAATCAAATTATGAAGAAAGTGACAATCTAGAACATTGTGGAAATAGACGTAGAATAAGATCCAAAGACAAAGTTCTTGGCACTCAATTTAACAATGCAAAAATTTGCTCAAGTCTAGGCTTGCTATGTGCATTTGGCCTCATTTTTTCTATCATTTATATCCAATAAGAGATATTTAAAAGGGCATCCCTTTGTAAAATTTGCATAGGTGTTGTTCCTTATCACCCTTAATATCCCTATCAAATTATTAGAAGTTGCAAAATTTAAAGAAACTTGTAAATCCAGAAGTGTTCTAGTCATTTTTTGATATTTTGGCAGAGTTGTGGACTTTTGGTGGACTACTCAACTTCTTCCTCTTGATCAACATCCACTTCCCTCATCCAATCTTGCATGAAATTTCCGCAATGTCTAGTGGGTTGCTCTTTGCTTCATTTTCCATTGCTTCTTCTTGCTTGCGAGATTTCGTTGGACATCTAGATTATGTTTTCTCTCCCAATGATTTTACCTCATTTCCTTTCTCGCATCCATACAATCATCCATTTAGTTATCTTTGTGGACATTTAGAGTTCATCTAGACTTCTTCCATTTCCCTTCCATCTTTTCCACTTCCCTTTGTTATTTTTGCTTAGTTTTCCTATATCCCTTCCATTTAGTTGTGGAGTTTTAATGGACTTCTAGAGTTTCATCCCCATATCTAGGTCTTATCTCCATTCATGCAATGAAACTTTGCACCTCTCTTCCTTCCATATGTTCCTATATTCCTTCCAGCCTCGTGGACGTTTCATGGACCTTCGAACTTGCATTCTAATCCACTTTTGTACCAAATTCTCACAAAATTTCCAAGTACATTTTTCATTAGCTTCTTCTTGTGTGAAGTTCAAGCTAACTTCTGGACATCTAGTTTTCTACCCATAGATTTTGTCCTGATGTCTAGTTATGCATCTTTTCTCCACACTTTTTCCAATCAATTCATTCACTTGATTTATCCTTTTGTGGACTTTTGATGGACTTTTGGACTTGTTATGTCTACTCCTTACTTTCTCTCCCATATCAAACCTTCACATTTCTCTTGTATGCCTCAACCACTCCCCAAATATTCCCTAGTATCCATTAACAAATAGATTGATCTTAAAACTACTCCAAAAGGATTTTCTCGCTCAAATGCTATTGTCCATCCCAAGGGAATAGATTTTCTTGCAAATTCAATGGTGGAAGATGAGAGAAATATTGGTACCATTGGTACGATGGTTGTGTCTAGCTTCCAAGGATCATACTTCTTCTAGATTATCTTGCATGCTAAAGTCACAATGCCCTTTGTTCATTGAATGCCTACAAGTGACTAAGGAAAGGGATATCTACCTCCTTGAATGATCTAGAATGCCATCAATGACTTAGGAATGGATGCAAACATACTTTGGAAAGATCTCAAATGTCTCATAGTACTTGTGGACCTTTCAAGGGCATGGTTAATGTATAAAGACATATGGCGGCTGATGAAAAAGACATGATTCTTAGTGCATGGCCACGTGGATATAATGTAAGTAGGTATGGACAATCTATGCAATTGCAAATGACCTTGCTTTCCAAGATTTCATGGTGGTATAGAATGACATATATACCCAAATTTTCAACAAAGTGAGGAAGAGAGAAAAAGGTTGTAGAGTTGAAACAAAAGGAGAAGAGGTTACAAGCTATTAGGGTTTCCTTCTAGTAATAGGTGGGCATTTCTTTTGCATTATAATTTTTTGGGTCTTCTCCCAAGGTGGGTAAAATGATACTGCAAATCAAAAATGAATGTTTGAAACTCATATTCTACTCTTTTTGAATATCTCATTGGGTATTGTATGCATTTCTGATGATCTTATTGGTCTTTTAATCATATTTGTTCATTCAAGTGTTGTTTTGACTAGTTTTCAATTAGCTTTAGGCAATAAAACTCCTTACGGTTTTTTCGCAAGGCATCTTATCAAAGAAACAAAATAAATATGTAGATCTACTTATGAATAACTAAGATAGGTTCAATTAGATGTCCTGGAATCTCATCTATCTGCTTGTTTGCATACATAGAGCCTAGCTTATGGGAGGAATCTAAAGGTCTAGTCCTCAATGTTATCTTCACTAAGATTTGATAGGGTGGATTTCATTTGGTGTTCCCCTTTGGATCATAAATCCCGAGACTCTATTGTCCCCATTGGATAAAGGTACCCATCTTCTTTGTGCTTCAATTCCCATCTCACCAACACATTAAAAAAAGAGTCTTTTTACAATTGTGTTTCTTGTTACCTTCACTTCCATGTATAGATGCATGCAATTTTATTAGGAGTTACAAAAAACACATCTTCAAACTCTTTACATGGTTCATGTACTCTATGAAGGTGCAAAAGCCTTATATTGTCAAACCAACATATAAGCACATAATGCCAAATAAATAAATTTTCTATGTGGTGGTAAGGTTTGAATCATGGTTTATTCTCTTTCCTTATAGTTATATTTAATACAACACCTCAGGGAATACCCTCGATTGGCCTAGTAGAGCCTAAAGCTAAAGAAGCATTACCCACCTTAGCAAATTGGTCCTTGTCCTTGTTTGATCATAAGTTACAAATATTTTACCTTGAGTTTGACTCCCTTGACACTAAGAGGACTTATTTTAGGGATATGAGAGCATGCACCTTTAAATGCACCAACAAAAGTGACAATAGTTGTGATGGAATTTCCATCAAAAAGGATATGAATGTCCTCAAGGGTTTCATCCAAATATGCAAGGACTTATCAATCAAACTTGCAAGATCTATCAAGTGCTCATCCCAAGAAGTTTCCTTTGGAAGATTATGTATATATTATTGCACTAAATCAAAAGAAGCCCAATCAAAAGAAACATTGATCTCCAAAGAAGCATGAAAAGATAGAGATGAGATCTTAGTGCTAGTCATTTGACAACATTTCTCATCCTTGAATGATGTGTCCACACAAGATGTGTAAGTATCAACAACAAATGTATTGCCAATGTTGGAAAACAAGAGTCCTCAACCTCTTGATATAACTTGAATATAAAGAAGAAGAATGCTTTGAATTTGTCTTTAGGAGTTATAGAAGATGAAAATTCAATATGAGTCTTGTAGGAGGATAAGAAGCATAAAGATAAATCCATGTCATCTTGAAGTTCAATTTATTCCCATATTTCAAGCTACTAAACTTTATTATGGGCATATGGATGAAATTCATCAAGGGGTATAAGACAATCCATAGTAAGATTTGTTGGGAATGGAATTTCATTTGAATCTCCATACATCTCCTAGATTTTATCCAAAGCTTACTAGGGGAATTAATGTGCTTAATGTCAATATCGATAAAATAACCAATTAATCCTATGATATGATCATTCTTATTGTAACATACATAATTTTTCCAATAAGACTTGGTTTAGGAACAAGTCCATAGAGATGGGGCAAGAGATGAAGCCACTTGAAATGTTTTAGGATTACGCCTTGCTAAGACTTATAATTCCTTGATTTAGCTTGATGTCAAAAGGATGAATTTAAAAAATATTTATGATTATATCCTCAAATAAGTAAACAATGATGAAATAAATGAAGACAAATAAATCACAAGGTCACCTCAAAAAAATATATAATCATGAGAATACCCCAAATAAATTATGATGATGTAAATTTATACTTAGTGATTAGAATTAGTACTTTCCAAATTAGTGAAGTGGTATTGATCTTTATGTATTCTAGAAGTTGGAGATTAGGCCATATTGCCCAAAGCACATTTGTTGAAAAAATGGTACAAAACATTATTTAATTTTTTAAAAATCGCATTAAAATTTTTATTGTATGAGCTTGAATGGAGCCCTAAAAACTCCCAAAATGAGAATTGCTTAACGTCACTTGTGAGGATTTGCAATTTATAGAAAATATAAACATTAAAATGCATTTTTTTTATAACATTACAAATCTCTCAAAAACATAGCCTATATAAAAAGAATTGTTTGAATAAAGGAGCTAATATGAACTTGAGCAAAGTCTTTAAAGATTAGGTACAAAGTCAAATTTCCAATGGAGAGGGGGTAAGACTTGCAGTTGAAGAAAGCTAACATTATTTTCCACAAAATTAATATAGTATATGCTTTTTTGATGGAATATTCCTCATCATCATAAAAACAGCATTCTATTTTTATCAAATTACCTTTGTCAAATGAAACTACTATTTGATAGCTCGAAACCACTCTAGAGTTGGGAGGAAACTACTTACATGTAGACATGGTGGTATCCAATTTTAATGGGTTGTTTCAAGGAATGCAGGGCTAAATTTTGAGTGTCAAATTATTTTAGGAGGAAGCCTAGTGGGTATTAGCTCCATCACAAGTAGTCTTGAGTTATTAGCTACTAGTATTAAGACCATTGGTTGATAGATCTCAATAGGTGGAGGGGGTAAATTCCTAATAAGGTGCTTTGTACCTTGTGTTGTCACATCTATGGACTTGTTAATACCCTGTAGTAATATATAATACACACATTAAATCTAGAGTTGAATAAATATAAACCTTAGAAATTATGAATACATCCCTTTGTACCATCGAAAATGTTAATGATACCAACAAGTGTAGATTCATACATACTTATTATGCTAAGGGTTTCATAGAAAATGACACATATGTATAAAATACTCTTTGCATACTATACAATAGAGTAATATGTTTTTGAGGACTCTAGGTTAAGTGCTTTATTTTTTATGATTTGACATTCTATTTATAGGTTTTTGAGCATTCTAGATAACATGGTAGGGTCATATTTGATTCAAAGTGCTCATAAAGATTAGGTACTTGTTGGATTTATAAAGGTCTCCCATGAAACCTTTGTAGATCTAGTAGCTTGTGTTTGATTTGGATTCAAGAAAAGGAAAAATTGACTTTCTCAAACACTTTGAACTCAATGTTGAGTTTGGATTTTCTCTAGGAATCTCCCAAAGCAACTTGCAAAAAAAATCCATAAAAGAAAGATACCCCTAGAATTTGCTATTTTTGTCAAGTTTTTCAATTTTTTTGTCATAATATAGTGTAATAGAAGAGGATACTCAAAATTTCAAAAATAAGATTTACAATGCAAATCTCCAAATTTTTTAACAAGAAACAATCCCACAAGGGTTGATACCATGTAAGATTTGACTATGGAGATAACCACCCAAGATCAAAGAGCTTCAATGAAAGCACAAATAGACCCAAAATGAGATAATCATTCTATTCTAGTAAGGGATTCAAACATACAATGATTCTAGATTCTAGATTGCATTGGATTGGATTGCTCAAATGGAAGCTACAATTGGGTATATATGTAGAATACACCACTAAGATACGTGAATGTGCAACCAATGTGATATAAAAAGAGATGTTGTCATGTGTGCATAGAAACTCCAAATTAGGAAGTACAAGTCACATGTGCAAGTACAACTAGGACCTAAGAAAGCTTATTCTATTTATTCTTTGGGGTAGACTTGCAATGGATTTTAACATTGTAGCCAAAATTTCCACCAAACATATAAATGAGAGGAATGCCGATTAAGCTTAAGTTCTTAAATTATGTATCTTGATCACAAAACAACAAAGTAATACAAAAGTGTTGATATTTTTCTTATACAATATATTTATCTACATCTAAGACTTGGAAAAACTATCCTTAGTTCTCAACCTTTTAAAATATTATTGTAAGGGTGAAAAGTGCCTTGTTATGTACCTAAGGTTATGATATTATAATGTATATAGCTCGATGGAGATGTTGATGTGTGACCCATATCACTTAAGTTATATTAGCCAATGAATAGGTCTACATAGGGATTGCTAGTTTGCTCCCCTATTATGTTATTAGGAGGAGGGCTATTTAAAGGAGGTGAATATCATTGTAAGATATGTGGAGAGTATTGTGTTAGGGATTTTCAGATGGAGATATAGTGTGGAGTGACTTATTTATTAAAAAATATGGTATGGTATTATAGTATATATTGTTGAGATATTATTCTATATATTTTAATACATTTGATCATAACATATTGTATTATAGCTTCAATTTAGACAAAGTGAGAGAATTATTTTTCTGATTTTCTTCCAAACAAGTCACCCATATTGTAGAAGGTTGTTTACCTCACAAAGGTGTTTAAATTATCTTGGTAAATATTTATATACACACCATAGTAGGGCACGATTTCCAATGAAATGCTAACTAGGGGAAGATAAACCTAGACATACAAAAGAATATTGTTTCTCAACATCATTGGATACATGGAGCCGATTGGATTAGGCATTGAATATTTGAACGAGTATTTAAAATTATCTCAATTATATTCACTTTATCTAGGGAAAAGTATTGAGAACATTAATTGAATAGAAAGGTTGGTCAACACACCACTTCTTCCTTTAATCAATAATGAAAGACAAAGCGTTATGGTGAAACAAATGCATTGTATTACAAGGATAAACTATAGGGGTTGAAGAGTTAGCTAGGATTATCTTCTCCCTATCCCTACTTGACAACCTTTATAAAGGAGGGCCTTTCCACCCTTATATAGGAAGACATATTCCCTACCTTCACCATAGGTAGGGGGTGAAGGTAGGAGGTGGGGACAAGATGCATAACAATCTAAAGAAAGGAGGGAGGGGAGGGAAGGGGAAGATAACAATGGGAATCAAGAACACTTAACTATAGGGTAGAAAGGACCCTATAGATATTAGTCCCCTCTGATGAGATCCATATATATTCTCCTTCGCAAGCATAAAGTAGAGGATCACCCACTAGATAGAAGAAATGGTGTTGGATCTACATACCTCATTTAATCCATGTTTGAGCTAGTGATCCCTACTATTTATAGCATTTGTCCCATGGATATGTATTAAAGGATTGGGAAGATGGAAGCGAAAGATGTGGATGGGTGGAAGCCCACTAAAATGAATGAGCTGTTGATGTTGAAGTGAAGACTTGAGCACCAATTTTTGAATAAGAGGGGGTACTCCATCCGATCATGAGTGGTTGTTAGTTCTTTTATCAAGTAAGAGAAATCAACCTACCATTTAAATTACTACATGTTTCAATGTTTGATTAGATTCACCACCTTTCACTATTCAATATATCTAGTTACTTGCTAATAATGCAATGCTTGGCTAGTTTTTTAATCTTAAGAGTAGCCAAGTAGTGAATTAGTGTTGACAAGGTTCTTAAACTATTAATTTTGAATTATATTGGAAGTATACAAATTTATAGTGTTGTGGGAGTAGAGTAGCAAAGACAAATAATTTTTGGTTTAGTCCAAGTGTTTCAGTTCATACCAACCAAAATATTGGATATGTAGAAAATAGCATAGGGTGAAATCACATGGAAAAGAAGACACCAGATCATCTGATCATTGGTCAAAAAAACACGAAAAATTGTGGGGTGGTAGAAATTATATTGAAAGAACACCCATTGTAATATTAATATCTAGTTAGTAGGAGATTTCATTCATGCCATATATCCCCACATTGCTTCTTATCTTTGCAAACGTAGGAATTTCATGTTCTTAGGGAAGGAGGACTACATATCTTAAGGGTAAGTGGGTAAGTATTGAATTATATTGGAAGTATACAAATTTCTAGTGTTGTGGGAGTAGAATAGCAAAGACAAATATTTTTTGGTTTAGTCCAAGTGTTTCAGTTCATACCAACCAAAATATTGGATATGTAGAAAATAGCATAGGATGAAATCACATGGAAAAGAAGACACCAGATCATCTGATCATTGGTCAAAATAACACGAAAAACTGTGGGGTGGTAGAAATTATATTGAAAGAACACCCATTATAATATTAATATCTAGTTAGTAGGAAATTTCATTGATGCCATATATCCCCACATTGCTTCCTATCTTTGCAAACGTAGGAATTTCATGTTCTTAGGGCAAGAGGACTACATATCTGAAAGGTAAGTGGGTAAGTTTTGACTTATATTGGAAGTATACAAATTTCTAGTGTTGTGGGAGTAGAGTAGCAAAGACAAATAATTTTTGGTTTAGTCCAAGTGTTTCAGTTTATACCAACCAAAATATTGGATATGTAGAAAATAGCATAGGGTGAAATCACATGGAAAAGAAGACACCAGATCATCTGATCATTGGTCAAAAAAACACGAAAAACTATGGGGTGGTAGCAATTATATTTAAAGAAAACCCATTGTAATATTAATATCTAGTTAGTAGGAAATTTCATTGATGCCATATATCCCCACATTGCTTCTTATCTTTGCAAATGTAGGAATTTCATGTTCTTAGGGAAGGATGACTACATATCTGAAAGGTAAGTGGGAACATAGGTCATGCTAATCAATATTTTTCTTTCATATCCACTTGAGAAAATATTTTTATTGCATCAATGAACTTCCATAACCCCACCCCAAGGTGGTGGATTGAGGTGGTAGAAGAAATTTTCCTCTCCAACCCTTTGGGAGAGTAAATCTTATCTAGTTGGTACATTATAACTTCAAACTTAGTTGAAATATAGTTGATCAAAATTAAATTACGTTTACGTGTGAATGCAAAGCCAAGTTGATGAATTTTATCATGGTGAAAATGATAGGTTGTGGGGTCAAATTCTTTTTTGAGTTGGCATGAGAATGCAGGGCCTTTTGGGAGTGGCAATTATGGGTGTTAGAAGCATGCAAATTTTATGGGGCTAGAATTTAATATATTGTGTGGTGGATGGGTAAGTAGTGATACTTGATGAAGTGTTTGATTGCAAGTATCTAAACAAGATCAATTGTAGGCCCATTTACTAGTAGTTGATCCTCAATATTTTTGGATAGCCAAGTGCCTTTGCTATAAAAGAATGGGTCAAGAGAGCCAACACATGTCCTCCACTATCAACAAAGATACCCACTTGAAGATGAAATAGGATATAGGAATGACACCATTTATTCCATTTAGAGGCTATGATCAATATATTGTTTCCCACATTCTTATGTACTATTTAAGATTGTATACTATATTTGAGAATAGTTTTGGAGTGACCAACCTTGAACTTGAAACCGATAAGAGAATGGTCATCTACAAATAGTTAAGAAATAGCTAGGTTGATGACTCACTATCTAGCATAACCAAATCTCACTATGGATTAGTCGAGTAATTAAAGTGAGACTAGATTATTTTTCTTCGGTTCTAGTTAGTGAACAAAATTCTAGTGAATGAATCAATTCATTGTAGGTAAAATATTATGGTAAAAACCTCCACCTTATATACAATTAATTCTTTCTTGAAAATATCATGTCTACTCCCAAGTGAATTAGCTTGGTGTAGACTCACATATTCATAAAAATAATTCAAATCAATTTATGTTGGAGGTACAAAGCTATGATTAGCTAACTCTACCCTAAACCCATCCCACTAGTTCAATCAAACCTACATATTTATTTTTTATAAACCCACTTTTTATTCTAGTGCATGTGGTTGAGCTACCTCATTTTTGTCTATACTAGTTTAGGAACAAAAAATTCAGTCATTACTGTTATGATTTCTCTCTAGTTTTGATATTGAAAATTTAGTCTATATAGGTGTGCATCTTAGAATTAGTTAAAAAGGTAATTCATGCTGGTCGAAAAAAGAGGTATTCCATCTATGCTTTCTTTTATTTAAAAATTATCATGCAACAACATGGTTTTTGTTCCCCAACAAAGTAGTGAGGTAAAATGACAACTATGAAAGAAAAAATGCTTTATCAATTGTTTCTACACCAATCAAAGAAGGGCGATTTACTACCACTTATAGAGAAGCAACCCTAGCTAATAGAAATGCTAGTTTGGACCAAGAAAACCAATTAATTGAGTTAGGAAGCCTAGTATGTGAGAGTGCAAAGACTATTAAGATATGCAAGAAATACCAACCACCTCATCTTAAGTTGCTTGTTCTCTATGTGAGCATATGTCCATTTGTTCTGGATAAAAAACTATTCCAATTCTCTCCTTGGGAATCCTAGAAACATGACTAATCAATATGAATCTTGGGTGCATCTAAAAATTTCTTATGTTTGGATGCTATAGTAGGGACATCATCACCATTGTTATCTCCTTTTTAGCTATCAAAACCATAGGAATGAAGCAGGATAAGTAAGCTAGCCCATTTTTGAGACCAATTCATTTCGCTTATATATACCTTGTGGTACAAATTTTATCTACCCAACTAGGTGGGTTGGAATAAGAATCCTTGGGAACAAGCAAAGTAGAATTACCAACATAAATTGTAAGTATATGTGCATGCTCATACTATGGTTCCAAAAATGAGAAATGTAATAGAAAGACATTCTATGAAAAATAATTTTGGGTGAGGTTAGACGTAATAAATGAATTGGAAATGTTGTACACATGTATGTATTTCATAATATTTTACATTTTAAACATTCTACCTATTAATTATAGCATGAACATAAAATCATAAAATATTCATATTTTTTAATATACATTTTGTGACATAATGATAATACATAATTTAATATACAAGGAATATCATTTTTTGGAATCACCATCTCAAACTTTGAAAGTTCAAGAATAATACATCATAGAGTGAACATGGATTATAGAGAGTGTAATACTTTTACTCTTTAACTTTCCTTAATACAAAAATAAATAAATAGCAAGATAATGCAATTATCTATCCTCTCTACAAATTCAAACTCTAAAGAGTGTAAATATTAAATTGTTTATAATCTTGCAACTCATCTAAATCCACATTGTGTGTATTCAAGTAAACTATTAAAACACTAGAGAATGATTTGATTAAGGCCATTTTAGATTCAAAAGATGCCTTCATAGAATCATTCTCCACCATCTCAATAGTTTATTAAATACCCATATATCCTGAAACAATTGTAATATAATTATTTTTCAACATTTTAACAATTTAATTAAATATCTATAATCAATTTAAAACTTACAAATTATTTTACATTTATAGACTATAACTATTATCGATTTAATTTTTATAGTTTTAATTTATTTGATGGAATATTTTCTACAATTTATAGTGTTAGCATTTTTTGTTATTGATGTCAAAGGATAATCATATTGCTAAAGCAAATCGAAGGCCAAAGGACATATCCACTCCAAGGATAGATTTTATCTTACCACGATAGCAATGCATAGTGATAAAATCGAATCAAATTCATGCTAGTCGACCCTTGTAGTAGCACCCAAGATAAAGCAAGTATAAATACAAATTAATAAAATTAAATCTAAACAATAATGAGCTTTTTATATACAAACAGAAGAGTTCTGTATAATATTGCATAAATTATCATCAAAGACAAAAGTATCATATGGTATTTTCCATATCCAAAAATAATGAATGATGTTGAAGAGGAGGGACAGTAATTATTCCTTTATAACCATAGAGAGAAATTGACAATTGCATTTGGATTGTTAAACACATTTCTTGGAACAACTATTGGAGTTGTCAAGAACCTTCAAGTATATGTTGAGTTTCACAATGTAACCAACTATATCTCCAAGATTATTATTGGAGAAATAGAGTTGGGAAATGTGGTCAAGTTTCATCATTTCAGTCAAGGAAATGTTCTTGTGGAGATTATTTGTGACATTTAGTGAAGCAAACTAGAAACATATGCTTTCACTATGACTATTAATTTTTTTTTTCTTATGTTTTGAACTTGTTAGATCATGTTATTGATTTAATAAAATAAAATATATGTTATGCATCATTGCTTATATCTATGGATGGAGTATTGTTAAACCTTTCATATACATAGAAATTCCATGACATCGAATTGCTTCAAGAACCTTGCACATCTCCAAAATGAAATGGTTGAGGAGGCAAATATTTTTTGGTTGAAGTAGGGGAATCTCATGGCGTCTTGATCATGGCAGTTGTTGTCAATTAGAATCACATCCTACTAAGCTTGTTCCCCATTATATTGAAACATGGGAATGCTATCAAGGTGTGGGACCTTATAATTGAGATCAAACCTCTAGAGAAGAATAACTTCTCTAATCTAGACGCAAAAGTGTTGGTCCAACCCAACATTGAATAATCCTACAACTAATCCCATTCTACCGATTCTCTAGGGGAAACAGTAAGAAGGATTGTATAAAAGGGAAAGGGTGGTGATGCACCTATATTAAATATGTTTATTCCTTCCCACTAAAACACATGGAATCAATTAAAGTTTCTAGAAGAGCTCACAAAGGTATCCATTTTGTAAATCTTGAAGACAAATATGGAGGTAAGGGATTTGACAAGCACTAGGAGAGAAGAAGATATCCACAGATAGACCATGCAAGTAGATTTTACACATCATATACATATAAAAAGTATGGAAGCACTCATTCAATCATAGAGGAAAGGAAATATTCACAATGTGATAGAGGTGAGGGGAGGTGAAAATGCAAAAATTATTAATTCAAAGGCATGGATCTTGTTAGAATAATAAGGATGCAAAAAATGCATGTCTTTGTAGAGAACTAAGGGAAGAACCCTTTACAATGAAGATTAACAACCTTTTATTTAGAAAGAGGGAGCCCTAGAAAGAGAGATTTGGCAGGCCTAAGAAAACCCTAGTCACTAATTCACCCAGAGAAATGCATACGTGTTTAGATGAGCACTGAATGAATTGTAGAGAAGCATGCAAATTCTAACATGGAATCCTGATTTGGAGATGGGAATGTCAAAAAGGAAATTTTGTAGTAATAAAGAAGCATGTAATGCTTCTTCCTTTGAATTATTTGCAAGTCCAATTGACAAATTCATTTGGGAGAAACCAAATCAAATCTAGCAATTGGCAATTGTTGAAAAATATTTGATTGAAAATTTTGGCCAGTTTGGTATATTTTGTAGGTTCAGGAGATGCAACTAGGTCAATTGCAAAAATTCTATCTACATTGAGCTTAATGTGGATTGGGAAACTCCATCAGGTTTGCATTTGGATTTCAATTGTTGTTCCACAATGCTTTTATCACAATGCAAAAATTTGACCCCCATCAGACTCTTGTAGGAGATTTGGATCTATCAGGAAATATCCACATCACCTTAAAACCTCCGCAAGATCCCAAAGCCACTTAGATTCCTACAAAAAAATCAATTTGTGGGATTTTAACCTTGATTGAGTCCATGTGGGAAGTTGGTCGACTATTGAACCTCAAACTTTTGAAAATATATTCAATTCACATGAAAATACTTCCTAGACCAATTGCCCACAAAATCCTTGCAAATTAAAAAACTGATCACTTTTGGGCTCTAGTAGAAAATCTAGAAAACTAAACATTGAATTAGGAGAATTCACTTGAAAGCACCCACAATATAGAAAAATGAATTCCATTGAGGCCATGCAGGTCGAGAACCTACATTTGAACTATATCTTTTGACCTTCAAATCAATTTACTTGGAAAATTCCACTAATCTAGATAGCTACCAAATCGCTACAAACCTTCAACCATGGGTCTTTTACCCTCATCAAAATTGTAGGAAGTTGACTAGCATCCACTTGTAAAAGATATAACTAAATCATAATTTTCTTCTCTTGTAGAAAAAACCAAGTGAACTACACTTTTGAGAAAAATGGAAGCATAAAACCTACAAACATATAACTTAACCGATCTTTCCCCAAAATCCATCAAATTTTAATTGGGGATACCCATTTGGGCATTTTATAAGATGGAAAGCTTAGAAGACCCAAATACTTAGCCAATTTTGACATACTTTTCATCTAGCTACCTAACTAATGTAAGAGAAGGAAAACCATAACACAAAAGTGTAATTGAACCAAATATCCACACATATATGTTAGATCAGTTATCAATGGTGGGAAAACAAGGGTGGCACAAAGTGTCAACAATAGTTTAAGAGTTCCTACAAGTGTATAAATCCCTAGGCCATTGTAGATGCAAGCTTTCGAATTTTTGCATGACCATTTGAAATCAAAAGCTTTTTGAATTTTTCATGACCATTTGAAATCAAAAGCTTTTTGAATTTAAAAATCATGCCATTTGATAAAAAAAATATTTATGCTCTTTGATGGGGTTATTCTTAAAGTCATCTACTTTAATGGTCAAAGGTAAAATTTTCCAATAAAGAGAGGATAAATATTTACCAATTTTTGGTGTAAATGAGGTATAAAAATACTATTTATTGTTTGACCATTGAAGCATCGAAGGTTTAATAGAGTGCTCCCATGGTTGATTATAATTTCTATTTGCAATAATAAATACCAATATTGACATCAATACCTACAATAAAAAATAAATTGCATATGGATTAGATAAGAAAGGAGCGAGGAATAATATTTAACCAAAGATGTTAGGGAAATTGTTGGATTAGATGTTGCTTGCATAGTTTTTTTAAAAAAAAAAACAAAGGGGGTAAAATTTTTATTGATAATCAGAAAGGAACATTACAAAGAAAGCAAAGCTGCACAGTCCCAAGAAACAACAAAATCACGAGGCCAAAGCCCAACCAAAGTCAACCAAATCCATAACCAAACTTTTCCTCCGCAAGAATTCCTTCCAAATCATGGAGAAGCTCGAGAGGCACAAGATCCCATTCCTCGAATGTCCAACCATCATCACGCTCAGAAGCACACTTTTCCAAGCAATCGGCAGCCCTATTCCACTCCTGTGGAATATGAACAAAAGTCACCATTTCCATCACCAAACTAACCTTCAGAATCTACTGCACAATCATAGCCAATTGCCAGCTGACACCCACCACTTTCCACTCAATGAGCAGATTGATCAAGAGTTGAGAGTTGGATTCGCAAATAAGACATCTCCACCCCAAAGCACAAGCCCTCTCAAAGGCACATAAGATTGCCAAGCCTTCCACAATGTTGATAGTCTTCGTCCCCTCATGGACTGAAAAGAGGAAAATCACCGAACCTGAAGAATCCTTGCCAATCCCCCCAATACCAGTAGGCCCAGGATTACCCCTGGAAGAACCATTAGTATTAATCTTGAGAACCCCATCAAGAGGAAGTTGCCATCTGCCAACCCTATGAATTTTTTGCTTCATCTTTCGACCTCTCCTGACACACACCGAAGTCATAGACAACCCCTGAATCTCTGATCTCTGCACCACCTCAGTATCCCTTTTCTCTAAAGGAAAGCTCACAGCACACTTAGCCTCCACCGTCTCCTGAATCATGCCCAAGATTCTCTGCCAGACTTTTGCACTAGCTTCTGCTCGCCCCAAAAAATATGATGATTTCATTCGAGCCAAATCTGCCACAACATAAAGATAGGCCCCACGTACCACACTTCTTGTAAAAAAGAAGCCACAGAGGGAGGCCTACCCATACTATTCCAAAAATCAATCAAGGAGGATGCATGCACACAAGGGCTCTGCCAAACTCCCCACCAGAAGTGCCAAATCTAAATCGCATAGGGACAATGGAAAAACAAGTGAGAAGACTCTTCCTCAACACCCCCACACAAAATGCAAACAAAAGGGCCCTGGAAACCCCTCTTTCGAATGTTTTCCCAAGTTAAACACCTATTCCAGGTCAACATCCAAACAAAGCAATTACACTTTGGCCAAGAGAACTTGTTCTAGACCTTCTTCCACCACTGAACTTCCTCCCCCTCCACCTTGTGGGCCAATAACACCTTATATCCAGAGGCAACAATATAGACACCCATAGGATTAGGGGACCAGGCGAGCACATCCTCCTCACAGAGTGAACTACATTGGCGATTGGAAAGGATTATATGCAGTTCAACACAATCATCTTGCAGACCAACATCTGGCTAGACATCAGGAGACTTCAATCTTGCCATCTCCAGTTGCCTGTAGAGAGAGGAGACTTTAAAGTCACTCACCCAAGACCAGCCTGCCTCGACAAACCTCTGACAAAGATTCAATAAATTAGGATACTGAGAAATGAGAGGAGGGGAGCCATCCTAGGAATCAGACCAAAATTGAACCGCAGTCCCCTGCCTACAAATTCAAAATAAACCTTCCTTAATAAGAGTAGCCCCCTTCTTGAGAGTGGCCCAAATCACCGAACCCTTCCTAATTAGGGGATAGCGGGGGATATCAGTCTGAGGAATCCCCAAGAAGTACTTCTGAGAAAGAACTCGGGCCCAAGTTTTATCCTGCTCAATGCACCACTGCCAATACAGCTTCGCAGCCAGGGCCACCCCAGTCAAAGCGGACTGCCGTAATCCAAGACCACCAAACTGCTTCGGGCTACAAAAAATCTCCCATCTAACCATACTCCATTTGGAGGACCCCAGACAACTAGCCCATAAAAATTATCTAGCAACAGAGTCAAAATCCTTAACAAAGCTTACCGGGGCAACCTGGAGCATGCATCTGTACATGGGAAAGGCCTGCACCACTGACTTAATTAATTGAACATGCCCAACAAAAGATAACCATCGATGAGTCCAATGATTAACTTTCACTCAAAATTTGTCCAAAATATTCTACCAAGACTCCCTAGGCAATCTCCTGGCCGAGATGGGTATTCCAAGATAGGTCAGAGGGAGAGTCCCAATCTGAAATCTCTGAGTTTGAGCTATCCTCTGTTGGATGGGGCTCATAGTATTAAAAAAGTAGATGGAAGATTTTTCCTCATTAATTAGCTAACCCGACGCAATTAGGTAGGTGTCCAACACCCTGCGAATATTGGCAGCCTCTCTCAATGTAGCCAGACCCATCAGAGCAGTATCATCCACAAACTGAAGATGAGACCATAGAGGCAAGTCACCACCCCACCGCCAACCCTGGATGAGACCACCCTCCACATTTCTTTTAATCAACCGCCCCAAACCTTCAACAAGGAGAAGAAACAAATAAGGGGAAAGGGGATCCCCTTGCCAAAGCCCCCTAGATGCACCCAAAAGCTCAGAGTGTTCCCCATTAATAAGCACAGAGAAAGAGACTGAGGTAACACAACTCATTACCCATTGGATCCATTCTTCCTGGAAACCAAAAGCATTGAGGACCTTTCAAAGGAAGGACCACCTGACTCTGTCATAGGCCTTAGCCATATCCAACTTAATAAACATCGCCTTATCTTTGGAGTGGGCCATAGAATGAATGGTCTCGGTTGCAATAACAATTCCATCCAGAATTTTCCTACCCGCCTCAAAGCCACTTTGCTCTTCAGAGATCAGCTCTTTAAGCCCCTTCTTTAACCTATCAGCAATTAGCTTATAGATGATTTTATAAATGACATTGCAAAGAGAAATGGGCCGAAATTGACTTAACCTATCAGCCCCATCACATTTGGGAATGAGGGCAAGAAAGGTAGAATTTAAAGCCCTTAGCATCTGCTTATTCCACTGAGATTCCTGAACCATAGCCAAAAGATCCAACTTAATAATATCCCAAAATTCTTGAAAAAACTCCACCTGGAAGCCATCAGGCCCAGGTGCTTTCCCTTTCTTCATCTGGAAGATAGTTTCCTCAAGTTCCACCAGCATGATATCACTCAAAAGAAGTTCATTCAACTCCCCAGACACCAAAAAGGGAATGCAAGAGAGAACCTGGGCTTCATCGGGGGTCCCCCCTTGCGAATCCTCCCTAAAAAGAGAGGAAAAATACTGCATCGGCACACCCGAGATTTCAGGAAAGGAGGAAATCTACTCACCCCGATCATTCACTAGGACTGAGATAGAATTGCCATGCCTCCTAGCTTTTACCGAGTTGAAGAAAAAAACTGTATTTTTATCCCCTTCCTGAAGCCACTCTATTCAATCCTTTTGTTTCCAAAACACTTCCTCCCACAACTCACACTCCTCCAAAGCTCTCAAAGCCTGAGCCTATTCCTGCAGACAATCTTCAGTCACCCCAACCTCCCTTATCAACCTCGTGATACCATTCAAAACATCCCGGGCAGCTGCTTTAGCATGCAAGACATTCCCAAAGCAGTGATGATTCCACCTCTTGAGCTGAAATTTCACAAACTGAAGTAATTTGGCAAAGGTATACATTGCTGTACCAAAAGTAGGTCTACCCCTTTTCCACCAATTAGCCACAAAATCATATAGGGATTGGTCCCGCAACCACGTGAACTGGAATCTAAAGGATGGAGAGTGAGGCACCTGACTAGATTCAATAGTCAACTTGATAGGCTAGTGGTTGGATCCCCTCTAATCCAAGATTTCAGAACTGGAAGACCACATACCACCAACCCAGTAACAGGAAACCAAGAAACGATCCAATCAGTTCGCAATACAGTTATCCCCCACCCTATGGTTGTTCCATGTAAATTGGCCATTATTGGGCTTAATATCAACTAAATTCAAAGCAACAATGTTATCACACAGGAGTAGCACAGAGGGCTCCAACCTTGTAGTACCCCTACATTTTTCAGCTAGCTCAATTATAGCATTAAAATCTCCAGCCATAATCTAGGGATGGAAAGGGCCCAAACTACAGACAAATCGAATATGGGACCACAAAGATTACTTACCTTGGAGATCAGTAGGAGCATAGATATTAGACATGAGTAAATTTTCACCTATCTCAAAGCTAGAACCAATCATAGACATAACATACTTAGAAGACAACCACCACAGAGGACGGATCTTCCGTGGGTTCCACAAACAGGCTAAACCCACAGAAGACCCATGAGCCCCAATGCATTGACACTCCCCATTCCTCCATATCTTAGGAGCCAAACTAAACATTGTTTCCACTGATAGCTTGGTCTCCTATAGAAAAAGAATATCAGGACCTTGATTTCTGACCAAATCATGAACTACTTTTTGTCTAGGGTCATTGTTCAAGCCCCTTACATTCCATGATAGGACAATCATTTCAAGGGGCTCGAAAAATGAGAATCCAGAGTCTTTACTGGCCCTGACTCCACCAAGGTCTCACCTATCAACTTGATCTTTTCCAGATCCTTCTTCCTACCTAGTTTGGAAAATTTCTCTGCCCCACCTTTTTTGAGATCCTTTTGCAAAAGGCCCAACTGAGAGGAAATTCTGTTGCTCTTGGCTACATCCGAACTTACGAACTGCCCAAGCTGAGAAGAATCCCCACCACCTTTCGGTGCCGTAGGAGAATTAATTGGGGCCACATAAACCACTAGCTGTTGATCAATATCCATGTGCAAAGTATCATCACTCGGTGGAATCAATGGATCACCAGAGATATTGTCCTCCTGAGATGAACCCACAATCTCCTGAGCCATACTCAACAAACCTGGGTTCACTTCCTACTGATTGAGATCATCCAAAACCTCAAACCTATTAAAATTATCCTCAACCTGACTTTCCTTTAAGGTCCTCTTTTGAACCTAGTTCCTGTTACGAGCTTTGACCTGAACAAAACCCTTCGCACCAACCACCTCACTAGAGGCCAAGCCCTTCCCCTTATCAGTCGCAGGGGGGTTGCGAGGAGGTTGTACAACCTGAGACTCCACTGGCTTATATCTTGGACATTTACGCTGCAAATCGCCATACTCATGACATAGGCAGCAACAGAAAGGAAGAGTTTTATAATCCAGCTGCTACACCCAAGAGAAAGATCCCACATACATATCTAAAGCATCTGGTAAAGGCTTACTAAGATCAATTTCAACACAGATACGAGCATAGGTCAATACCTTTTTTCCCAAGGTTTGCAACGAAGACCCAACTAGCTTTCCAAGCAAAGAAGCCAATAGGAGCAAAGTATCCTCTCGACAGCATTCCACTGAAAATTGAGGCAAATGGACCCACACTGGAACATGATTTGGCATCTCCTCTGAAGGGATGAATCCAACATGCCATGGTTTGATAAACAACCCCACTTGGTTATAAAAATAAGGGCCTCCCTCAAAGACCCTATTGCGATAAACCATGCAATTAAAGGTGACCATAAAGTAACTATTGGCCAACAACATAACCTCCATTTCTCCTTCTGGCACCCAAGTCCTCTGGGCCAAAGTTTTCAAGAACTACAAAGAAACCCTCATCCCCAAAAATTTACAATATAAGGAGTGATTCGAGTAATATTCAACATCTTCGGCAATCATTTTAGGCGAGATGACCAATTTAGGCCTCTCCAGGCAACGCTCGAGACATACGTTAATCTTCTTGAGCCTCAACCCATTGGATGAATCCACACCTCCAAGCCCTGTGTCTGGAGTAAATGAATTATTATCAAAGGACTTCATTCCATGGTTTGAAGGCTTCGAAAAAAATGTTGCCCGAAAATCCATCTCGGGAGACACCCCCAATGCCTCGCCTCTATGTAACGACATCAAACCTGAAACGGGCATGCAAACACCCAACGTGCCACCAGAAATGGGAAGGGAACCCCAAACCTCCACACCCGACCACCCTTCACACACACCCCCTACCAGCCGAATCCTACCACACCCGCATCAAGCAAAAGCCAACAGTAGGAGAAACCCTCGCGGGCCACCCAATACCATAGACTTACACCTGCGCCCACACCAGCCACCTCACACCTACGCCCATGCCCATGCAGACAAAGGGAGCATCGAGGTAAAGGAGATGCAACCAAATGACACCCGACAACCACCCTGCACAAAAATCAAGCACAAAGAGAATGCAGCCCCCCGAACTTCGCCAACAAAGCCCAACCCCACCGCACACTGGCAAATAGAAACTAAACACGGGTGCCCTAGCTCGGCCCAAAAATTGCAGATGCCATCAAACTAGCCCTTGCTTGCATAGTTAATGATCTTGTAGACATGGAAAATGTACAAGTTTATTTTGGCACACCTGATCTCGATTACTAACAACGTTTCCTCTTAAATCAAATTCTCAGCATTTCATCACTTTCTATCCTTTAATTCAATAAATCACTACTTATTAGATTAAGTCTTCCTCTGTCAGTGATTAAATTAAATCAATTTAATTTAACCTTACATCTTTGTTTAATTAAATAAATCATTTTATTTGATTAAAATCTCTAAAGTCCTTTTATTAAATTAAATAAATTAAACCTTATTTGATTTAATCTAACACATTCCTTCTTTATTAAATAAATCAAATCAATTATTTAATAAATCATTTCCTCTCAAATTCTGACTTAAATCAATTCATAAATCTAAGTCTAAATTGTCACATCACCTAATTCTCCATTAAATTAATCAAAACATTGATTAAGTTAATCCTTCTCACTAAAATTCTCTCGAGAATGCAAGTTGCACAATAAATCAATTACTTTGATTTATTAATTCCTCTATTTTCTCTCACAAAGCATCAAAAGAGAATATTCTTTATTTGAATTCAAAAAGGCCAAGTGGACTTGGTCCTTCCAACAAGGCATTCAATGCCTCTTACATGTCCTTGACCTTGAGCCAAGTGACATTAACTTCATTCCGTTTCCCTCTTCAACATGTCATTTCTCAAATTTGAAATGCCACCTAAATGCATTTATTGACACATTGGCCAAAACTTGCACATTCCTCATCCAATCACATTTGGACAAGTGGCACAATGCCATTGGACTATCTTTTGTCCCACATTGCTTATTTCCACTATCTCTTCCAGGATTTGAATCTATAAATTGGAGACCTCTCCTCCTAATCTTCATCCACAATTTAAATGCAAAGTTACTGTCTTCAATTGAGAACTAATTTTGCCCATTTCACCCAAGCATTCACAACATTTCATATTTTGCATCAAGATTATGCTCAAATCTCTTTGGAGATTTGACCATTGTTTAATCAACCACATTGCAACTTAGGAATTGGGAAAGGGCCAATTGCAACACTCCATTGGCACCAATTCCCCCATGGGATCATCATTTTGTTCACTTAATTAGGCCTGGTTTTATTTCATTTTAGTTGTTCTTCCTTTGTTCCTATTTTAAGTTTATTAACAAATGGATTTCATGGGGAATCCCTTATTGTTTGCATGCTTTTAGATCTAACACTAACAATGTTTTTCATCTTTGTGCAAATGTAGGTTTAGGGGTTCACATTTTGGCGCTAGAAGGAGGGCATTAAGTCAAAAAATTCAATCATGTTTTCAAATTTCGCAGTTTCTAACTTTTTTGTTGTAGACACAGGCAAAATAGCCCGCACGGTGCTATATCACGCCGCTTTCAGCTCCTCGGCGCACTACTTCGCTGTGTTCAGTTTGGTGGCTCCATATCGACCCGCCGTTGCATTTTCCAAACTCCGCCGCAGATTCCCACCTGTCACTTTTTTAAATTTCCTAAGCCTGCCGCCCAGGGCCTAACTCTGCCGCTTTGACCACCACGGCTCTATATTAAGCTACACCTTCTCCAAACTCCGCTGCGTCACCTTTCTCGCCCATAAATTTTAAATTTTTAAAGCAGGCCACTTCCAAACTGCAGCGCGGGCCTCTGTCGCGCCGCTTTTGCGCTCTTTGCCTATGCAGAGCGCTTCCCAAAGTCACCCACGCGACGCTATATAGCACCGCCTATCTTCCAAACTTCGCCGCTTCTCCAAACTCCATTGCTTTTCCAAACTTCACCGCGGGAAGACAATAAAATTTTAAATTAACATGTGCTTTTTAAATTCAGGATTTTTTAACCTTTCAATCTGATTTCCCATCTTTATTGCTCTCTGTTTTACTATCATTTTGCAGGTTGGAGCAAAGGAAGGAGTCATTATGACATCATGTTCACAAAACCAAAGTGTTCCTAAACACTAAAAGTGTTCTTTAACACTTCTTAAGAAAGTTTGTTAAAAATATTTGGCCTTAGGAAAACTAATTTTACTTTGGGCTTTAAAATGAACAGTCAAATTTCTTTTATGATATCATGTTTATTTTGTGTAAAGTGTTTTTAAACACTTAAGTGTTCTTCAACACTTTTCAAGAAACTTGTTAAAATATTTGATCTTAGAACACTAAATTTTCATTGGGCTCTAAAAAGAACAATCAAATTTTGTTTTTCTAAAGTTGCCAAGGGGCTGAAAAGAACTTTAGGCAAATACACTAGATTTGGTTTGAAAGGTAATAATTAAACAAGGAAAATTCACATTTCTATTTGGTGCTTAAAAAAAAGCCAGTATTGCTTTGAGGATTAAAATGAACAAGTGTCTTTAATGTTTTGCAAACTTTTTCACAAATTAACATCATTAAAATGCGTATGCGCTTCTCTCGCGCTTTATAGCGATCTTGAGAATCAAAAGCATTTTTGTTATATTAACTTGTCAAAAATATTGCCTCCACATTTCGATTTGGGCACTTAAAATTGAAAAAAAACATGCCAGTGTGAGCACGACATATTGTGGAGGTTTTCCCCTTTGTTTTTCAACAAAGGTTGTGTAAACGATAGGATATGTTAGCTCACTATTGTTTATCTTAGAGGGCCTACCTTGTGGGAAAAAGTAATCACCCAAGGGAACGACCCAACCGGGAACACGCTAAATCCAAACGACTTCCACCCAGGATATAAGTGTGGATATTGGAACAAAGGCCAATATCATGAGGATTATTCCGACGAGATGGATAGCAATGGACTCTCGCCGATGTTGGATAATCCCCAACGAACGAAATGCCCAAATTAGAACCCCTTGTTTAGAAAAAGGCCAAAACCTTGTCTATCTTCTTGGTGCAAAAGGTTATGTCCTTTGAAGCCGCCCCACATTATACATGCGGTCTTGTTGTGGAAATGGAAAGTATGCCATGGGAGATTCATGGGTACTAATGCTTGGCTGACCCGAATAACTAAGTGTCGTGGAGGGGAGCCAGTGTGGTCAAGCATTTAGCCATTTGCACAAGATATGCGCAGCTGGATTTATCCAAATGGGAACCCAACAAGATATTGCCTCATCATCCTAGGAGTTTAAAAGTGCTTGGAAAGAACACATTGCTTGATCTTGAAAACATTTGAAAAATGAACATACACAAAAACCTTGAAATTTCAAACACCTTATGGGAAACAAATGCCTATTGACGAACTTGGACACTCTTGCTTTCCCTAGGAATCATATTCCTAGAGGTTTCTAAGTGCACAAGTTCTACAGTCATTTGTTTTCGATAAGGATAAACATAAGGAACTTTTGCCCTATTTTCCTCGATTTCCACACAAAGGACCTTGTGGGATGAGAAAGAGAATTGGACACTAGACATATAGTTTGGAACCTAAGCAAGCAAGTGTCTTGGATAAAAAGAACCTCATTTAACCAAGATAAAGAGACAAATTGAATTAAACATGTGTTGTTTCCAATGATTCCCCGCAAGATTAAAATCCCAAAGCCAAAGTTCAAGAAAGTGAGTCTAAAAATCCATGAGCAATGGCTTGAGATGCTCCTTGAAGTAAGGGAGAGACTTGTATACAATTTCTACAAAAAAGTCTCAAGGAATAATCCTGCATTGTATTCATTTTATTGTCAACAAAATCTTGAACTTTTTCAAAGGTATGGTTTTCTCCTATAGGAAGTCTAGCGTGTTATTCAATACCGAGGTTTTATAGAGAGAGTCATATCTAGGTTAAGGTTCAAGATCAAAGTTGTCATTTCCATTCATTCCTCCATCAACCAAATCTCATTTCATCATCAAACCTTTTGAGAACTCTAGAATCAATCATCACGCTAAACTTTAGTGGGCTAAATCAACATCATCATATCTTGGCTTAACACACCTGGCCAACATAGTCTTAACCATTGGACAAATTTTCTTTGAGATAACACAACTTCTTAAAGTCTATTAGTTCTCAAACACATTGGCTTAACACAATTAGTCAATTCATCCATTTGTGCAAGTTCCCCTAGGATAACACAACTTCTTAGCGAAAACAACTTCACAACAATCTTGTTTGACTTAACATATCTAGTCAAATTATCACAATAAATCAAATCAAAAGCCCTTACAAGTTTAGCATACACCTTCAAAAGTTCTTCAAAAAGGTTTTGTCTCACCCATCCCATCCATTTAACCCATCACCATTTACCACCATCTTTGATCTTTTAGCTTCCCTAGTTCTTCTCTTTTGGACCTAAAGGATTAGGATCGAACAAATCCCTATTTTTTATGGTCCAAACAAGATCTCAACAGAAGAAGGACATGGAGAATATCAAAGAAATATCAGCTTCTATGGACATGAGTCATTTAAATACCGAAGTGAACCTAGCGGGATCAAGCAATCCCCCAATCAACTCTCCTTTATCATCACAAAATCCTCAAGAGGAAAGTCATCAAGAGGACAACACAAATGAAGACATGGGGATGACACAAACCAAAATCACAGAAATGGTTCAAAATCCAGAGAACCACAAAATTGTCAGTACTATGTTCAAATACCTAAATATGATAGCAAGAGGAGGGGTCATGCCCCCTCCCGACCTTAACACAAGCACTAGTACAGATGTGCCTATTCTATTCCAAATGCATCCCCATTGTCAAACATCAATCAAGAAGTACCTTGCACCGCATCAGTCATCACACCAACCTCCCAAAATGTAAACAAGGGGAGTGCCATGTTCCAAGAATTGCAAAAACACCGCCTTGTGGCCAATAAAGAAGCAATCATCACCCTCACACAAGCTACATCTATTCTGGAAAACCCATCTCACCCATACGTCCCACTCATCTTCCATAACCAGGTTGGCTCATCTTCATTCCGTGTAGCACCCGCTGGTCAATTAGACGTACAGGTTTCACTACCACTTGAAGAAGGAAACTTGTTTGAAATGATTGACGTTGCAAATCCTTTCTTCCAAGGCAACATTCCACCTCTTCCCCCATTTCCATTTACCACCACATCACCTCTTGGATTGGGGTTTCCTCCTATCAACATCAATGATTTCTTGGAACCTAGCAATCAAAACATCATGCCTAATTCCATCTTCTTGCCCACATCATCACAACAACAAGTGGTAACCATACAAGCCGCCACCACAATTGGTCCTCAAGTATCCCAAAGTATACCATCTCAAGGACCAATCATTTCAACCACCCCCCCCACAACCCAAATCCCGATCACCACCACAATCCCTCCACTTACCACAACGGTTGGCACTATTCCCATTCCACCACCAATCCCACCAAAAGTCAATATGAAAAACTCATTCACCACACTAATGCAAACACTCCAAAAATCCAACCAACAGAGAGTACTCCAGAAAGCCCAAGCACAAGCACAAGCCCAAGTGCAAGCGCAGGCACAAGCACAAGCTCAAGCGCAAGCCCAAGCACAAGCACAAGCCCAAGCGCAAGCACAGGCACAAGTACAAGCTCAAGTGCAAGCCCAAGCCCAAGCACAAGTCCAAGCGCAAGTGCAAGCCCAAGTACAAGCTCAAGCACAAGCTCAAGTGCAAGCTCAAGCACAATACCAAGCGCAATTGCAACGATCCATCTGCAAGCCTACCAACAAGCCCTGCAAGAATTTCAGACACAACAACAAGCTAAACAACAAGCCTTGTTGGCACAACAACAGCTCGACCAGCAACAAGCCTTGTTGGCACAACAACAGCTAGACCAACAACAAGCTTTACTAGCTCAACAGCAGATTGACCAACAACAAGCTTCATGGGAACAACAACAGATGGACCAACAACAAGCGTTGTTGGAACAACAAGCGCAACAGGATAAAAAACAAGCATTGTTGAAGTAAATGCAGGCATACCACCAAGCTTTGAATGCACAACCAAGCTTGCAGCAAACGCCCACCAGTACTCTCCTCACCCATCAAACGCCAAGAACACCTCATCACTCATTCATCCCACCCCCCGATCCGAGCAAGGATGTCGCAACACAAATCAAACTGCTCTCACAACAGGTGTTGGACTTACAAGCAGGAAAAACCACAAGGACACCAGACAATTTCTGCCCTTATCCGTTCGATAGGAGTCTCACCATGGTACCGTTCCCAAAGGGATTTGAGATCCCCAAATTTGACAAATACAACAGAACGGGCAACCCTAAAAACCACGTCAGGGAATTTCAGGTGCACTGCATGGAAGTCACATATGATGACATGTATCTAATGTGACTCTTCCCCCGAAGCCTGACTGGTCTAGCTATGGAATGGTTTTCTTGCCTACCCACGGGCATTAAAACATTAGAGGAAATAGTGGAGGTTTTCCTTATAAATTACGCTTTCAATATGGGTGTAGATGTTAGTTTGGAAGAACTATCTGCACTCAAATAAGGAAAAGGAGAGCTATTCGCATCCTTCTTGCAAAGATGGCAATCCAAGGCCAATCAAAGCAAGTGGACCATGCCAGAGGAACAACAAGTTTGCACCATCATAGCCAATCTAGATGAAAACTTGGTGTTTTACTTAAAAATGCAGTGCATCACATCATATGACCAACTAATTCCAAAGGCGCTCAACATCAAAAGAGCCCTTACTGTGTGAGGAGGCACACCAAAATTCACTCCACCATAGGATAACCGCTCGTCTAACAACTACAATGATAAACCTCAAACATGGTCGAGGAATAAAAATATCACGAATGACGGCATGGTCAATGCTAAGGTAGTCATCAGTGCTCTTAAGAAAAATACCCAAAACCATCATCAACCACAAAATCATAATCACAACAATGTGCAAACTAATGCAGTAGTGGCACAGTCACAACCACCTTCCACCAATCAAGTCGACAATTTGGGTAATCAAGGAGGACCACCTCCCCGCAACAAGTTTGCCCCCAAGAGAAAGTTCACAACCCTTGGTGAATTGATTGAGTTTGTAATGAAGAAGCTGGTCAAAGAGAATCTAATAAAGATCTCTAACTTCGAACAATACACGGAACACATGACCAAACCGCCGTGGTACAATGAGAATCTCCTTTGTGACTTTCACAAAGTCAAAGGACACCACCGCTAATTGCATGAGACTCAAAAATATCATCCAAGACCTCATTGAGGACAAGGTCATCAACATCGAGCAGCTGACCGGAAACCAAGACCTAAAAATTTACACCAATCCGATGCCAAATCATAACCAAGGAAATAATCAAGGAAATAATAAAGGCAAGCAAAAGTACGCTAGTGCTAATCTAGTATACGAGGAGATAGTTGGATGCGTTGACGAAATGGTCACTGTTACAAATATCAAGGGAGCCAACAATGACTATGGAGTCACCACACAATGTGGAAAGGTTACCATCGTTGGGCAACCTGTTAAGACCCCCATTTCCAATACAAAGGCCATCCCCTATGATTACAATGTTATTGACCAGTTGAAAAGAACACCTGCCCAAATATCCATCATGAAATTATTGAAAATCTCCGCCACCCATAGACAGATGCTTGATGAAGCGCTAGCTGCGTCTACCATTGCTGCCACCCTTGACATAGAGCAATTTCAGGCTATGGTGGGTAACATCATTACCCCAAATGTCATCACATTTTCAGACCAAGATTTCCCCCCGCAACCATCTCATAACCGAGCACTCCACCTCCAAGTACTAATACATAAAAAGAAAGTCAAACGAGTCCTGTAGATGGAGGTGATAGCCTTAATATTTGTTCACTAAAGCTTATCAAGAAACTTGGATTCGCTGAGGATTCCATCAATAAGAACAAAAGCATCACAATAAGAGCATATGATGACCAAGAAAGAGTGTCTCAGGGCACTATCAAGATCCCCATCCAAGTGGAGCCGACAACTATGGAAACCACCTATCAAGTCCTCAACCTTGACCTACCATACAACATCCTCCTGGGATGCCCGTGGATACATGGAATGAAGGCAGTAGCCTCAACTTATCACCAGTGCATTAAGTTCTCATATCAAAATGAGGAGGTCACTATACATGGGGATCTTGAACCTTTCGCCTATTGCAAAAACTTGGAAGCAAAGTTTTACAAGATCCCTCAAGTACCCAAAAATGATGAAGGACCATCTACTTCATACATAGACCTAGCTAATCTTGCCTCCACTTCTGTGACAGAGACACCTGCCATCCCTGACATATCCAAGATTAAGAACATGATACAGGACAATGGATGCAGTGATTATAGAATGAAGAGAAATGCTTTTGTTGTAGGAGAGTTACCACAATCTCCTAGGTCAGATGGGCAACCACAGCTGATTTAAACACTTGTTCGCACTAGAACAGAACCCTCTGGATTCCACCATTGGGGGGATCTCAATCGGGAGAATGTGGAAGAGGAAGACATCACAAATACTCTATACCAAGATGAAAGACCCAATCCCACCTTGCCCATGGAGGAAACTAATAAAGGGTTACAAATGATGTTTGGTATGGGCTATAACAGGAATGAGAGCCTAGGAAGAAATAGTGATGGACGGTTGGAGCCCATCATTGTGGAAAGGAGAATGCGAAACCTTGGCCTCAGTTATACTCCGCCGAGTATAACTGTACGTGGTAGAGGTACTCCCAGAAGAGCAGTTAGATCCTCTCCTCAGGTAACAACAACCACTCATAGACCACCCATTTGCTTAGGGATCCCACTCGACAATTACACCTTTGACATCACTGATGTTTGTGCTAGTAGTGACAATGAGGATACCATAGCAAGTCTCCCTAGGGTTTTTGAGGATTCCACCTTGTTAATGATAAGTGCCTCCACAATTGAGTCAAACCAATCAGCCCACTGAATTACCTTAGTACACCCCCAACTCATCGATCACGACCAACGGGGACCACCGATTCTAGACTCGTTCGAAAATGATGAGGCTCTCTCGGAATTCATGGGACTAAGGGATACAGTTCCATGCAGAGATCACAAGGCTAGATTCAACATCACACTAAACACATAAGCATACTATGGGGAGATGATTGAGTCCTTCAATCACAAAAGAAAAATATCGAGAATAAGCTCAGAGTTATTGAGTGAAAACCACACTGTGGCACTCTCTAACCATAAAACACTAAAAATAAAGGATGCATCCAATGGTGAAAACCTCTTCGAGGCACTAGAGGATGAAGGATTCAATCTTCCCCCTACCGCTCTACATCAGGAGAAATCAGCAATATTGGCAGAATAATGCAACCCTGTCAACCTGGGAACAAAAACAGAGCCGCAAATCACATTCTACAGCCAAACACTTCAAAGAGAAGAACAAGAACTGTTGGCAGCATTCCTAAAAGAAAGAAAGGTAAATTTTGCATGGACCTATGCAGACATGCTAGGTTTGGACCCTGAAGTAGTAGTTCATCATTTGGCCATTTACCCCAGAGCAAAACCAGTCAGACAAAAGCTAAGGAAGATGCACCCACAAATAGCCTTGCTCGTAAAAATTGAGCTGCAAAAACTTCTGGATGTTGGCTTCATACGCCCGATCGACTATCTAGAATGGGTATCAAATCTTGTACCGGTCTCAAAACCAAAAGGGGGCATCTGCATTTGCACTGATTTTAGAGACCTAAACAAAGCATGTCCCAAGGATGATTTTCCACTACCCAACATTGACATGATAGTGGATATGATAGCCGGACATGAGATGCTATCCCTAATGGATGGCTTCTCGGGGTATAATCAGGTAATGATAGCGAAGGAAGACCAACATAAAACAGCCTTTACATGTCCTTGGGGCACTTACTACTAGAACGTAATGCCATTTGGGTTGAAAAATGTAGGAGCTACATACCAAAGAGCCATGACATTAATCTTCCACGACATGATCCATAAAATAGTCAAAGACTATGTGGATGACATACTGGCTAAATCAAAGAAGAGACAGGACCATGTAGCAACTCTAAGTGCTATCTTTGACAAGCTCGAACAATATAAGGTTAGACTTAACCCGAAGAAGTGTGTCTTTGGGGTACAATTGGGAAAGCTGCTAGGATACATAGTTTCAATGAGAGGAATAGAGGTGGACCAGGCTACAAAGGTAAAAGCAATCCTTGAAATGGAAGCACCAAGAATGTTAAAGCAACTAAGAGGATTACAAGGTAGACTCCAGTCCATCCAGAGATTCATAACACAACTGGCAGATAAGCAGATTGCCTATTCACACCTACTTCACAAGGGAGTAGCTTTCAGATGAGACGACAAATGCGAGCAAGCATTCAGTAAAATAAAAGAATATCTACTTACACCACCTATGTTAATGCCACCAATTGTCAGGAAGCCTTTAATCCTATACATCTTAGCAACAACAACCACCCTTGGTGCCCTTTTAGCCCAACATGATGAAAAGGGAACCGAGCGGGCCATCTACTACATCAGCAGAACCATGGTGGGGAACGAGCTCAATTACACATCAATAGAAAAGGCTTGTCTAGCACTAGTATTTGCAGGTCAAAAATTCAGACACTACATGCTAGCTCATCAAATCAAGCTGATTGCCAAGATAGACCATCTGAAATACCTATTGTCAAAAGCAATGCTTACAGGTAGAATGGCTAAGTGGGTGATCATATTGTTCGAACATGATATCGAGTATGTAGAATGAAAAGCCATAAAGGGACAAGCCATTGCGGATCAGCTGGCGGAAGCCCCCCTCTACACAAAAAACCCATTCATATCAAAATTCCCAGATGAGTCCCTTTTTAACCTTGGTGTAGCCGACCACTAGAAATTATACTTCGATGGCTCCCACACACAACATGGGTCAGGAGCTGGTGTGTTCTTCATCACCTCGCAAGGAGATTGCATACCTAAATCATACAAGTTGGCATTCCCCTATACCAACAATATAGCAGAATACGAGGATTCGACCATAGGCCTCAAGATTGAAACACAATGGCAAATCATGGCGATAAAAGTCTATGGGGACTCACAACTTATCATCAACCAAGTCAACGGTGAATACCAAACCAAGGATGATAAGCTCACACCATACAAAAAGGTGGTAGAAAGCCTGAAAGAGTCATTCATTGACATCACCTTCGAGAAGATACCAAGAACAAACAACAGAGTAGCCGATGCAATGTCGACCATTGGATCCTTACTAGACATCCCCTGCAATGTCTCAAAACATGTATTCCTCGTAGAGCAGCTTCTCGTACCCACATTCAAGGTACTAGAGTCAGAATATGTGTGTGAAATTGTTGGTCCCGGTGATCTTTGGTATCATGATATATACACCTACCTAAAGTTAGGAATCCTCCCCATTGACATCACCCCAAACCTAAAACGCACTTTTGTCAAAAGGTCTTCATGATTCGTCATCCTAGGAGAAACCCTCTTTCAAAGAAGTATCGATGGAACCTTGCTACATTGTTTAAAACCTGAGGAGGCCATGAATGCTCTAACTAAGGTACACAATGGCACATGTGGATCACACTCGAGTGGTATGACCTTGGCTAAGAAATTGCTGAGAACTAGGTACTATTGGCCGACAATGGAGAGAGAGGCACACAACTTTGTCAGAAGATGCCTACAATGCCAATAGCATGGAGACCTCATTCATGCACCAGCTCAAGAACTGCACCCTATCATTACACCTTGGCCTTTTTCACAATGGGGACTCAATCTCATAGGAAAAATCACACCCACCTCATCCAACGGCCACAAGTTCATTATCACTGCCACTGAATATTTCACAAAGTGGGTCGAAGCAATCCCCATGACCTACATCACGGGAAAAAAAATATCCAAGTTTATTCTGAACTACCTCATTTGCCGATACGGTGTTCCCCAATCCATTATCTATGATAATGGGACACCTTTCAAAAATCAGGATGTCCATGATTTATGTGAAAAATTCAAAATCCAGCACCGCTTTTCCACTCCATACTATCCACAAGGCAATGGCCAAGCATAAGCTACAAATAAAACTATTTTGAAAATCCTTAAGAAAACAATCAATGACTCTAGTCGTGATTGGCATCTGTAGCTAAATCCCACCTTATGGGCCTATTGCACCAGCATTCACATGCCAATGGGCACCACTCCATTCTCTCTAGTCTATGGATTAGAAGCCATCCTCCTTATTGAGATCGAGCTCCCGTCACTGAGAATATCACTACAAAACCTCATCACGAATGAGGAATATAGGGTCACAAGATTGAATGAGCTGGAATTACTAGATGAAAGGTGCATGGATGCCCTAAACCATCTACAAGTGTACCAGAATCACCTAAAAAGGAGCTACAACAAGAAAATCAGACAACGCACTTTCCAAGTTGGTGACCTCATGCTAAAAGAAAACCAAAAGAACGTGCCAAATCCGGATACAAAAGGAAAGTTTGAGCCCAACTGGTTGGGACCCTTTGTTATCACTACAAGTTACAAATCGGGGGCATATCAGTTGTTGACACCAGAAGACGAGCCACTGCAGGAGCCCATGAATAGCTCTCACCTCAAAAAGTTTTATGCCTAAATCTTGCAAGGTATAGAACCAAAAAATATAAAAACAATAAGAAAAAGTCCTGAAAAAATGGTTACCTTGATGAAAACTTGGCAAACAGACATCTTGGTGACAACAAAAAAATCAAAAAATGCAAAAATAGTAAAGAGAAAAAATTGGTCCTCTAGTGAAAACCACTTCGGTGGTGCTTTGGGAAAGTACCTTGGTGAAAACCTGGCAAATAGGCACTAAGTGTAAATAAAGCACCCCCCACCTACCAGGATTTGCATGACTCATTTCATCGCATCTCAAAACACCCATCCACCCATCCGCTCACATCCATACCATAGCCTACGTTGGTGTCCGTACCATATTCCACCTTGGAACTACTTGACATTTCTAAGGTCAGTTTGTCTGGCCTTTGTCAAAGTAGTCTATCGCACCACACTGGGGGCACATTCTCACAAGCATCAGATCAGATTCATGTATATTCTCGTGATCTTTTTCAAAGCCATGAAAAATCCAAAAACATCCAAATCATCAAAAAATCCAAAAACATTCAAAAATATCATCAGAAAAATCATCAAAAACACGTGGAAATATCAAAAAATCCTCAAAAAATTCATCATTGAGTCTTGTCAGTTTTTCACCTTGTTGAACTACGTCGTCTCTGAGCTTGAATGTAGGCAAGGTTGATCTTTGATCATCCCCCGAGACAGTTAGGGTCAGTCCTTTAGGCATCCGTCGCATTGGCAATCCATTTTCCCATCTAGTCTGCATCTTAAGTCAGTCCTGTAAGCAATAAAATGGCAATCCGTTTGTCCATCTTATCATCAAGTCAGTTGTTGTCAGTCGAACTACGTGGTCTCTGTGTATATAACATAGGCAAGGCTAATCTATGGATCAGCTCCCGAGACCCCTAGGATAGGTCTTTAAGTTAGTCTGTTCGTCTTAAATCTTGAAAATGCCAAAAATATTTCTAAAACATCTCAAAAATTTCGAAAACAGCCTCAAAAATATTTGAAAAACCCAAAATGGTGCATCCATTTCATCTCGCTTTCACCCATGATTATCATCACTCCTAATAAAATCAATCGTCACTTTCACCCTTTGGTGAGTCAGTTAGAAGCAAGTTTAGTAGGTTTTAAAGTGAATGCCCAATCGTCAAAAGTTTTGGAAGTCTAAGTCAGTAAGCATGCAAGTTGGTCACCTCAGAATATCAATAGCTTATCACCCAATCGGTCCCATCAAAACCCTGATCACTACATGTCCTAGGATGAAGCTTTCCTGCGATGGACATAAGCATTAGGTAACCCTCACAGTAGTTGGTCTTGGCTAGCGGTACGAAGAACATTAGCTTGTTTGTTTACTTTATTTTGGTCTTTTTTGACTTATCTTATTTTGCGCTCATTCCAAGGACCTCTTGATGATACCTAAACAAAATAGGTTTAGAGAGAAAGGAATGGGGCAATTATCATTATCTTTTTTTTATCTGCTATGCTTGTGGGATATGCTTGTAAAATAACCTAGTTACACATGTTTTGTTTGGTTTGTAGGGAGGATATTTTAGGTATCTTGTTGACCACATAGGAAAGCTTGCTTTCCTATGTTTTGGTCCAAGATGTTTAGAATGTCTAAACTACATCCCGAATAAAGTATGTATGCTAGGTGTGAACAAGAATACTCCTATCTGTTTGACGAGTCAAAGTCCATCGCACTAAGTACCATGCCATCTTGGTTCTTAATAACTTGATGCATCGTACCTATGTATGTTATCAAACATAACGCAATTGACCCTTTGAAAATCTCAATTCCTAGCAATGTAAATCACCATCATCATCCTAACTAGTTCATTCATTCTACGTTTCTTCTATCTTCTTTCACAAACTAACATAGTATCATAACAGTAATCAAAGCATCGCCCATGCATACACCCTGCATCCACATAATCATCAACATTAAAACAACATCACATCATATATAATCATTCGTAACCATTACCATTTGCATTCATTACCATTATTAAAACATGGAAAATACACAAAAGAAAATGCATCCATTACATACATTGCATCACATAAGCATAGGAATGGAAACATCTCATAACATCTCATAAAACATCACACATTTGCATAACATAAAAGGGTGAATCATCTCATACATATCAAAAAATTCTGTTATGATACAAATCGGATCAGGTGTACATCAAGTACATAATACAATAAGGCCAAAATACTGCAGCCCGTATATCAAAAATGAATCAAACTGTCTAGTGATCAAAAAGGGGGCGGGCCCTGCTAGCTGCTGCCCTCCCCATCCTGCCTCTCACCATGTGCCTTTGCTAGTCACCTTCCTGTCTGCTGTGAAAAGTCTGGCACTCTGTGGTTGGATGGTACTACCTGCTAATAATGGTGCCAATAGTATTTGGCCTCTCTAATTGCATCCCTATAATCTCAGATATCGACTGATCGGCCCCGGGATGTGGAAGCAACACTCTCTAACTGTCTCCGCCGGCCCATCTCCTGATCCCTCTCGAATCGTGCCTAATCTCTCTCTACTGATAGTGTGGCAATCCATTGTCGGGCCTCATCCCGCTCCGCCGTTAGAACCTATATCAACATGTCACGGGCATCTGGCTGCCCTGTTGGCTGTCCCGTTGGCTAGCCCGCTGGCTGTCCTGCTGGTTGTCCTGCCAGCTATACTATTAGCTACTGCTGCGCTAGCATGTGGGGCTGCTCATCCTGTCCTGGCACATGGGGCTTCCCATCTTGTCCTACCACTTGGGGCTTCCCATCTTGCCCTACTACATGCTGCGCAGGATCCCTCGGAGGTGACTGCTGGGGAGGTGGTACACCTCCCCGACCCCTACCCGTTGACCTACCCCTCGGCCTGCGACGAGGAAGCACTGTCCCCAGAACGGTCAATCTCACTGGTGGCCTGAACCATACCCTGTATGCGGGGGTCACCCCTGCATCTGCTGGCCCCTGATCATATGCCCAAGGCCGAGTCACCAACTGCCTGAACGAAGTCACTACCTCGTCTGCTGGAATGGGATCTCCCCATGCTGTCTCCTTTGTCATACAGGCAAAGATAGCTGTGTATTGAGCATCAGGTACATCCTCCACCTCCCCAAACTGTCTAGCCACTCTATCTAGAAGATATCTCTCTATTAGCATATGCTCTCGACCTTGCATAAGTCTATCCTGACGGGAAAAGAAAAGCTGCTTTGCATCATCCATCCATGGGCCCATACCCATATACGACCTCGAGATAAATATTGTCATCTCATCTAAAACCTGGTGCCAGTGAGCTATGCCGTATGTACCCATGTGGGTGAAGCGAATCATCGCCTGACCATACCGCCACACCAAAGGGTCATCAATATCTAAGGCAACTGATGTCACAAATGGGCGAAGTACTGGAATCTGCTCGAAACCCCAAACATGAAGAAGAGTCAAGCCAACCCCAAGAGCCTGACCCTCCAGATAAGAAAACTCATGTAAATCTCTATATAAGGAGGCCAGTAGCACTGGTCCCTAGGCATAATGCACTCGGTGAGCGCACATCTGCTGCCACACTAGTCCCCAACCTAGATTGAAGTATTGGCCACGCCGATCAAGAGCTACAAGGCCAGAAATAATGGTGACCAGAATAAGGCTATAAGTAGGGGCTATACCCCAGTATCTCTCCAAGTCTATCTGACCATCGCAGAGCATGAACTCGTCCACACCTATGACACTGAAGCAGGCATCCCTCCCCTCCTCCATATCATAAATCACACACTCTCTGTGAATAGTTAGCCGCAGGATGCACCATACATCCTCAAGAGTGATGGTAGCCTCACCTATAGGAAGATGAAAGGATGAAGTCTCACTGTGCCATCGCTCGGCCAAAGCATGTATCATAGCCAGATGTGCTCGCACAAGAGGGACATAGGGGACAAACCACATACCAAGCATCCCAAGCTATTCCTAAAGAAATATATGCATATCAGATAAATGCTCGAGTACAGGCCATCGGTGCTCCCTCGAATGAATAACATCAGATGTCTCCTGCACAAGGAAAGTACCACGTCAGCTCCCCTAAAAAATTCTGGTGTTCGTTATCGTCTTTCGCTTTTGAAACAACAAAAGTGACGCTGTTTGCAAAAGTGGGGCAGTTTGGAAGTCTCTAAACTATGCCGCACAACAGAGTTAGATAGCAAAAAATTTGCAAAGTACACCGCGCGGCAGACTTAGATAGCTTCTGTCCCGCACAACATTGTTTGAGTAGGCGACCAACTAAAGAAATTGAAATTCCCTAGTTCCTAACTCCGCCGCGCAGTGATCAATGCACACGTGGCCCTATATAGGACTGCGCAGGCCAGTTTGGAGAGCTTCTCGATGCAATATCGCACCGCGCTGACTCGACCATACGAAAACCCTATTAAATGCACAGAAAGCGAGAAAATTAAAAGTGGGATAGGGGTACATACCACGGGTCCTGCGGTGACTGGTCGTTGAAATACTCGTACCCGCTCTGAAACATGCAGGGGAAGCTCTTGTTGTGCCATTGTGTCTAGAACTTGGAGCTCAAGTGTCAATTTCTTCAAAGGTAGGAGTGCAAATGTTTTGAAAATGACCCCTTGAGGTCTATTTAAGCTCAAAAATTAGGGTTCCTTTTGACCTAATTTGACTTTTCGGAGAGGGTTTTTTGCCCTGATCCTATTTTCACCGAACCGAAGGTCATTCTTCATCCCTTCTGGCATTTTAATGCATTTTTCGGGCATTTTGGGGCATTTCTGGCATGTCAGACACCTTGTCATCTTTTTTCGCAAAATCATCCAAAAATTCAAAATTTTCGTCTGATCTCTCGAGGGGGCAATATCGAGCAGTATCCTTCTGCTAAGGCAGTAGTGGGGCATCTAAAATTTTTCAAGAAAATCCAGACCTTTGATTACATCAGTTTATTCTTTAAATCAATGCAACAAGTACATTGCTTCAAAGAGGGGCAAAATGTAGACATGGAAAATGTACAAGTTCGTTTTGGCACACCTGATCCCAATTACTAATAACATTTCCTCTTAAATCAAATTCTCAGCATTTCATCACTTTCTATCCTTTAATTCAATAAGTCACTACTTATTAGATTAGGTCTTCCTCTGTCAGTGATTAAATTAAATCAATTTAATTTAACCTTACATCTCTATTTAATTAAATAAATCATTTTATTTGATTAAAATCTCTAAAGTCCTTTTATTAAATTAAATAAATTAAACCTTATTTGATTTAATCTAACACATTCCTTCTTTATTAAATAAATCAAATCAATTATTTAATAAATCATTTCCTCTCAAATTCTGACTTAAATCAATTCATAAATCTAAGTCTAAATTGTCACATCACCTAATTCTCCATTAAATTAATCAAAACATTGATTAAGTTAATCCTTCTCACTAAAATTCTCTAGAGAATGCAAGTTGCACAATAAATCAATTACTTTGATTTACTAATTCCTCTATTTTCTCTCACAAAGCATCAAAAGAGAATATTCCTTATTTGAATTCAAAAAGGCCAAGTGGACTTGGTCCTTCCAACAAGGCATTCAATGCCTCTTACATGTTCTTGACCTTGAGCCAAGTGACATTAACTTCATTCCGTTTCCCTCTTCAACATGTCATTTCTCAAATTTGAAATGCCACCTAAATGCATTTATTGGCACATTGGCCAAAACTTGCACATTCCTCATCCAATCACATTTGGACAAGTGGCACAATACCATTGGACTATATTTTGTCCCACATTGCTTATTTCCACTATCTCTTCCAGGATTTGAATCTATAAATTGGAGACCTCTCCTCCTAATCTTCATCTACAATTGACATGCAAAGTTACTCTCTTCAATTGAGAACTAATTTTTCCCATTTCACCCAAGCATTCACAACATTTCACATTTTGCATCAAGATTATGCTCAAATCTCTTTGGAGATTTGACCATTGTTTAATCAACCACATTGCAACTTAGGAATTGGGAAAGGGCCAATTGCAACACTCCATTGGCACCAATTCCCCCATGGGATCATCAATTTGTTCACTTAATTAGAACTGGTTTTCATTCATTTTAGTTGTTCTTCCTTTATTCCTATTTTGAGTTTATTAACAAATGGATTTCATGGGGAATCCCTCATTGTTTGCATGCATTTAGATCTAACACTAACAATGTTTGTCGTCTTTGTGCAAATTCAAGTTTAGGGGTTCACAGATCTAATAAGTATAACAATTATGTATGGATTGAATAATAAATGAGGAGAAAACAATATTCAACCAAAGATGGAGGTGCAATTGTCAAATTAAATGTTGGTCATATAGTTAATGAACCAACAACTATAACAGTTGTATATGAATTGGCTAGGAAAGAAGGATGGAACAATATTCCTTTTTTATCAACTTGGAGGTGGAACATATCATGTGAGCATTCTCATCATTTACAATGATTTTTTTGAAGTGATTCCAAAATCAGAGATATTAATTTAGGAGGTTGATATTGTAGAATGTGTATGTATGAATTATAGATTCCCTCTTCATGTAAAAATTAATCTATCAATTTGTAAAAGTTCCTTGACTATTCCAAATATTATTTCTCATTAATTGATTCTATATCTTTTTCATTCCATGTTTTAGTCCTACTTCTAATTGTTAATGTTGTACTCTATGTAGCTAAACTCAAATAATTGGATTGAGTTTCATCAAAACCAAAAATTAATTTGATATATAAATTCATGTGTAAAGGAGATATGAGTCTAATAAAGGATTGCTTAGAACTAGGAAAATTTAATTTGATAGTAATCCCACCATTTCCTTAGTCAGCTTTGTAATATCTATGGATGATGAAAATAGTAACAATACAATGAAAGTACCCAATTCACACTCGACAATTACTCAATAAAGCTCAAGAACTATGCACAAAATGAAATAGTGAACAATTATACCACAAAAAGACCTTGATTTGCTTTATTATTATTTGATAGTAACTTGAATGATTGATATATGTGTTTCTCTTAAAATAGCATATCCATGATAACATAATGATAGTATGAGAGCCAATATAATGATATTTTCTCAAAGATAATAGAATAAAAAAATGAGACCTTGATAATGCTTGCTTGCTAATGATAGTGCTTGACAATTGCTAGGTAGTTTCTTGATCATAATGATGCTCTAGCTCTAGGAGAGGATATGTGAATAAAGGGTTTGCATTTATATGTTTCACTTAATATTTGATCAATGGTGGAGACTAATTAGAAAGATTAACGGATAAGAAAAATTGAGATAAGGTAGGAGATAAAATTTGAATTAAATGAATTTAATTGATGAGGTGAGATAGTTGAAATAATTTAATGAATTTATTTATTTAATGCATAAGGATACCTAGTTGGAGAAATAAATAAAATATTAATTAATTGATTAATTTTGGAGGTAAAGATAATTTTAATTTAAATAAATTATTTTAATTTATTTAATTACTAAGAGGAGTGTTAGTTTGAATTTGATTTTAATGATATTGTAATACCCCTCCATTTTTCTCTTTGCTTCAGACAATGTTCTACCTTGCTTTGTTTTATTTTCTGGTTACACTTATACTTTGATACACTCTATGATGTTTATTATTTGATCACTATTTATGGAGTGATGTGGACTATATGTTGTGATGTGATGTTACTCTCTTTGATGTTATTATTTGGCATGTCTTTGATTAGCATTGTGATTATTTGGAATATCATGGTTAATTACATATGAGTAGTTTATATATGTTAGAACTACCAGTTTTGTGATAGTGTATTGGTGAAGGGGACGAAATTGCATTACTCGCTTGCGAGCACCCTACGATTCTATGATTTTCTCTTCACGATGTGTTTTTATATGATGTTTATATACATGTTATATTTATGCCTCGTTTACAAGTTTGGAGGTACATGACATTGACTCCACCTGGCTTCACAGGTTTGAGCGTGTCCATCACCCAACGATTAAGTTGATTGGGAGATAGTAGCTAGGATACTTGTATCAAATCTTCACCTTAGTCTCAATGTGTCATCGAGTCTAGTGAGTTTTACTTGTTAAAAGTTGTTTATTATTGCTTTGATTTATTATGTTAAAATGTTTTAATGTGAGTTTTGTGATTTTAATCATTTAAAGTTGATTATTAGATTAATCTTATTTTAATGTTAGAAGCTTTGAATTAATAAATTAATTAATTTAATTTAATTGATGAATAGTTTAATCCTTGGATTATATTGTTTATTGATTAATTAAATTAGTTAGTTAAGTTAAATTTGAAAAGGAAAATGTTTGTAATTATTAAAATATTTTAATTTTGAATTTTGAAAAAGGAAAGGAAAGGAAAGGTCCTTTTATAATCCACAATACCAGGAGATCTGTTTTTGGGTCTACAGATGGCTTACAGTATATGGGACTCCTTGTACTCCCAATATGAGGGAGACACCTAACTCGTGCTCCACAATACGAGGTGTACATACCTTACCCCCTGAAGGATTTGAAATTTTGACCTCTCTTTCAAGAGTACAAGTTCTCCACCATTGACCTCTTTTTGAAGGATTTTATGCAAAATGAAATGTTAGAGATATTTTGTAATTTTCAACAAGTGTTAGAAGAAATTAATGAGTTGGTTGGGAAAATTAACTCACGAGAGAATATCTTGGTTTGGAGAGAGGAAGTGGAAAGCTTCTTATGGAGAAGCACGAGATATTTTGGGGGTTGGAAAAATTGTTTGAAAATAAGTCCTGCTATGTTTGCTATTGGATCTGGATAATTTTTGGAGGAATTTATTCTAGAAATTATTTTTGAATTTTTGTATCTTTACAAAAAAAATTCTCAGATATTCTTGTTGTGTTTGGGATTGTTGTGATTAGGAAATCATATTACTCTGGAGGAAGCCATTGTTTGTCTAGAAAAATTGCTTAGAGCTGTGGAGGAGACACTATTTCAGATCTACAAATACTCAAGCATTGGACTATAGGTTCTTTCTTTTATTTTTGTTAAGTTTTTAATTGAAAAGTTTCTAGATTACATTTGTCTGTAAAAGATTGCCTTGTGTTAAAAATTGTATTGCCATAAATAATTTCTTTGTAGAATCATTTTCTTCTGTAGGTTGAAATTCTTTGTGGAAAACCTTAGTAAATGGCAATTTGGTATTATAGTGAAATTAGGGAAACCGAGAAGGAAATGTTTAGGGATCTAAAAAGAAAACCGCTCTCTGGAAGAAATTTTATTTTCTATAGGAAGAAGTTTTTCTTAAGTTTGTTTTTCTTGAGAAATTTTCCTCTGATTTAAATGGTATGAATTTTATTGTTCTTCTTTAAGATTTGTTTTCCAGATAGTTGCAAGAAGCAAACCTCTATGTTTGATTTGGAAAATTTTACCTGTAAGATATCCTCTATGAAATTTTGGTTTTCCGTGATGTCTGTAAAATTTGTTTGTAAAATTCTTTATGAAAATTATTTCTTCAATTTCAATACCTGTTCAATTAAAATTATATATATATATATATCTATATGTATACATATAAATACATATATTATTTTCTGGGAAAAATTTATTAAACTGCTGAGTTTATCAACGTACAACGACTTCATATCTAGTTGGGAGAGATTTTATTTAAAAACCACCACACCCTATTGGTGAGGGCACGACTGCCAAAAGGCAGTGTCCTCCACATTGTGGAGGGAGCGCTACCTTTGGGTAGCGCAACCCCCACCGACCATGCAAGGCTGCACTAAATGGAGAGTTGGGGAGTGCGGCCATAGCCGACCCCTCCCCATTATTTATGCTACTTTAACACTTCTTTGACTTACGATTTTAAGTTAATTTCGTCTGCTTATATAAGGGACTTCGATTCTGTTATGAATATTAAATTATGAATATAATATATATATATATAATATTTTATTTAATATGGGTTTTTTAAGTAAAATATTGAAATGTATTACAATATAATTTATTATATATTAAATATATATATATATATATATTAAATATATATATATATATATATATATATACATATTTTAAATATATAATTAATGTTTATAAAAAAATATATATTTGTTTTAAAATGGAAGCATACAATAGGTGCAATCTCTATTTGATCAAATAGAAAATTGGGATGAAATATTTTTTAGGTAAAACTTATTTATTTTATTAGAAGTAATCGAGGAAATTGAAAGTATCAGTCAGTTAGATTTTCTTCTCTATTTGTTAAAGGGTTTTAATTTAATTAGTGAATCTGGATAATTTTATATTATTGTTTTTCACTGAATGAGAATGGATTTAGGAAATCCAAATATTAGACTTATTTATCGTCTTAATTGCATTTATATATGATCTCTTCTATTATGTTTTGGAAAATTGGTAAAGTGTTAGTCTATAACTTGTAATTCTTCCAGAAGGATCTTTAGATGATGGGAGTTGTATAGAAATGTCAGCCATTTTGATTCCCTTGGGTAGTGCATGAAGTTGTTTTAGTGATTTACCCAGTTTCCACAAATGAGGATTTGTGCCTCCTAGGTTGGAGTGGATTTGTGATGTGTGCCTCCTTGTTCGAAGTGGATTAGGTTATGTTTTTCCTCCTTTGTTTGGAGTGGATTTTGTTTGTATTTCCTCCTATGTTTGGAGTGGGTTATTTTATCTAGTTTTGTGTGCACTATGGTACCCTTGGTGATTTGTTTGTTTTGTTTGTTGTCAAGTAGAAGAGTGACTTTCATTAGGCACCAGAGCCCTAAAGAGGTAAACTAGATAACCTTCAGAAGTAGTTAATCAAGTGAAAACATAATTAAAGTATTTAGGGGATTGGGTAATATTTCATATTAAGTAAGATAATTTAACCTCACTCATGGAATCAAGTGCTCATTTGGGTTTGGGATGAGTGGGAAGGCCTCAAATGGAAAATGTCATCTACCTTGTCTTTTCAAAAGGTATTTGATTCCGCATGAGTGAGTATGGGGGCTAGGGATCAGTTGAAGCTTCCAGGATATCCCAAGATGGGGGTCAGGGCTTAGGAAGATCCTCATTGGATATCTGATATCGAGTTGTGTGATGAAACTCTTTCTATGACAATGATTAGTATGTTGGTTTATGTGTACGGTATTGTTAACATACTTAATTTGTTATAACTCTGGAAGCAATGTAACCCATGTTTAGTGTTGCAGTATTGTACTTGTGTTTGGTTGAGTCAGTATGTGTGAGCCTATGTCTAGAGGTAGTAGGTTTTGTCATGTATCCTTGTTACTATCTCCTAGCATGGGGGGTGGGCCTTTAGGTACCACTTGGTTGGGAGGAATGTGCACCCTACACCATTTGGTCCCCCTTTATCTTTAGATCATGATGGCAAGATTTCCAATTGGAGAGCTCATGGTTTCTAGTTTATATTTTATGCTTTGTAAATTTTATAATAGGCTCTTGTATTTATTACCCCTCAGTTGTATTCAAGGTGGTTGATTGTATTATGTAGCACATTTGTATGTACTACCTCATTTGGGGAATGAGTGATGTAATCTTATTTGATGAGTTAATTTTATATGAAATCTTGTTGTATTTCTTATTCTTATGATGTAATTTTTATGTATGGAATGTATGAGCATTTATTTCCATAAGTAGATAATCATGCTATAGATGCAATTATGTTTTATGTATGGGTTTAAATGTAATCTTAGTCTCGTAGCCTTAGAGGTTGTTGGCAATAGGTAGTGAGCTTACATGTGTATTATACTCTAAAAAAAAATGTGCGCTTGTGTAGATAATTGTAACTTCCTCTAGGGTTACGTGGTGGGGCATTACAAATATTGGAGGAAAAATTAAAATTATTTAATTAATATAGATATAATACAAATATTAAAATAATTAAATAATTAAACAATACTAATGATATAAATGAAAAGAGGGGATAAATATGGATGGAAGAATTGATGAGCATAATGATAGATGAAAACACATTAGTCATTTTAAGTGATGATATTTTTTCCTTTTTTGAGACAATATGTTTTATGATGTTGTTTCAAAGAAGAATAATGATATTGTAAAAAATGCTACAAGTAGCATGTAGCGTGCCCCAATGTATTGAGGGATGGAGGTAGGATGCCCCCTCGAGAGATCAGCCATATGAAATATTTTTTTGATTGTGCTCACAACATGAAGATAAGATAGGTCTATGACAATGATGTTGATAAATATGTTATAGATGTTTATGTGAATTCTTTTTTAATATGCTATGATGATGATATATTCTATATTATAATGCAATGGATATTTATGATGTATTTGGTATAATTGTGATATAATGAAGTTATCGGTATGCTAGTGATTATGTATGCAAAAAATGTGAATGAAATGATGACAATTAGATCATTGATCAAATATCAGAGGAAGCTTATAGATGGGAAATAAGATGGAAATATACTTTGTGCTTTGGGGATGCTATAAAGAATGTAAAGAGAAATCCTATTCTGATATAGAAAGTGGATATTATGCACCAAGGTGAAATCAAACAAGATGAATTTGTATCCTTTGCATGGATTTGAATTTACAAATAGAAACAAGTTGTTTTTTCTCATATTAGACATACAAAAACCTTGTCAGAATATGTGAGGAAGTAAGACTTTAGAGCATAATAAGCCCCATGCGCAAAAGGTATGAATAACCTAGTATGTAAATAATGTTTGTTTATGGAAGAAGCTACCCCATTCATACACAAGATAGGTATTCACCATAGTCATATTATAAGAATGTCCAAAAAATAAAACATACAAAAACAATGACCATGCCCCATTCCATGATTTTTTAGACACACCAAGATATTAAAAGATCAAGGTAGTTTTAAGAAAGCATAAGGATGAGATAAAAAAATATAAATTGACAAGAAAATACCAACTAACAAACAAGTGAACAACCATGATATCTCTTGCCAAAAAGATAACCTCAATTTTAGATAGACCCATTGTAGGACAAATATTTTCGTTGTCTTGGAGTGATTGAATGATAGATGGATAAATATAGTTTAGGAAAAAAATATATGTAGGTAGTAGATTTAGCTTAGCACTAGTATCTTGCTTATATTTTCATGAAAGATTGATGTTTTAAGTAATGCATAGTTTTCTTTTGTTTATGTCAAATATAGGTAGTTTATGTGTAAAATTTACTCTCAAGATAGTGACACATATCCAATTCAATGATTAGATCAAGGAAAAGATCCCTTTAGTTGGGTATAGGGATCAATTATTATGAGGAGAGAAATGGATATGCAACTTTATTATGATAGGTAGATAGGTGAAACAATAGCCATTGATAATTTATGAAGCCATGATAGGTGGATAAGTGAAACATGAGAGAATGAATCTCCAAAAATCATGTTGCAAAGGAACAAGGTATCCTTATTAGAGGTAGAGATAAATATTGTTTACTTGAACTAGAATTGTGAGTTTCAAGAAAAAAAGATCAAGATAGAGATATGTTTACTTGAACTAGCCTTGCGAGTTTCAAATAAAAATACCAAGATAGAGATATGTTTATTTGAACTAGCCTTGCGAGTTTCAAGAAAAATGATCAAGATAGATATATGCTTACTTGAACTAGCCTTACAAGTTTCAAGAAAAAAAATCAAGATAGAGATATGTTTACTTGAACTAGCCTTGTGAATTTCAAGAAAAAAATCAAGACAAAGATATCTTTTCTTAAACTAGCCTTGCAAATTTTAAGCAAGAAGATCAAGATAGAGATATGTTTACTTGAACTAGCCTTGCGAGTTTCAAGAAAGAATATAGTGAGATAGAAATTATTTATGTGGAATAGACTTATGAGTCCAAGAAAATTTTGCAGTGACAGATAGAGGGTCCAAAAAGAACTGTCCAACTATGCAACTTAGAGTCAACACAACATAAATAACCTAAGAAAATACTTTGCAAAAATAGATCTTTATTGAATTCATTATCTTTTGCAAACATAGATCTTTATTGAATTCATAATATTTCATGCATCATATGCCCCATGGGTGAATAAACAGAGCTCACATGCCTGCCACAAGGGCATTCAAAATTACAATTGGCCAAAGACCTTATTATAGTCCCATAATGAAGAATGCAAACTTTCTAAACTATAAATGATGAAATCCTAAGTTACTCTATTGATGAATCCTTAATATGAATTATAAATGATCTTAAAAATTATTCTCCAAATCCAATAAAGGTTCAAATCGACCTCAAGGGTTTACAAACTTGATAGGTGATCAAATGTGAAGGTTGGCCTTAAAACTTGAAAGACAATCCTTTGCAAAATGGAATGAATTGTAGATCTCCAAGAAAGATCCCCTTGGACCCAAAATTCTTGTATGATGTCCCATTCAGTTCTGCATGATCCAGAATAGGTCTGCACTATGAAATATGGAGTGGGTTGTCCCCAAATGCTTTGAATATGAATTACATTGAAGTTCTGAGAGCAATAAATTTTTGTAGATAAATGAAAATGATCTAAAATATGGATATGATGTAGATGACCTCATGTAGATGATATATCTTGCTCCACAAGATGAGAAATGATAATGTGTTGAAATAAAAAATGAAATGATGAAACTGCTACAAATTGAAATGCAAGAAAATAAATGTTTTTGGTTGATACAGGATTGCTTTACAACAGGGATGCTCCTGCACCAGAAAACATATAAGGTAATAATTGTTTACTTGAACTAGACACATGAGTCTAAGCAAATAAAGTAAATTATAGATAGAAAATAGTAAATGATTTTTGAGGTGAAATGATTGTGCATAAAGAATATGGATTATATAGGAAGTAAGGTTTTCTATTTCTCAAAGCATACATGAATAGTTTTTGCCTCTAGTTTTATCAAGATCAAAGATGAAAGGGTAGGGGGATGAATTGGATAGGATAAGGGATATATGGTGAAGGATATATATAGGATAATAAAGATAAAAGGAAGGAAAGATGTATTTGGATAGGTTTAGGGATATGTGATGAAATGGATGACTAGATGAGCTTGTTTGGATGCCAATTTAGTTAGTGATTTGATATACATTGTTTGGATATGGATAGTGAAGTATTTTGGAGGATGAAATAATATTTTTGATGTTGAATTTGGAGGGTATAACCACATGGAGTGAAAGGCATGGGATAATTATATGGGATAGGATCATTGGATAGGATATAAGGTGTTCTTTGATCGATTTGGAAGGGATTTGGTAGATAGGGTGCAATGATTTACTTTTGATTGGAGAGGGATCATAAGATAGTATGTAAGGGATACTTTGATATTTATTATGAGATAGAAGGGGATCATTGATTGGGTTGAAAGGGATATTTTGGTCTTTTTATTCTTTAGATGGGACAAAAGTGATATCTTGAGCCATTATTTTACCCTTACATGTATTGGTTTCTTCTACTTGAGCTATGGTGTATTCATATGGAACAAAAGTATATTTAGCACCTTTGGTGTCACTACCCTTGTTAGGGGCACCCCCTTTACCATAGTTAGGGGTTGGATCTGTGTATATCTTGAGATCACTATTAGATGAAGATGGATGATCTTTAATAACAATACCACCCTTTTCTATAAGATCATGAATAAGAATTTTTAATTTAATACAATTAAGATTTTATGCCCTTTGAATATGATATTCACAAAATTCATTCTTTTTATACCACATGAGATTGACTCAAGGTTCAAATTTTCACTTTTGGTAAGATAATAAACTTAGCTTGGACCAATTTTTGAAAATAAAATTCAATAGGCTCTCCAAAAGGAGTATATTTTCATCTTAAATCATTGTTTTGCTTAGGTGGCCCCTTAGGATTTATGACACCTTGATTATTTTGTTGTGTATTTTTTTATAATTATATGCTAGATGTTGATTGTATCTTTTGGATGACTTTGGAATCTACTAACCCCTCATTAATAATTTTCTTATTATTAGCCCAAAGATGAGGTTTATCATTAGATTGAGAGCCATTGTTCTTGTTATCTTTATAATTTTTCACAAGACCCTTAGCAATGAGATATTTTTTAGTGGTCAATCCCTTTTCTATGAACTCATCAAATCTATGAGCACATTAAAATTATAGGTGGAAGGCCAATTCATGATTTAGATTTTGGGTAATATGTGGAAAAGTTATTGCTTAGGGATAGACCATGGGAATTTTCTTGCCATATTTCCCCATCATTATAAAAAGTGACAAAGGCTTATCCACTATTTTATGTTGTATTATATAAAATTTCCATAGAGATCTCATTCTCCATGTTATATGAGAAATGAGATAAAAATTTGAGTTAACTCATGAAAAACTTGATCCCATGTGGTAAGTGGGAGAACCATTCAATGGATTGACCTCCTAAGCTTGATCCCATGTGGTAAAGGGGATCATGAATATATGTTAGACACATAAGAAAACTAAGAGGGGGGGATGAATCAGTTGTACATTAAAACCTTGAAACCCACCTTAATCTTGAAACCCTTATTAAGAATTAGCATGAGTGTAAACAAATGAAACATCAACACATCAACAACCATACACAATAGAATGCCAGATTTTACATGGAAAACCATAATTAGGGAAAAACCACAGTGAGGATTAACTCACATATATATGCATAATAACACCAATTACAAAAGGATCACTACCAAAAGGGCTCATTGCCAAAAGGACTCATTGTCCAAAATAAAGAAGGGCTCACTGTTTGGATAGAAAGAGAATAGAAAGAGACTATTACAAGGAGGTTCACTACCTTAGGGAAACAAGAGAATCCACCACAACCACTCTTGACCATTCAAAACCTTCGGCTCACTGCCTCCAACAACTTCAGGCACACTAAAATGTAGACACCTTCTGCTCACTACTTTTGGTAGTCATAGGTGTTCACGCTCACACTCAGATCTCAATAAATGATCACACTTACATCATTTCACACCATACAACACACCACACACTTATCCAAAAATTGACCATGCATATATATCATCTACAACCTCAAAAAAATCTTCTCCAAGTCAGCTTCAATGAAACATATGCACCTCAAATGTGCAACCAACAAATAGGTCGGCACAAAACACCTCCATGATGACAAGAAGTGAAGGAAAACCACACCAAGGGTTAACCAAGACCCAAATATACACTAACATGCTACACAAAGATTCCACAATCCATGAAGCACATCCACAAGTAACACTAATGCACCAGGTTGGTCAAACCAACATTACCGCTACCAAGAAATGACATACACACTTCACCAGGTCCAAAAAAATCTCGCAGACCACATAGCAACATCACACAACATCCTAGAATATTACAACACCAATAAAATATTCAAACACACTGGTGCAAACACATGCAATTGAGAATGCTATCATCTTGTGCAACTAGTCAAATTTTCATTGAGACAACACATGAACCAAGCTTGCAAAATAGTTGAACACCAAACCATCAAAGGGAAGATATATACAATCAATATCAACACATTCCCAAATATGCATGACAAGAAAATTTAACATGGAGAAATGCGGAGCAATTCCATTTCTCCCAGGAAACCTTCTTCATAGTCCAATACACTGTCAAACACATCTACTACCACACAATCTAGAACTTGAAAGTTGGATACAACACCTTTAAATACTTCTAAAAATCAAATTCAATCCATACAATCACATCTTGAAGAATGAATAAATGCATAACACAATACATAACCCACCCTTGTCACCTTGTACACACTCTACACAAATTTTCTCAAAAGAACTTGGAAACCAAGTGACCATGTTGCATCTGCAAAACATGCTCAACACCACAAAAACCTTCTCATAAACACCACACTAGAGGTTGAATAGGTTGACATCAATGAAAACACTATTGAAAACATAGTGCAACAATCCCCCCTTTGTCATTGATGGTAAAATCCATTGAAAAACCATGAACAACAAAAGCAATTTTATATCTCCAACACTCAAGCAACTCTCCTCCTTACTTAAACTCTCCACTTCTCTCTCCACTACTCTCTCCCCCTTTCTCTTGTGTTTTTAAGACATAAATATCTCCCCCTTTGACATTTATGGAAAAGGGAAACACCTGCACAATTCACTTCTCTCTCTCTCTCACTTTTAGGCACAACATATGCTCTCCTTGATTGCACCAACCAAAGATACCACTATCTACTCCCCTTGAGATGTAGCCTTCATTATTATAGGACAAAGAATTCATCTTGAATTTAACCCCTAGATAGATGCACCATATTATATATCTAGTTGAAAGGAGGGGAAATAATCTTTAGCTCATTTTTGAGATACTCAAATGTATCTTTTGGAAGAGCCTTTGTGAAAATTTCTACTATTTGATCCTTTGTAGGCACACACTCCAACTTCACTTCATTCTCAACAAATTTCTCTCTTAGAAAGTGATACTAGATAGGGAGATGTCCACCAATATGTGACACAAAAAAGATGCCAATTTTTATTTTTTTATCCAAAATGACCATTTGGCGAGCACCAAATTTGTTGCTCACCAAATGGCTTGGATGATTGAGCCTAAGGCTTGGTATTTAAAATTCAAATAATTTTGATGTATTCATTTGGCGAGTGCCAAATTTTTTGCTCACCACATGGATCACTTCATTTAACAAGCACCAAATTTTTCACTCACCAAATGAAGTGCTCCATTTGGATAGTGCCAAATTTGGTGCTCGCCAAATGTGAAGCATGAATTTTTTCAATACATTTTTTTGAACTCTTTCTTTTTCTCTTTCTCTACCAAGGAGACTGTATACATAAAATAAACATTTAAGTATAATTTTGCATTTACATACGGAAATTTAATTTCTTATACTTTAAATTATATTTCATGTATTTAGTTCAGGATGTTTGAGAGTGGTTTCAGATCTCTTGGAGTTATAATGCAAATTATAGTTTTTAGAAGATCTTATAATTTTTTAGATAGTCAAATTTCAGTAACCGGGAGGTCAAATTTTAGTA